>OY744523.1:35291099-35363599 GCA_963556195.1 Sepiola atlantica | reverse complement strand
GAGGGTTGAATTGAAGAAAAAATCAAGAAGATTTAATTAAAGAAAAAATCAAGAGGGTTGAATTGAAGAAAAAATCAAGAAGATTTAATTAAAGAAAAAATCAAGAGGGTTGAATTGAAGAAAAAATCAAAAATATTTAATTGAAGAAAAAATCAAGAAGATTTAATTGAAGAAAAAATCAAGAGAGTTGAATTGAAGAAAAAATCAAGAAGATTTAATTAAAGAAAAAATCAAGAGGGTTGAATTAAAGAAAAAATCAAGAAGATTTAATTAAAGAAAAAATCAAGAGGGTTGAATTGAAGAAAAAATCAAGAAGATTTAATTAAAGAAAAAATCAAGAGGGTTGAATTGAAGAAAAAATCAAAAATATTTAATTGAAGAAAAAATCAAGAAGATTTAATTGAAGAAAAAATCAAGAGAGTTGAATTGAAGAAAACTCAAGAGGATGACTACCACAAAAAATGGGCCGACCCAATAAGGGTTAGAACTGGCATGCTGCTACTGGCAGCTGAAAGCCTGACCTATAACCGTAATAACTGGCGAACTTTGTTCTCAAGCATGTGACGAATCTCTCTGGAGTATGCACATAAGTCAAGTCAGGTAAGTCAAGGGCGAATGTACACATCCATGAAATAAACATATACAGTAATTTATCATTAATGTTATACACAGTTTCTGCTGACACTTTGAAATTACTTATTCTACGTCTTATAGCTTATATAAAAGCATAAAATTTATAATAAATATTTCTCCAATATCAACATACATATATGTTTCATCGTTACAATGACTCATCAGTATGGCTAGTTTTAAATGTACATGATTCGAACTCCGGACTGATGTTACCTTAGACTTCTATCCGACGTAATTACTCTCACAGCCACTGAGACAGCTATATGACGAAGAAGGGAAATATTCCTATTATTTCTCAAACGAACACAGTCAGCCTCCGTATAATGTTCGACTAACCAGGGGGGGGGGCACTTTGTAATATTGCTTTAGTTATAAGCTTTTCATATTTGCTTTACGGAGTGCTATTCCTGGGAGGGAGCTTTAAATAATTATTTATAATAAAGATCTTTCAATATCCACATACATATGACCATATTTAAATATTCACATTTATAGAGATCAGGAAGGGCCCCTTGATTTTTGAGAACTTTGACTGAAATAAAATGAAACAAAAAGGGGAATAATATATATATTATGTAATCAGGAAAAAGACATGTATTAATAACGATTTGCTGCCTATATATATATATATATATATATATATATATAATTATAAAAAAGAAAAAACTATACACACATTAAGGTTGTATACATTATAACTTATTTCGACCCCTTAATTAGGTCTCCTCAGATGTATAAACAACCACGTCAAAAGACCAAATCTTTGGTTTTTTGACGTGGTTGTTTATACATCTGAGGAGACCTAATTAAGGGGTCGCAATAAGTTATAATGTATACAACCTTAATGTGTGTATAGTTTTTTCTTTTTTATAATTCTGTTTTGCTCTGTTTAAATTACATTGAGCTCTGTTATTCAGATTCTCAACACAAAATTGAAATCTACACACTATATATATATATATATATATATATATATATATATATATATATATATATATATATATATATATATATATAAGGTAAGTTGGAGAAAACCCCTGCAGAGTGCTCGATTATTAAGAGAAATAAAAAATAAGAGCGTAATATTTATTTATATATATATGTATTACAGAAGATCAGAACAACATCTCAATTTCAAATCCAAACAAAGGGGACCTATAATTAGTTTCCTTTACTGAACTCTCTTCAACCTCTTTTTATGTCTGCCTCCCCGGAAAATGGCGGCTGGCGCGTTGTGTGACTTTTTGACGATATTTCGATCTTTTTTATTTGTATTTTTATTATTTTTAATAACTTGGCATTTCCACCTGTAAATTATGTCAATATTTGCTTCGTGGGTAAGTTAAAATGTTTTTTTTCTTTATCTGTGAATTTACGTCGAGGTCATGATGACCTCCAATCACCGTCTCTTCATCTCCGGTGTCGGAGAATTAACAATGAAAATATAGAAATTTTGAAATTTTAAAAATTAAAAAATTAAAAAAAAAACACCGCCGAAATAAAAAAGGAAAAAAACTGTACTGGTAATTTATAATGGGTGTCAATAGCCTACGATAAATTATGGAAAAAACGACTCCGCAATAAGTCAGCCTTTAAATAATTGTTCGATACAACTGTTCATTACCAGAATAAAAAATTTCAAAAAATGAAAAAATGAAAAAGTCTTGTTGGGTTTAGAATTAAAAATAAAAATATTAATTTTATTAATTTGAAAAGAATAATAAAATAAAAGATATTAACGCCGGAGATGAAGAGAAATGACCGAACATTTGTATGGAATACAAATTTGTATGGAATACAACTGTATTTTATGTATTGCAATACATACATATTGTATGTATTGTCTGGAATACTTCAACTCATAACATACAGTCTCAGCGAGAACATTTACAATTCATTAGACGATGAATAATAATGCGATCGTAATTTTCTATGCAACTTTTTCACATATTTTACTATAGATTTCTACTGTTTTAAAGTCGATAACTGTACTATTTCTGGGCACTGCATTATTAAAACAAGAACATAAGTAAGTCGTTAGATTGCATACCTCCACTCGACAACGTAAAGATGGCCAAACTCTTACATGGGTTTTACGCTTCCATATTGTATAAAGTATTGCCGAAGTTATGCCATGGAAACGTTGATAACTCAAAAACTATTTATCTGACCGGGCTGCAATTATTGCATGGTGGTTATTGTTACGAAAGAGCATCGGATCCATGTATAAAATTTTGAAAAATCAGAAGTTAGAACTTCTGTCAAAAGTTCAACCAATGTCAAAGGTTAAGGTCATATAAGATGCGAAACTTCATTGGCTACAACATGGGTCACGCAGCGAATCGCTACGATGAACAGAATTGAAGATATCGTCAAAAGTGTAACTTTCAGCTTTTACGTTACATTGAACTCTTAGTGAGATATTCCAAAATTAACTAAGTTCTAAGTTAGAGCATAACCGATATTTTTACCAAGTTGGGTGACGATTGGTCCAGCGATGTGGACACTAGGTTGTACACAAGCAAACATAGTGACAAACAAACAAACTCGACCGAAAACATAACCTCCTTAGCGGAGGTAATAAGTCTTATAAAAAAATTCATGCTATGACGAGGACACTGTGTTTTAATGTGGGTTAATTTAGACTCATGGTAGATTTTTTTAGCGCAAAACGCAGAATGTTTTTTTTTAACGCGTGGAGATTTTACTTGTGAACCGAAGTTTATTGCATTTTATCTGTCGAAGGTCGTGTTAAAAATGATTTAACACACGACAAACACGGATAAAAGAAAAGGACTATGTCATCAATCAACGTAATAAACAACATTTATTTCAGAGAGAAAGTGTTGAAAACATTGCAACGTGTAGTGTGTGCATTGTAGTACGAAATGTACGAGTGAGAGAGAGTTCAGTCAAGGAAGTAAGTTGAGCAAAAGTCATCAGAATGTCAAAACGTCATTATTTATCTTGGTTGTAATTTGACGAAAGATACATGCACGTAAATAACCCGTAGTGTGAAACAATCAGCTTAGCGTTGCATTCATTTCATTGACCTTCCCACTTTATTACTATTGCAAAGTACGAGATTTCCTTAAATGAGGCGATTGGGATGATGAGTCATTGTATATTTCCTATCATACTAAACAAATGATCGAACATTTGTATGGAATACAAATTTGTATGAAATCCAACTGTATTGTATGTATTGTAATACATACATATTGTATGTAATGTATGGACTACATACACATAACATACAGTCACAGCGACAACATTCATAATTCATAAGACAATTCTCTGTAAGCTGCTGCTGCTGCTTTTGTTTGTTTGTTACAGAGCTCCAATCTATGCTCCCTTCCCCTCTGTAAAACAGTCACAACAAAAACTCGTCAAGCTACAACCACTAAAAGTAATTTTCATTTCTTCCTCTGTTTACATAAAACTAAACGGAACTTCCATGAGAAAAGTTTATTTCCAATGACTCGACGTCTGTAGAACACAATACCACGGGGCTGCTTCACAGCTGACAACAACAATCTTAACAAATTCTTGTTGAGTCGTCCTCTTAAATAATCAAACTCTGCCCAGTCCCAACCATCATTACCAATCCTCCTAGACAAACGCGTTAACCCCTATCCTCGCGTGGTCTTTGGGCCTTGATAAGCGGTGAATTGTTAGTACATAAAAGTCGGCCTTCTGCTTAGAGCTCACGAAAATCGTGCTTCATCATTTTCCGGTCTGCATGAAGTCTTCCATCGTTGGTCACAGCTCCCCAACATCGAAAGCAACAAGGCTCAGCGGTTGCACGCGAAGTTGAGGAAGGTTTGGCCTAGAACACACAAAGGAATAGCACAGACACAACGTCGCCAACTTTGCTTCACCGATTTCCGGTTCCGCGTCTTAAATATCTTTGCTTGCCACACGCAGAGGCAGTGATGACTAGAGGGCGATGGATTCTGATGCCGACTCCTCCTGGATTTTCGTCAGAACCCTGTAAGCCGGGTTGAGGCTTTAAAACCACTAGGTGCTAAACCTGTCCGCCATAGGTTACCAAAGTCCCAGAAACATAGCTCTAACAATATCACGTTGATACCGCCCTTACCACGGTGAGGGATGTTTAGTGAAGAGGTATCTTCAGTGCTCATAAAAAGTTTACCCTTCAAGTTGGAAAAACAACTGAAGTGCATTCAGCATTCATTTACTTTTTATATTTCGTGTTTCTGTATTTATCATTTCTATATAATATTTTGTTTTTCGTATATTCTTCCGATCGTATTATTTAATGGGGGGTGGGTTGCACTCGAACACACGAATCGTGGTATCTTTGTCCAGCGTAATTGTTTTAATCGTTACCCATTGATGGGCTATTTCAAGAAAAATAGATGTTTTATGCATGCATATCATGAAGTGATATATGATTGAGGTAGGCTGAAACAATTGTATACAAATAAAAACTTTTTTATGAATTTGTGAAAATTAGTTCCATACGTTTGCTGACGTTTACATAATATTAAAATAGTTTATATCAGTTCTAGTTGAGCTGTTACAAAAACCTTTGTGTTATAATAAAATGTATATTTAAAATTTATATATAAATATATACATATGACTTTAATGCCTACGGGAGATAACTTGAATGCCTACTAGACACTACCCGAGAGTGTGTAAGGTCTCCCTGTACAAGGGTTTGTCAGGACTACCTGGCATGAGGATACTTTACCCTACAAGTAATCCCTGACTAAATATTCAAAATAACATAATATTCGCAGCACAAATAAGACCCCTCGGTATAACTACTTTACACTGGCTTATACAAGAAATGGTGCACCTTCTCCAAGTGATGTTGCCTATAGTAACAGCACTAAGCTGGATACTCTACCAGACTAGATGAGTTCTTGTCCTGGAATCCGGTAATACCAAGAGACCAAAATAGAGATATATTATAACATAGTTAACTCTTGAGGAGAGGAAAATTAATGTTCTCAACTTCTTTAATAACTGAGCGTTTGAGACGTAAAGGGGAACTTTAATGGAATATACAAATATCTATGTATCTCATATAGAGATCAAGTGTTAGCGCCAAGAGGTCCCTTGATTTCTGAGAACTTCGATTGAAGTAAAATAAAAGTAATAAAGAATATATATATATATATATATATATATATATATATATATATATATATATATAAAAGAAATAAATCGGTTTCGATTTATTATTTTTCTTTTTTATAAAAAAAAATTGATATCGCATCTTAATGCTTCTATTTTACCTATTCCTTCTTAGATTTAACAATAGATGCTTTTTTTAAAAAAATATGAACCTTAAAACACTTATACAAATCACGTGCTGCATTCACGTTCTTCATATTTGATAGTGGGAAACAACAGCTAACCCATTTGGCCCAGCTGTAATAACAACAACAAGCCAGTAGGAGAGAGAAAGAAAAAAATACAAATCCGATGACATCAGGATATATTACACACCGAGGATGCCAGGTTTTGGCGAAATATCTGTATCACTTTAAACTAACAAAAAAAAATGCTAGTTTATAAGAAAAAAAGAAAAAAAAATCGGTTTCGATTTATTATTTTTCTTTTTTATAAAAAAATAGATATCGCATCTTAATACTTCAAAAGGTATTTATTTTACCTATTTCTTCTTATATATATATATATATATATATATATATATATATATATATATATATATATATATATATATATATATATATATATATGAATAAACGTTTGTTTTCCATTGATAACACCTATATTACCATCAAAAACGGTTCACTGTTAATTTAATAAATAATACAACATAGTTTTTTGAAATATTGTATATCAAGCAGAAAGCAAAGACCTAAACACATCTATTTGTGTGCCTAATTTGCATAATTATTTTTGAACAGTTTATAATAAATTAAAGTTTGGTGTTATTCATTTGTTATTGGATTGATCTAATTTCCTATATATATGCAATAATTTTGGCAATATTAATAGTAATTAATTAAAGTGATTTAATTCAGAATAAGGATAAATTACAAAATACTTTTCTTAAAAGTATATGTTTATTAATTTTCAAGGGAAGAAATGTAAATGAAAAGTGATATATCTTAGCTAGCTAGAAAAAAGTAAGAAGCATAAGAAAAGTGTATAGAGAGAAGGGAGGGGGTGGCTGCTCTCTTTCTCTCTCTCTTTATCTCTCTCTCTTTATCTCTCTCTCTCTGTTTATCTCTGAGAATATATATATATATATATATATATATATATATATATATATATATATAGAGAGAGAGAGAGAGAGAGAGAGAGAGAGAGAGAGAGATGAGGATAAAATACACGATTCATAATAAAATCAATTAAGCACAGGAAGAAATGAAAATCAAACGAGAGATTTCACCGGTTTCATTCGGATCACGAACGTCTTCTGAAAAGTTCTGTTGATCCGAATGAAACTGGTCAAATCTCTTGATTTCATTTTATCCTTCTGCTGTTTAAATGTTTTTTTTTATTTCACACACACACACACACATATATATATATATATATATATATATATATAAATAAATATATAAATAAATAAATATTAAATTATTTATACCAGCAGACTCCAGCGTTTCAAGCTTATTGCCCTCATCAGTGTAGGAAAGTAACAATTTCAGACGGTCTGGAGGCGCGAACCCAGTTCACAGTCGCCATATCCACTCGGCCACTGGAAACTGTCAAGTGATTAAGTGAAATTAAGATCTATATCTACCTAGAAGCGGACATAGATAGAAGACTAGTCGAGAATGTTCGACATACGTATTCGGAACTTTGCATTATGCTTTTTGACAGTCTATTTTTAACATCCCCGAGAATGCTCGACTTTAATTTCTTAAAGAGGCTTGTTATAATATTTATAAAATAATATTAAAGTATTTATACCTACAGACGCTAGCGTGTCAAGCTTATTACTCTCATCAGTGTAAGAAAGTAGTAATTTATATAGATATATATAAAAATCAGTTAAAAACCAGATAACACGATACGGATTTTTTTCAAAATAAAATAGATTATTTATTTAAATCTAAATTTTTGGCTTTTTTCTGGTTTCTAACTGATTTTCAAATTTTCTCACTCTACCGATGCTTATACTGTAGTATAAAAGTAGAATGCTCTCAGACGTAAAGCCGCCGATAAAGTGTTAAAATTATCACTGCTTATTCGCTATTTAAAATTGGCCGCGTGGTTAAGGCATCGGATTTGAGTTGCAAAATACTCGTAATCTGGGGTTTCGAATCGCATGACCAGTAGTGAATAGTCATATCTCTATGCTGGTGAGTCACAATTATTAAAAAGGACGAAATGTATACATACATAGATAATAAACAATAACAAATATTTATTATTATTTGTCGTTCCTCGAAAAAGTAGAGCACTGTAAGTGTAGTATTAACACAGCATGACGTCACTAGCTTTAAATGCACCGTTCCTTCCATATAAAAGTAGAACGCTCTCAGACGTTAAGCCGCCGATAAAGTGTTAAAACTATCACTGCTTATTCGCTATTTAAAATTGCCCGTGTGGTTAAGGCGTCGGGTTTGAGTTGCAAAATACTCGTAATCCGGGGTTTCGAATCGCATGACCGGTAGTGAATAGTCATATCTCGATGCTGATGAGGCCCGATTATTAAAAAGGACGAAACGTATACGTACATAAATAATAAACAACAACAAATATTATATATATATATATATATATATATATATATATATATATATATATATGTATATGTGTGTGTGTGTGTGTGTGTGTGTGTGTGTGTGTGTGTGTGGTTTGCGTTGATCAATAAGACTTTTTCGAATTATAGGTTACTTTCTAATTGATTCAGTGTCATTGAAATGTTACCCTGTAGTTGATGTTAACATATTCAAAGTTAATCGCGTCTACTGAGTTTTGAACAAATGCTTTGTTAATTCGCGAGGAACACCAGTGAAAAGACCAGAGGTCAAACAAGGTTCATTTCTCACGGAGGGGGGAGACAGGCTAGTCCTGTGGGGAGTTGGATTTTTAGTCAAAGTTGGAAGCAGTTTTGTTCCTAGTTTGTAAAAAAATATATATACAAGACCCAGATGTTATGACTAATGAACGATTCAGCCATTTATTGGTACTTCATCAGTTAATGGTGTCATCTATCGACACTATTGCTCTACAAGGACGGTGTACACGGGAAAGGGAAATGTTAAAAGCATGGTACGTTAGAATTGGTAGGTTGACATGTTGGCAAATAGACTATTTGCCCACTTATTAATCAATAGATAACTGGGCTTCAGGGTTCAAACATGGAAATCTGAATACAATATTAAGATTAGAAACTATATAAATACAAGTGAGAAAACTTGGTAAATATTTACATTTGCAGGAAGGCATACATGCTAGTGTTCGTAAATGAGGCGGGGTGCCGGAATTCAATCCTCGGTCGACTCATACCATAGATTCAAAAAATGGTTTAAAGTCCGTTTTACATGCTGCCATTCGTTGGACGGCTTTCAGAAATCGACTTTCGAACTAACCTATCTCTGAACAGGTCTTTATTTATCCCTCTTTCTCTTGAGTCTATTTTTATCACTTCCTGTCACGTTTTACTTGGCCTTCCTCTGTAAACTTAATCTGCTATTTCAACCGTTTTACATATACTAATCCAATAACTCTAATTCATTCTTTCAACGTGGTCATACCATCAACGTCTCCTGTTCTGCACAAATCTCCATATACTTTCCATATTTAATCTTCCTCTGAGGTCATCAGAACTAAGCTTGTCTTTAAGACCTACATTTCACACCCATCGTATCATTCTCTTATCATATCAACTACCAGAAATCATATAATCTGATATCTACCCCCAGAACAAAAAGTGGTGGCACCAGCCTGAATTGGTACCACATAAAATTGTCGTGAGGAGTCAGGGAGGATGGAAAGACCGAGGAGGATGCACACCATCCGGACCTCTACTGAAGGGGGAATGGGAATACTGGAACCCTGGGGGAGTTTATTACCTTTCAAATTCAAGAGAAGACCAACGGTCGTTATCAGTGAGAAATCAATGGTAAGCAGCTGTTGCAATAACGCAAAACAATTTGCAACCGTTATCGAAAAAAGCGGAGAGTCCTCGAAAGTTTAGGAGGTCAAACGAAGATACGTGAGCAAATTGTTGCAGAAAGACTATTTATCTTGATCGTCATCGTTAACGGTGGGAGCATAGACGGCAATGACGCTGACATTGAACACCGAACTTTTCAAGCGGATACCGGCCAGACGGGGAAGATTGGTTCCCAGGCGAGAAGTGATTTATTGGTCGGATCACTCAGAGTGAAAGAAACTCCATGAAGACCAGAGTTCAGACCACTGTGATAGAGGTGGTATAAGGCATCATGTTGAAGGAACTTTGATTTTACGACAGCCTGTATCATGAAGTCTGACTTCTAATAGACAGGCTATGTCGATGTGGTACTTGAAGAGGGAGTACATTGTGAGCGCTTGTACAAGTAAGTAAGACCCCAGGCAGCAGCACTTGTTGTTGCCAGTGAGCAATCACTTATAATGACTCTTTTGGAAACTCCTAGTGAGTAAATATTAATATATAGACCCACCAGAAAAGTTGCACCCACATTGGTTAGTAAAACAGAAAATAGACATAGAGCGTATGAGAGTATAAAAAGACTGAGGCGGGATAGCAATATTCGAACCTCGGATGGAAGGGTGGGAAGAGTCATATAATCTTAAGACTTATTCGCAGTAAAATTTCAGAGAATGGTATCGACTGTTATCAACGAGAATTTAATGGTAAACAGCTGGTGCGAAAACACAAAAAGAGTTACAATCGTAATTAGAAGAAGTGGGGAGTACTGGAAATTTGGGAACACTTGTTCGCACTCAGAATCCAGGGAACACCACTTGTTTTTTTTTGTTTTTTTTACGAGTAAACGATCACTGGTAAGTATTCTGGTAAGAATTCCTAGTGAGTTAATAATAATAATAATAATAATAATAATCATAATAATAATAATAATAATAATAATAATAAGAAGAAGAAGAAGAAGAAGAAGAAGAACAACAACAACAACAACAACAACAACAAGAATACCAAGAAGAAAACCAGACACGACAGAAACAAAACACTTCTGAGGCAAGATATGGGGAAAGCAACAAGATCACAGCAGAAATTCCAATGGATGAAATACATTAAAGAGCTTCCGGAAATTGAAGAAGGAACAGAAACCGAAATTACTGAAAAGTGCAAATTGGAAAGCACAAGGCCATGATGGAATGCATGCATACTGATCCAATAAATGAGGTAAAAAGCAGAAAAAGAACTTGCCATAGTATGGATAAACTTCAAGAAAGCCTACGACAGAATCCTCCAAGCATGGATAATTGAATGCTTAAGGATATACAAAGCACCAGACATGATAATCAACCTTATAAAGAAAGCAATGGGAACATGGAAACTTCAAATGACAGCTGGAGGATAACACCTGACAGAAATAAGAATACAAAGAGGAGACTCCTTATCACCACTACTGTTTATTATAGCCATGATGCCACTCCAAAACATACTCAAAGATATGATGCCGGATACAAGTTTACAGAGAAAGAACAAAGAATAAACCACCTCATGTATATGGACGACCTGAGTCTATTTGCAAAAAGCAATAATGAACTGGAAAAGCTGGTAAACACGACCAGAATTTTCAGCCAGGAAATACAAATAGAATTCGAAATGGAAAAGTGCGCATTGCTAGAAATAAGAATAGAACAATTTGAGAAATCAGAGGGTAAATAATTGCTTAACAAAGAAGAGATGACGGCACTTTGCGAATATGATACCTACAAATATTTGGGAGTTCTGGTAGCAGACACCATCAAAACAACAGAAATTAAAGATGAGGTTAAAAAAGAATATCTGAGAGGAACAAGAAAACTCTTAGAAACTAAGTTATATACAAGAAATCTAGTAAAAGGAATAAATACATGAGCAGATATTCTGGTCCATTCATAGGCTGGACAAAAGAAGAACTTATGCATCTTGACCAGAAGACTAGGAAACAAATGACCATGGACAATGCACTACACCCAAAGGATGATACGGACCGACTCTACATGAAATAGAAAGAGGGTTGAAAAAGACTTGTAAGTATAGAAGACTGTGTAATTGACACAAAAAGAATTGGAAAAGTGCATCACCCAGAACACACCAAGGCTAATCACCGCAGCAAGAAACACCATCAAAATGAATAATACAGCGAGTAGTAAAACCAGAAACAAAAAGACGAGAAAAGAAATGTAGGAAGAGAAACAGCTACATAGACGATTCATAAAATTGCAAGATAAGAGACTTACGAAAATACATGGACATGGCTACGAAAAGGACACTTGAACAGAGAAACGGAATCACTACTGACAGCCGCACAGAACAATGCGATTAGAACTAACTACATCAAAGCTAAAATAGATAAAACCCAGGAACACAGCTAATGCAGACTCTGTGGACAAAGAGACGAAACATCAAATCTCAGTCTTTTCTATAAATACGATTATGGCATATGTTCTTCAGAATTATGTGATATGTTCCCCGCTTCTTTTGTTCCAGCTCGTTTGACTCGTTGGTCTAGTGGTCTCGCTCAATTCGCTGTTTTGATACCTCATTGTAATACATTGTAATGCAGCTTCTTATTCCAGTAGTTTCTTTCCTACAACTGCAGGCTTGTGGAATTCTCTTCCTGCTGACCGTTTTCCTCCTACCTATAATCTTGGTCTTTTCAAGACTAAGGTCAATAAGCATCTCCTGTCTTTGCGATAATCATATTTGTTCTTGTTAGCTCCTTACATCAAGTGGCGTCATGCATTGTCTGGAGCGATTTCCATGAAAAACAAAAAAGAAAAAAAACATGATAATTGAATGTAGCAAAATAGCCAAAAAGGAATACAAAATAGACAAAGCAATACACTTGCGACTATGCAAACGAATGCAGTTTGAGATCGCAGACAAATGGCACAGACACAAACTGAAGGCAATACTAGAAAAACAAAAATCGCAAAATCCTCAAGAGCATGAACATACTAAGAAATAAACTCATCGAAGAAAAGAGACCGGATGTCATAATAGTTAACAAGAAGGAAAAAAGCTGCCAAATTGTAATTTTTTTTCGTTCTAGCAAATCACAGGGTAAAGATGAAGGAGATGGAAAAACGAAGAAAAAATATACGGAACTTGCCAGAGAATTGAAAGGAATATCGAACGTGAATAAAGTCAACATAATACCAATAATCATTCGGAACAATTCTGAAAAAAAAATGGCAAAAAAGACAAGAAAAAATTTGAATCAAAACTGAAACTATACAACGAACGGCAATGATCAAAACAGTTGAAATCTTTAGGAAAATCCTCGAATGCGGAAACCAACCAACATAAACTACAAACACTTACTAGCCACATCGAAGCTGTGACAGAAATAAAACAAAACATGAAAGAAACAACACTTGGACTCGGGGGAACTGAAACTGCAAATAATCTCATAAACTGCCCCCTAACCCTAACCCTAGTCCCCCCAAAGTGATGACACACCAAATAGTCGTAAGAGACAAGGGGGATAGAAAGGTCAAGGGTAAAGAGCACTAACCAGACCTCCACTGGAAGGATACGGAGAGTACTGGAACTTTGAGGTGGCTTATTACCACCCAAATTCCAGAAGAAAACCAATAATGGTTGCCAGTGAGAAATCAATGGAAAGCAGTTGTTGCGACAACGGAAAATCATTTGCAATGGTTATCGAAAGAAGATGAGAATTAAGGAGATCAGGGAACACCACCGTAACATCAGAAGTTACGCACCATACACTGATCTCCATTTTTTATGTTTCAAATGAACAGTAGAAGAAAGAGTTAATTTGGTTTTAATGTTTGGAAAATATGAGGCGACATACCGCTATGTTGCTCAGGAATTCATCCTCAACGAGACCAATCATTGAGCCATGTCACTGTCCGTCGTTTGATCAAACGCTTCAAAGAAACTGGCTTAGTTGCTGACAGTGAGAGATGTGGCCGACCAAAGAGTGCAACGGATGAAGAAGCATCCACCATTACCTTGGCGAATGTTGCTAAAAGCCCCGTGAATAAGCCAGGCGCTAAAGATATGCAAATCATGAGTCGAGCGTATTCTTAGGACACAGAAATGTAATCTTTATAAAACTCTCTTTAACTCTGCTGCTTTCTGCTTTCTCGGCCTTTTGGCCGAGGTCAAAGTGTAGTATCTGTTCCGATGGATACTACACCCCATAAACTGGTATCGTCTTGGCCTCGGGCCTTTATTTACGCTGGTCTATGGATCTGTCCTGTGCAGTTCTAGGGGGTCCACCCTCCCAGGCTTTGCCTCCCCTCTTTGGGGAGGAGTAAGTTTATTGATTACTGCCCGAGGCGCCCCTACCGGGGAATGCCAACGGGGCAATTTTTAATGGCCAGAGTGCTCACCTTCTCAGGCGCTGGCTTTTCAAGTCCCACTTTCCCGACACGACCTTGGGTCACATCTTACCTTGTGGGAGTAAGATAAAACTGGCCTTGTGCCTAACCTCCTGGGGAGGTAAATAAATTCTGAAAGTGGTATACCTTCAGAAGAGTTAAAGAGTTTTATAAAGAGAATTAATGCATGTTTCAATGCAGGGGTGAACAATTTGACCGTCTGTTTAACTAATCTTCTAATATATAAAGTTAAGACGATGTTTCCCCTGTACTTTCTTGAAGAATAAGAAAATAACCACATGCATCACAGGCTACTAAACTCACTACTACATTACGCTTATTCACTCGAGCGTGTTTTAGTAATTTTTTTTATTATGTTTCTACAACTAACACTAAACATTACTTTTGGCTCACCATCTTCAACTCTCCTACTCAATATGGGTGGTAGCAAAAACTTTTCCCCCTAACACTTCAGTGCTGGCACTCTTCTGATCGACACCGGGAAGTAATAAACAACGTCTACTTTTCAAATAATTGTCCGTTATTATTTCCTATTTATCTGCTATTAATTTACTACATAATACAAAAAATTACGCACACATTTAATGGACGCTCCCAGTAATTCCACTGAATTTCGAGAATATCGGATTACGTTAATTACGTATACATTTATACTCATTCCGGTTTTTAGAGAATGCAATTAACGAACATAGTTCTTTGCAGTATTTCATCTTTTAACATGGCGTCTACAATTTATTCTACGACTCGACTTCCGAATAAACTCAATATATGCCAAGATACTCGACATCTTCTCTTATATAAAGGGCAGTTGTATGTCTGTCTGTCTGTCTGTCTGTCTGTCTGTCTGTCTGTATGTATGTATGTATGTTCAGGCCAAATTTTTTTTTTTAACTTAAAATATTTCTCAGAATTAGGGGAGAGTAAAAAAATTGGGGGGGGGGGGCTGGAGAGATGGGGGGTCGGGGAAAATCTTAGGGGTGGGGCCAAACTGTTTAGGGGTCGGAAAAAAATGTTAAACTTTAAATATTTCTCAGGGTTGGGAGAGAGTACAAAAAATTGGGGGGGGGGCTGGAGAGATGTGGGGTCGGGGAAAATCTTAGGGGTGGGGCCAAACTTTTTAGTGGTCGGGCCAAATTTTCTTCTTTTTTTAACTTAAAATATTTCTTAGCACCTAGGGAGAGTAAAAAAAAATTGGGGGGGGTGGAGCTGAAGAGATGGGGGGTCGGGGAAAATCTTAGAGGTGGGGCCAAACTTTTTAGGGGTCGGGGCAATTTTTTTTTTATTAACTTAAAATATTTCTCAGGATTGGGAGAGAGTAAAAAAATTGGGGGGGGTCTGAAGAGATAGGGCGTCGGAGAAAATCTTAGGGGTGGGGCCAAACTTTTTAGGTGTCGGGCAACATTTTTTTTAACTTAAAATATTTCTCAGGGTTGGGGAAGAGTAAAAAAATTGAGGAGGTGGGGCTGGAGAGAAGAGGGGGTCGGGGAAAATCTTAGGGGTGAGGCCAAACTTTTTAGCGTTCGGACCAGTTTTTTTGTTTTTTTTTTAATTTGAAATATTTCTCAGGGTTGGGGAGAGTACAAAAAATTTGGGGGATGGGGCTGGAGGGACGGGGGGTCGGGGAAAATCTTAGGGGTGGGGCCAAACTTTTTAGGGGTCGGGCCAAACCTTTTTTTTTAATTTGAAATATTTCGCAGGGTCGGGGAAGAGTAAAAAAAAAATTGGGTTGGTGAGGCTGAAGAGATGGGGCGTCGGAGAACATCTTAGGGGTGAGGCCAAACTTTTTAGGGGTCGGGCCAAATTTTTTTTTTAACTTAAAATATTTCTCAGGGTTGGGGGAGAGTAAAAAAAATTGGGTGGGTGGGGCTGGAGAGATAGGGGTCGGGAAAATCTTAGGGGTGGGGCCAAACTTTTTAGTGGTCGGGCAAAATTTTCTTCTTTTTTTTAACTTAAAATATTTCTTAGCACCTAGGGAGAGTAAAAAAAAATTGGGGGTGGAGCTGAAGAGATGGGGGGGTCGGGGAAAATCTTAGAGGTGGGGCCAAACTTTTTAGGGGTCGGGACAAATTTTTTTTTTATTAACTTTAAATATTTCTAAGGGTTGGGGCAGAGTAAAACAAATTTGGGTTGGTGGGGCTGAAGAGATGGGGCGTCGGAGAAAATCTTAGGGATGGGGCCAAACTTTTAAGGGGTCGGGCCAAATTTTTTTATGAACTTAAAATATTTCTCAGCGTTCGGGGAGAGTAAAAAAAATTTGGGGGGGTGGGGCTGGTTCGGGGAAAATCTTAGGAGTGAGGCCAAACTTTTAGGGGTCGGACTAAATTTTTTTTTTTTATAACTTAGAATATTTCTCAGGGTTGGGGGAGAGTATTTGCCCCCAGGCGGCGATAGGTACTTATATAGTATCTGCAACGGGCGGCGATACGTATAAATATTGTATGTGCACTGGGGCGGCAATAGGTACGTATATAGCATGCGCACCGGGGTGACGATAGATACGTATATAGTATGAAAACCGGGGCGGAGATAAGTACCTATATAGAAGGCGCAGAAAAACGTGGTACTTTTTATAGAAATATGTCATACTATTGCCTTGGGCAACGTAGGAGGAATGGTGGGGAAGAAACAGCTTTCACAAAAGGCAAAAAGACAGACAGTTTTCTAGTTCTTTACAGGCCTCCTCAATTATATTTGTGTGTTTCTGTAGTGCTCAGAAGGCATACTTTTCTTTTTTCTTTTTTCTTTTTTATTCTTTCTTAATTCTTTCCTCAGAAAAAACGGAATTTCTATACAAAGATAACAGGGGGAAGTTGGATTTAATAGAGCTCTGTAGGCCTCTTTAATTTTAAAAGTGGGCATTATCATAGATAGAGCGGGTGCTTAATCTACAAGAAAAATTCTTATGAAATACCCGTACCATGGGATGGACAGGAAGACTCCTACAACTGCTTCTCCTTCCTTTCTTTCCTTATTTCCTTCCTTCCTTTCTTTCCTTATTTCATTCCTTCCTTGCTTTCACCTTTCATCCTTCAACAATTCCAAACCGGCATTTATACATTAATATGTGACCTATTTTCGTTCGATCGGATGTTGACAAATTGTAAATCATTCTTTTATATTTCTCCCGTGCAACACCGGGGACGGGTCCAACTAGTGATGAATGAAATAGATATTAATTGTATTTTTATGAAACACCCAATATATATAGCAAACATGTTATGTTTATTAACCATGTTTTCCTTCTTCTATTCATAATATATATTTTTGTTTATTTATCCTTTATAAAATTTTAATTGTCAGCCTGTGTCTTGGTACATTTGAAAAGACACGACCATCGTCTATATCTTATACAAGCCAGGATCCACACTATATACGTCTATGGCATTCAAGACAAAAATGATTTAGCATTTGACGATAATCCTAAGATGAAGTTTTACTGTTATTTCAACTATTTACATATTTCAGACTATCCTTCTTGACACATGGCCAGGTATACAGGGATGATGATAAGTATATTTTCTTTGATCATGTGTATGTTTTGAGTTTTATTATCTACTCACATTATATATATATATATATATATATATATATATATATATATATATATATATATATATATATTGTGACGTACTAACCCATAGTTTATATCCACATTTTATTTAATTATAATTAAAACAAAACGCGAACATGAATAAAGCGTCTAAAAAGAGTCAACGAGAAAATATGCCGACACAAGTCGTCTGTACTATTAACGAAATATGTCGTAAAGAGAAATTCCTGCATATATATATATATATATATATATATATATATATATATATATATATATATATATATATATATATATATATATATTAAACAATCAAACTTTGGAATCTTGCACGCATTTAGAACGTAATCATGCTCGCATGTAACATCTCAATATTATAAACGCTCCTTTTTAAGTTGTTAATTACTAGCCGTTATGATAAAAAAAAATTTTTTAAACTCAACAGTAAAGACATATTTTTTGTAAAGACATCAAGATGAACACCGCCTGAAGATGATTTGACGAATCAAATCGAAAGCACTCGCGAAAAAAGGAAAGAAAATGTAACAAGAAACCGACGGAACTTACATACACCAATTTGACCGAAATACTAAATGGACTATTCGAATAATTGAAAAAATAAAAAAATGTCTTATCAAGCAAAAACACTTCGTGTTATTTAATAATGGTTGCCTATATATATATATATATATATATATATATATATATATATATATATATATATATATATATATATATATATATATAGCATTAGTTAAAGTGAAAGAATAAAATAAGGTGCGAATCAAATTTTATTACAATTCAAAGTTCAAGCAATAAAATTGCTTGAACTTTGAATTATAATAAAATTTGATTCGCACCTTATTTTATTCTTTCACTTTATCTAATGCTATTAATGCTCTATCCATTATATTGAGCTTCATTTTTATCCGGATGTTCACTAATTAAAGATATTAGTCGCCTCTTATATATTTTGTTGTATTAACCTTATATATATCTATGTATATATATATATATATATATATATATATATATATATATATATATATATATGTATATATATATATATATTAGTACTTAATGTATCCACATATATATATATATATATATATATATATATATATATATATATATTGTGACGTGCTAACCCATAATTAGTACCCACATTTCATTTAATTAAAATTAAAACAAAATTAAAGCCAATCTGTGTGTGTTAATTTTGTTTTCTTTTTCTTGGATAAAAACAAAACAGTTGACATCTTCAGTTCGTTTTTTCCTTAAGTGACGCTTCCGGTATCTTGTATTGACAAACGAACGGTGTAGCCGGATTTTCCATAAAAAAAATCGATGGTGAAGAAACATTTTAACCAATCAGAAGTCGTCATTTATCCTGCACAAAGTCAGCTTACTTCAGTTGTCAGTTAAATATAGCAATTTTATATCTGTCAACTGAGAAAGTAATCATTTCGATTTGTTCCAAGTTACAAAACAAATATTGATAGTTTTCTTACTTTAGAAATAAGATTTTCTATATAAAACACCCAAAAGATGAGTTTCTTACATCGTTGTGTTTAGCAGATATCTCCATCGATAAATTACATCCTGAGGCCCAAAATCTTCACCGACAATAGAGGAAAATTAAATACAGAAGAACAGAGATTCTCCAAATATCACTGATGACCTCCTGTGCATCATAAAATTGCTTGAACATATTAATATTAAGCCGTTTAACAAAACCGTTTTCCATGCTTCGTTTAACCCAACATAGTTCATCTAGAAAAAACAATCGAGCGTAACAACACAGGATTCTAAAAACTAATTAAACATCCAATTATGAACTTTCATATATACAAACTTTCAACTTTGAACCAACTCCTTCCTTTCCTGTTTGCAAGCAATTTTTTTTCTCAAAAGCAACTTATTTTTGCAGACATGATTAAATGACTCTATACTTCTTCGATTCTTATGCCTCCATGTTTTAGATTCCGTGTTTTTTGTTTTCCATTTGTATCTCCTGTAAATAAATTATAACTTATGTCAGAGTTCGTATTTCCCTTGTTGCATTTATCGATTATCTTCTCACCTTTTTTTGTAATTTTCTTGAATACGGTGGACGTATCACTTCATGTGACCACAAATCCTTGTTCCATTTTATTTTCTCATTTCCAAATAGCATTTAGGTAGAGTGCTCTAAATTCCATAGAGAGTCAATAAAATGCCGGTGTACATGCGATCGTGTTTTATAAGTTTTATCGTATTGGATTTTGTTATGCCAATCATATTTACCCGAAAAAAGAAAAATGGATTTCACATTATAGCCAGATGTTTGAGGGTGGTTGAATTTCTCTGTTCTCTGAAAGAGCCACACCCTTCTTTCAAGCCAATGATGACATCAGTTTTATAATTTATATCTGAAAAGTATTTCCGCGTTCCGAAAAATACGATTAGGTCATATAAAGAATGGGGGCGTTGCTTCTTGGGTGCAGGTGTCTAAAATGCCCAGGAGACAAGAATCAACATCGTAAAAAGATGACTACTTTTAAACAAAAGATATTTATTCCTAATTTTATAATAACGTAATTCGTATGAATCAGAATTTACAAATTCTTTACCTACTCATGTCTATGCTTGACTTGTCCACCGATTTTCAGTCATGAATTTCAAACAGTCTTTGTTATATCACATAAATATACGATGTACAAAATTGTCAATAACCATGACACACTTCTCTCTTTCACGACCTTTTGGTTAAGATCAAAGTGTAGTATCTGTTCCGATGGATACTGCACTCCAAAGACTGGTATCGTCTTGGCCTTCGGGCCTTGATTTACGCCGGTCTATGGGTCGGTCCTGTGCAGTTCTAGGAGGTTCACCCTCCCAGGCTTTGCCTCCCCTCTTTGGGGAGGAGTAAGTTTATTGCTTACTGCCTGAGGCGTCCCTACCGGGGAATGCCGACGGGCTGCGCAGGCAATTTTTAATGGCCAGAGTGCTCACTTTCTCAGGCGCTGGCTTTTCAAATCCCACTTTCCCGACCTTGTGTCACATCTTACCTTGTGGGAGGAAGATAAATAACTCCTCTCTTTGCTTTTACCTGTGATGACGCCTTTCTCAGTTCAAAAATAGTCTTGGGAATTTTTTTGATAGACATTATCTTTGAAATTACCCCACATATAACATCTGAGGGAGAAGGTAAAGCCCAAGTAGCGTAAAGATTAGGGTTAAGCCTATTAAATATCACACTTCCTACTGATGAGATGCTTTCCAAATTTCTCTAAGAACTATTCCAACGAGTCATTTGAAGTCTGAGGAATCGCCCAACATTGTTGAAGCCACTGTTCCTCCCTCATTTCATCACTTTGCCCAAGACAACCCAAAACTTCTTAAAGCCCATTACGTAGATCACAGTATGGTTGGTGTATATTGTTCAATGGTGAAAAACTAGACTGTTGGGACTGAAACTTGACGGACAAGTCAGGCAAAAACTGAAGCTTATTTGTATCAAATATCGTTGGATTGCAAAAAGGATTGTGGATTTTATTAATGATTCTATGGCTGGCATTTTTAGACAGGGGTTCACACTATACAATTTCCTGCACTTAGTTCATCTTGTAATTACTTTCAACCAATTATATGTTCTATAGGTTCTAAATAATGGCCTGTGATTGATTGTTTTTCATCCAATCACAGGGCACATGAAAAATCACTCCGTAATAATAATTTCCAATATGGGTTAAGCTGATCTCACTTATCACAGAGATATATAGTTGTTATTTACAGAGTTATACTGTTAAGAATGTTATGAACAAGCAATTTCTCAACCGTATATATAGGTAAAAAAAAAAAAGCAAAGTTCAATATATCGAATGAATTTGCAAAGCATATATCGGATGAATTGAATATTTTGCAAACTAGTTCAGCATTAAATAACGCAGACATGATCCATCTGGTAGGAAGGTGTCGGTGGTTGATAACGACACAGACTGACGACCTGAGTGAGTCAAGTTCGAATCCAGTCGATTCCATGATATAACTTTCACTTAGGGATGTTGGCAACCACTACATGGCAACCTCCTGCAACAAAATCAAAGTTGAAACATTCTGATTCATACGAATTTACTTTACTCTATCTGTTTTAAAACAGACAAAACCACTTCTCATTGCGAGAATGGTCCCAGGATCATAACAATAACCAATGCTTCAACATTTTTTAAATGACGATTTATTATTTGGATTTTTCGGATTACTTGGTTGTTATTTTCACAATGCTTCGGCCTATGTAATCTCCGATCTTCTTAAGATGGCAACGGATAAAGCGTTGAGTAACAATCAGTTGTAAGGGATACATATCTACAGGTTGAATGTTCAATTCTCACTACAGTCGATAATAACTAAGAATAAAATAAAAATAAAAATTGCTCAACACTTCTACCCGCCGATGGCTGAGAGAACGAGAACAATCTACCCCGGTGGATTAAATAAACGGTTCAGTTGGAAATCCTGTAAAGGTTCGTCATAAAGATTCTAAAGTTCGAAAATATGCATCTGAAGAATTTCGCACATTACATCGGCCAAAACATTGTGAAAATAGGGACCAAATTGAGAATAGTAGTCAAAATCATCTTAATATTCATTCATTTAACGTCCATTTTATATGCTGACATGCGTTTGACGGCTTTAAGAAATTGACTTCCAAACTAACCTATCTCTGGCCAGGTCTTTATTTACCACTCTTTCCATTAGGTCTATTTTTATCACTTCATCCCATGTTTTCCTTCCCCTTCCCCTGTGAACTAAACCTGCTACCTCAATAGTTCTACATCTACTAACCCAAGATCTTTCATCCATACTTTCCACATGGCCATACCATCAAAGTCTACTCTTCTGCACACATCTACCTATACTATCCAAATCTAATCTTCCTATAAGGTCATCAGATCTAATTCGTATCATTCTCACATCATTTCTCTTCATGCAATGCATATACCCAACCCTCACTTGTCAAGTTTCACTTTCATACATCATCACACTGCGTACACGTTTCTGATAGACTCTTTCCTTGGTCGACAGTGGTAACGCTCTGCTGGTTAGTCATGGCAGAAGTTCCCTGAACTTACCTCTATACACTCCTAATTCTGCCAATCACATTACCACTTGCTCTACTCTGCGCTCCAATCGTATCACCAAGCGTAGACCTAATAAAAGATATAAACACATGAGTATTTATTTACCTCCTCTCCAGGCGGTTAGGCACAAGGCCAGTTTTATCTTACTCCCACAAGTAAGGTGTGACCCATGGTCGGGTTGGGAAAGTGGGATTTGAAAAGCCAGCGCCCGAGAAAGTGAGAACTCTGGCCATTAAAAATTGCCTGGGCAGCCCCGTTGGCATTCCCCGGTAGGGGCGCCTCAGGCAGTAAGCAATAAACTCACTCCTCTCCAAAGAGGGGAGGCAAAGCCTGGGAGGGTGGACCTCCTAGAACTGCACAGGACCGACCCCGAAGGCCAAGACAATACCAGTTTATGGGGTGTAGTATCCATCGGAACAGATACTACACTTTGATCTTAGCCAAAAGGCCAAGCACATGAGTAGGACCACTACTTTTAACATTTCATAATCTGGACACAATATGAACTCAGGAACATGAACAAGGAAACTAAAGATTATTGTGATGTATTAACTCAGTACTACTTAAAATCCCTTGTATAAGTCATGAGTTAAAAATATTCTACACCCCCTCTCTCTCTCTCTCTCTCTCTCTCTCTCTATCTATCTATCTATCTATCTATCTATTTATCTATCTATCTATCTATTTATCTATCTATCTCTTTCCACCTTTCCTTATAAGGTTTAATGATAGCAATCAGCAGCTGCAACAATAGGTTGGACAAAAAATTACACATGATAAAGAATTCACTCTTACAGCAATTCCATGATGGAAATATGTTGGAAGAATGTTTGTTATCCAAGCATTTCAACTCGCATAAACTTTATCCCTTCTGATTCAAGAGATAAAGGGAAAATATTTCCAGTTTTAAACAAAACAAAAAAAAATAGCCCTCCTAAAATGTATTATTTCATAATGGCATCAAAAAATTATTCTTGCTTTATAATATTCTGAATTCAGCTTGCTACATGTCAACACAATAGATAAGTAATACAACGATCCCTCAGAAGACTTTATTTTATTTATTTTTTTTTTTTTACATGATTCACCCCAAACAAGGCAGGACGCCACTGTATACGTAAGGGACTACTGAGAAAAAGTGTTATAATAAAAAAAAAACATTTATATGAGAAAATCAAGAAAACAAGCCACGCGTGCTTGCGTGGTCCCCCTCTGTATGTGACTCGATGTGGCAAGTGTAAAATGCAATAAATTTGAGAAATTTGGGGCATTTTTGACTCTCCTTTGACCCCCTGGGGACGCGAACCAGAATTTTTCTGAGGTCAAGGGTGCTCATTTTATATCCAGAACAATTGCCTCTACATTTTGGCCAAGTTTCAGAAAAATTTAATGGATGGATTAAACATTATGGGAGAAAAAGGTCATTTTTTGCCATTTTGAGGGCTTTTGACCCCCTGGGGGCGCGAACCAGATTGTTTCCAAGGTCAGCGATACTTATTTTTTATTATGAACAATTGCCTCCACATTTTGGCTAAGTTTCAGACAAATTGAATTGATGGATGAAAAGTTATGGGGCAAAATATGTCATTTTTTGCCATTTCGGGGCCTTTTGACCCCCTGGGGGGCTAACCAGATTTTTTTTCAAAAATCAAAGAATGTCACTTTCTAACCTGACCAAAGTTACAAATTCATGCAAAATTTCAGAGAAATTCAATGGATGGTTGCGGAGAAAAATCCGGACGGACGGACGGACGGACGGACATGCCTCTAAACATAAGTCCCCCAGTTTTATAAATCGGGGGACCAAAAAGAAATTGCTAATAAAGGAAAAGGGAAAGAATTTGAAGAGGAAACTGTTCGGATTCTGATTTCCATGATAATCTAAAAGTATCTAAATATACTGGCTGAATGGACTAAGAACTGCATATATTAACATTATATAATAAAAAAGAAGGGAAAAGAAAACAAATATAAAAAAGTAAGAGAAAATACAAAAAATATTACCAAGCCAATTGTCTTTTATTATTTTACTTGCAGGAATACCCGACCTTGCTCGGGATTGAATAAAAATCACTACTATGTACTTTTCTACTATGCTCATAATATCATGTGACTTTCTTTATTTATTGTCCCCTTCTTCTGTTTCGCCCCCTAATATAGTTGGGAGAAGCTGAAATGTTGGAAAATAATCTGAATTAGTGTTTTATACATATGGTTTAAATTTCATGACAGATATACGCATTTGGAGTTTTAAGGGGAATCTGTCCCCATGAGTTACATAGAGATGGGGGCACATAGATATTCGATATATAAAGGGTAACGTAGAGATTCGGGTCCACTTCCATTGTCTTCCCCAGAGAATTTTATACATATGATATAAATTTCATCAAAATAGGATATAGTTAAAGTTTTAAGGGAAGTTTGACCCCCATAGCTGCCTTAGGTTAGAAGGACACTCAGAGATTCAGGACCACTTCAATTGTCTTCCCCAGAAAATGTTATACATATGATCTAAATTTCATAAAAATAGGATATATTTGAAGTTTTAAGGGGGTCATGCCCTCATAGCCTCCTTAGGGTGCACTTAGAGATTCGGGAACATTTCCATTGTCTTCCGCGGTAAATTTTATATAAGAATAGACTTTCATATTTTATGTAGATTCTCTAACCTTTCTTACTGTAGGGAACATTAACATCACACACATACACACGCACACATACGCACAGACATCGAGCTTTATATATAGAGAAAATTTCAGCTTCGAATCAACAAAGGTAATTATTTTCATCATAACTCCGATCCATGAATATAATTTAAGTATACATATCCACTCATTTTAACTTTGTTTTTACTTTTATTTTTATAATCAAATTAATTTTTTCTTTTAGAGTTTACCCTGGTGGTTTTCATTATCCATTTCTTTGTATGTTTGAATCCTGAGAGAATAGTTTTTAATGTGTGGAATCTTATATATTTTAATTTTGGTGACGTTATAGAGACATAATTGTGTGCACAAAGCACTACACTCGATGAATGATGTTGATCTGATCCATATATTGTATATTTACCTTACAGATCGGTGCATAAATCCTTAACCCACACATGTCTTCGTCACCGTCACCGCCGTCGTTGTTGTAAACCCAGGTTGTTTTCGCTTGTTGATAAAACTCACTCTGACACTAGTTGTTTAGTTTTAACAAGATTTATTTAAAACAGGACAGTCACAGAAACACGTTGTCTTCGTATGCATGAGAGAGATAGAGAAATAGGTAGATCGACTGATAGCCCGTCTCGCTATATCAGACACCCTCGTACACTGCCCCCTCTTCTTGGGGAGAGCTACCAGACCCAACTTTTTTGGTTGAAATTTTGCTGACTAAGAAAGATATTCGCTGGGAAATAACGTGGTTTTCAACTTTCACCTGGTGTCACTCTCTGACCCATTGACCTCTTATTTTTATTCATTGAAAACACGGTTCCTATTATGTAACACATGTAAAAAGGAAAGAAGGTGGAAGAGGACTTGTAGGCCGTGACAGAAAGATTGATTACAGTCGCCATTTTTTTCTTCGTTGACAGAATCGGTCGTTCATCTCTCTGACACATAAGTACTTAGTGACCTCGAGTTGTAAAAATGGTGATGCAGAAGTCGTAGAGATGACGTTCCTTTCTTTTTTATTCTTTTTGTTGCTGAACTAATAGAGGCAATTAAGAAATAACAACAAATAACTCCATTTATTATTTTGGAGATTTGATTTACTTTTTATTAATTTGCAGCAACTACATCAAAATGAACTACATTTTCCTCTCCCAACTCCTGTAGGAGTAAGGGAGACTCGAAAACCTGTCCATTCACTTTAGCGCTTAATTATCAAGAGGTAGGAACTCTCTAGCTTTTCTGCCAAATACTTCCTCCCATCACGTAACTACCGATACACATCAACTTAACTTCAAACTCATTTTTTAGTTCTAATGATTGAATTTTCCATTCCTTGCGTAACTAATCTTTCATGGAATTTTCCGCTTTTAACCATACTTTTATACACCTGCATCTAAACACCAAGATAAAAATAAAATTAAACAGAAAACAAAAAGACGATAAAAAATGGGAAGAAAAACAACTGCATGCACTATTTATAAGATGGACCAAAGAAATTACACACAAGAACACGTGAACATAGTTACAAAAAAAAGTCACTAACTGGCAATACATCAATGATTCAGTCTGACCTGTACATGTAGTTCAGAAGAGCCTGAAAACAAACCATAATTTAAGCAGTCTTTGCTAACCTAACAATTACTTTTTAATACAACATGCGATTCCACATGGTATATCCTGTCCTCATCAGCCACCACCCAGGGGTGCTAACAAAGTTTCAGTGATTGCTACGATACTGCCGCACCTGGCGCTACCTGCAGTTTTGGCCAGCATACAAGATATTATCTTATTTTCGATTGCTTCTTTTTGTCTTTTACTGTTGATAGAATGTTTTTTGTGTTGAAGGTAGCATTTTATGGTGATTATCTCGTTTACATGCCACCACCTTCACCCAAGAGCGTTCACAACATTCCATAATATTTTATATATTTGATTGAATTCTTTTAGACCAGATCCATCTAGGAGTCTGTTGTGTTGCAGTTTAAATCTGCTTGATGGCTGCATTTAAAAACGGTGTGTCGTCAAGAAAAAAACATTGTGATATTTTGACTAACAGTATATTTATTTACGTCCTCTGCAGGAAGTTAGACATAAGGTCAGGTGTCGTTTTGAAAAGCCAGGGCACTAGAATTAGCACACTCTGACCACATAAACTGCCTTAGCAGCCCTGTCAGCATTCATCATGTTATTAACAATAAACTAACCTCTTTCTTAGAGAGAAAGTAAAGCCTGAGGGGGTGGACCTCATAGGGCTGAACATATTTCATACCGACAGCAACAAAGTCTCTGTCAGACTGATCGTCAAACGTGTATGCTGACTAGTATGAACACCTACTCAGCTGCGCTAAACTGCTCCAATTTGACACCACAACAAAATCATCCCAGAATAAAGATGTAATATGTCAGCTATTCACTGTATGAATCCAAAAGTTCCATGTAATTGTTAGCATGACAGGTCTTAAATAATAATGCACATGCACATGTTACCTTCTTCATTCAGGCCACCTCCACTTTAATTCCTAGTGTGAGTTTTGCCATATTTACATAGCAATAAATCCAACACCATGCAATCTAACTCTAATGTATTAATATGTCTCTTTTTTACACAAGTCATAATAATATTTGTATAATGACCTTTACTGAAAATATGTTCATCTAAAAGTTAATGTGATTGCAAGAGTTAGGAGTGGGTGAAGTAAGTTTGGGAACTTTTGCCATATCTAATAAGCAGAGCGTTACCACTGTCGACCAAGGGAAGAGTCTATCAACAAGCATGTGTTCACAGTGTGATGATGTATGGAAGTGAAACCTTACCAGTAAGGATTGAGGACATGCGTTGCATGGAGAAAAATGATATGAGAATGATATGATGGATGTGTAATGTAAGTCTTAAAGACAGGCTTAGATCTGATGATCTCACAGGAAGATTAAATCGGGGCAGTATAGGGAAATGTGTGAAAACGAGTAAACTTCGATGGTATGGCCACATTGAAAGAATGGATGAGAGTGATTGGGTTAGATGTAGAACAGTTGAGGTAACATGGTCAGTTGGCAATGGTAGATCAAAGAAAACATGGGAGGAAGTGATAAGGATTGACTTCAGAGAAATGCTGACATGTGTTGGACAGCTTCTAAAAATTGACTTCTAAACTAACCTATCTCTGGACAGATCTTTATTTATCCTTGTTTTCTCTCAAGTCCATCCTTATCACTTCCTTCTATTTTTTCCTTGGCCTTCTCTTGCCAATTAACCCTGCAATCTAAATTGTTTTACAGTTACTATGCCCAAAAGTCTCATCCATTCTGCCAACCTAACCCTAACCCTAACACCAACAAAGTCTCCTGTTCTGCACACCTATCCCTATATTGTCCAGATTTAATCTTCCTCCGATGTTATCAGATCTAAGCCCCACATTACATATCCATTATATGATTCTCATATCATTTCTTTTCATGCAACTCATGTCTTCAACCCTCACTGGCCAGGTGTCACTTCCATACATCATCAAATGCGTGCACATGCTTGATAGACTCTTCCCTTTGTTGACAGTGCTAACGTACTGATTTAAACAATCGGTAAAAGACAAAATTATACTTTAAAAAATTGAGTAAATTTCGATCATTGTCACAAACCTTAATCAAAGGTGCTCGATTGAGCTCCAATTTTTGGTTCATCCTTGTAAGACATTCTCAGCAAGAACATTACCGTGGGACTGCTTCTCTACTGATTACAACTTGGTTATTTTCAAATCCAATGTCAACTAATTCTTGCCATATGCCGTCACCATAAGTATTCAAACTTGGTTCTTTCATTATCATTCTCAATCCTCTCATAAGGTTCTTCATCTCTCCACTTACAATCATTTCATCTCATAACCCTTATCTTCGAGTGACTATTGGCTTGATAAGTGTTTATCCATAAGAATATAAAAAAAGATTCTAACAAGTAAAAAACAATTATATAGATTTAAATATTTAGTAAATTTCGATGAGCTCCTCAAAATTAAATCTGTACTCATAACTTCAGTTATATAATCTCTGGTTTCACATACTTTCTATTATGACAATTTCTATGATTACTTTTCATCTCTTGCATTTATTAAAGTTTGCAAGTGGATTTTATTATTATGGAACCAATCTGGAATAAATATTAAAACTTATATATTAGTAAAATTCATAATGATCCGTTCATTAGTTTATATATATATATATATATATATATATATATATATATATATATATATATATATATATATATTTTTACTTTTTTTGACTTTTTACTTAGAGTGGAGGATTTCTTTCCAAATTCATTTCAGACAGTGAGTGTTGCCTTACCAGTTATTTGCTTTTTCGCTTCCCCTCATCACTTGAAATAGCTAAAATAAAGGCACGTTTTTTACTCATTACCTATTGTGTGACAGGACGGATTTATATTTATTTATATAAAATTATACAAATGAATACACATTTCTTTTTATTATAGAGTGAAGGCTTGATTGATGTTTGGGGTTTGACTCTTGGGGTTCATGTGCTAGCTTGAGTCTTGAAAAAGCTGTCTATGAATGACTATATTTTACATATATATATATACATATATGCTCCCTTATGGTTAGAGCACTCATGTATAGGAAGTGAAGTTTCCACTTAAGCAAAAAGCATGATTCTAAGATAAAAGAAATTGAATCCTCTAGGTTAACAATATCGTACAAAGGTAAACAAATGAATACAAAATTCATTTAAATGTGATATATATTTCTTCCACCAACAGCAGTAAGTTGGTAGTGTGTCGAACTGTCATGCTCAGTACTGACTGATGTTTAGAATTTGAATCTAGGGGTTGATGTGCTCGATGCGTCTAGTCACACTGATGAGTCTTGAAAAGAGAAAAAGGCTGTTTTTCTGTATCACAGCTCTTCAGTGCGGCTAAACCAGCAAGGGATCGAACTTCAACAACTCTACCCGGGAGAAGCACTTGTAAATGATATCTACAATGTCTATTTATATAAAGACTGGCTGCTGCTTCTACCATGCTCAATTTGTTTATTTACAAAGAGCTTTGCATCACGCTATGGAGACAGTGCTCGAACTTGGGAATCTATATGGAGGGTACTAAGAATTTCCTACACCATAAGGGAGCATATATGTATATATAAAATACAGTCATCCATAGACTGCTGTTTCGTTTTCTCCAGACTCATCAGTGTGGCTAGATGCAGCAAGTGCATGAAGCCCAATATTCAAACCCCTGAAAATCAGTCAATCCTTCACTCTATAATAAAGGTAAATGTGTATTTATTTGTATATTTTTATATAAATAAACATAAATATTATTCTCACGTTTTGGCTGATGTAGCTCCAACCTTCTTCAGGTGCATTTTGTCTGAACTCGGGAATCTTTATGTCAGATTCGAGAATCGGTACGGAGGGTACTAAGAATATAATTACGAATTACTTAGGACTTTTACCACGTCATGACTGACGGAACGAGCGCAAGCTACCCTCTGTGGATTAAATAAAGTGTTCCGTTCAAAATTAGTACTGATTCCCGAGTTCGACATAAAGATATCCAAGTTCGACAGGATTCACCTGAAGAAGGTCAGAGGTTACATCGACCGAAACGTTGTGAGAGTAACATCCAAGATGAGAACAGTAGTCTGAATAACCAAATAGTACAAATTATCAATCTAAAAAATTCCGAAACATAATTTAACAGTAGACTTTGAGATAGGGCCACGTTGAAAGAATCGATGAGAATTCTTGGGTTAGTAGATGTGGAACAGTTGAGGTAGCACGTTTAGTTCATAAGGGAAAGGCCAAGGAAAACATGGGAAGAAGTGATAAAAATGGACCCGAGGAAAAAAGGGATGAATAAAGACCTGGGCAGAGATAGATTACTTTGGAGTCAATTTCTTAAAACCGTCCAACACATGCCACAATGTAAAACAGACGTTAAACTGATGATGATGATGATGATGATGATGATGATGATGATGATGATGATGATGATGCGCAGCATATTGCAATTTTCAAAATAGTGGAAGTTTAACAAAATTCTTGTAAGACATTCACAATAAGAACTCGCTTTTTATGAGAATTGAAAATAACTTTCCCTGAACCTCTTCCAATTAATCTACAAATACATTAATTACCTCCAGGATGTTAGACACAAGGTCAATGTACTTTTATTTACCTTCTCTCCAGGAGGCTAGACACAAGGTCAGGTATGATTAGCCAGCGCACTAGGATTAGCACACTCTGGCCTACAAAAAATGTATGGGTATTGATTTACTCCTCTCCAGGAGTTAGGCACAAGGCCAGTTTTTATCTTACTCCCACCAGTAAGATGTGACCCAAGGTCGGGTCGGGAAAGTGGGATTTAAAAATTGCCTGGGCAGCCCCGTCGGCATTCCCCGGTAGGGGCGCCTCAGGCAGTAAGCAATAAACTTACTCCTCCCAAAAGAGGGGAGGCGAAGCCTGGGAGGGTGGACCTCCTAGAACTGCACAGGACAGACCCATAGACCGGCGTAAATCAAGCCCCGAAGGCCAAGACAATACCAGTCTATGGGGTGCAGTATCCATCGGAACAGATACTACACTTTGATCTTAGCCAAAAAGCCAAGAACATGTCTGGGTAGCCATGTCGGCATTCTCTGCTAGGGGTGCCTCAGGCGATTAGCAATAAACTAACCACTTCTCAAAGAGAAGGTAAAGCCTGGGAGGGTGAACCTCCTAGAACTGTACAGGAAAATACCTTAGATCAGCAGAATCAAGGTCCGAAAGCCAAGACGGTACAGGTCTACAGAGTATATCATCCATCGAAACAGATACTACATTCTGATCTTAGCCAAAAGACGAAAGAGGGATTATACCAAACATGTACAATTTCAGCATAAAATGACCCAATGATGGTTGATATGCTATAAAAACTCAGTGATCAATCAATCTCTTTCTCTCTGTCTCTTTCTCTCTAAATCAGTCAAGTAGTTGATCTAGTGTCAGTGCTGTTTTTCCAACATTTACCAGTAAGAATGAAAGAAAGTCAGTTTTTTAACCAGGAAGAATATCTATGAACAGAGTTTTCGGTGCTTATTTATATCAAGATACATGCAAAATATGGCAGTTAAAAATAAAATAACAGGAAAACTTCTGGATATACTTACTTATCAGTGAAAAATATTAATGTACATACAAATTTACGGAAAACAAGTGAATTTAAATAAAAGTGAATTTAAATAAAAAATAAAATTTATTTACTATTCAGAGTCAACAAACTCCGAACCACAAGACCGCATGGTGTCTTCATATTAGAAGAAGGGAGATAATCTTCTATGAAGCGCTGGTTTGACGTGAATGTCGTTCGGAGTTCATCTTAATTTTGGCTGTACACTAATATTTTTCACTGATAAGTAAGTATATCCATAAGTTTTCCTGTTATTTTGTTTTGAACTGCCATATTTCGCATGTATCTCATCCCGTCTGTGAAACACATTACCACAGAACTGCTTCCCTGCAGACTACAACATGGTCGTCTTCAAATCCAATGTGAACAAATACTTGTCATAAACCGTCCTCATAAGTAATAAAACTTAGTTCATTCCATTAATCATTTTCAATCTTCTCATAATATTCTTCATCGTTAAACTGACAATCTATCCATCTCGTTAACCCTTATCTTCCAGTGGCTTTTGACCTTTATAAATGGAGATACATTGCTTAAAAAGAAAAAGAAAGAAAATTTAAGTTTTGCATATGTGCAAATTTTTCTTTGGTTTAATAAATTGTTACTTTTAGTGTTAAAAGTGACTCGACATAATCTTTTAAAAAAAAAAGTTAAAATAATGACACAGACATATCTAAAGCCACCAATATTCTGGTTGTGAATTCGACAGTAATTCTATATATATATATATATATTTTTTTTTGTTTTTACAATAAGGTCACCACTTATTAAGGCCCAAAGGCCATTCGAGGATAAGGGTGAAAGAGTTTGACTGGTGGATGGTGGGACAACATCGTGATCACCGGCATGATGGTTGAAGCAGAGCAGAAATTGATTATTTACGGGGACGGTTAAACAAGAACTTGTTTACATTGGACTTGAAAACAACCATATTGTAGTCGGCTGGGAAGCGGGTCCGCAGCACTGTTCCACAGATGGGCAGTTCTAGGAAAGAAACTCTGCCCATGGAAGTTTCGTTTTGTCTTGGGCACGCAGAGGGAGAAAGGAAAATCATTGACAGTGTAGAAAATAACGGTAGAGCAAAGAAAGACTAGCAACATCTCTTCTGTGAGAAAGTAACTGTAGGAAAGAGAAGAGGACACCCCCCCCCACTAGATTTCGAAGTCGGTTTGGGACTCTGTCAAAGGAAGGAAAGGATGCTCTGAGCGGCACCTCCCCTTATGTGGCAGCAGTACTCCATGTTAGGATGTATTTGCCTCTTGTACAGTTAGAGGACGGCGTTGTACAGGAGATACTTTCTGGAGTGGTAGAATGATCCAACCATTTTAGCAACAGATTTGATATAATTTACTTTAGACATCTTTTTTATTTTAATCACTGTTCTAAATATATAAAAATCTTTCCGATAATATTTTAAAGGGGCCATAAAAATAAACTAAGGAGGCCTCCAGGGTGTTGTGGAAACCATTTCTTCCAAGGTCTTAACAATAGAATTGGGCCTATGCCGATCAAGATGTTATGAGGTAGGTCTGGTAGCGCACCGGCAGTTCTCTCTCATAAAATCAGCCGTCTTATTTACAACAACAACAAAAAAAAATGATTCACTTATAACACTCCTTCATTTAGGTCATATCCCCCCCCACTCCCTCTCGATCTTTCGTTCCCCTTTCACGTTAACTCTCACTATTACTCTCTGTGCCATGTTTGTTCTCATTGTCACAACTCTAAAAGTCACGTGACGTAGGAATGAGTTATGACCGGATGGACAGGTCGTAAGCTGAAATTCGGTAGGACATATTTCCTATTATCTCTTTTTTTCTTTTTTTTAGACTTTTACTCGATTCAATTTTCCTCGTCCAATTTTTTTTTATTACGCCTGATAACACAGAAAGCGTCTACAATAACGATTATTCTGTTACTGAAAACGAGAATAGTTTACTACTGCAAACGCACAATTACTAATGTCAGTAAGTCAGTCGTAATGGTAAAAGTAATAGTAGTCGTAGTAGTATAACTCCCATTCAGCTTGTGATAGTTATTTCTGTCGTGAAGATCATTGGAGACAAAAATGTCTTTTCATATCGCGTCGTAGACACTAGTCTTATGACAATTATATAGATTATCATCAAAAATATCATGTCGGTCATAGTTCAAGTTCATCAATTTCTATCTTAAGGAGACATTGACTCTGATATTTGAACGAAGATATAAGTAGTTTTTGGGGTTTTTTTTTCATATTTTAAAATAAAGATCGTCGTTTTAAAAATTTCTTTTAGAGAGTTTTACATTAACAAGACTTAAAGTAAAAATTTGAAATAAATACAAATCTAGAATATTTATATAAATAACGGTTTTAAATAACCATTTACATAAATGACTTAAATAATTTAATAACACGTATGTCATTTAAATAAACATTTAAAAATTAAATAGAAATAATTAAAATGAACATTTGAATAACGGTTAAAAAATAGAATTTAAATAGAATTACTAAAAAAAAGGGGACATGTGTTTTAAAAAGTGTGCCTGAAACGAAACGCCACATTATCGTTTCAAAATATTTATTGTTTATAGTATGACTTAGTTTTATTTTACGACATATTAATAATTAAATAATACTTACTTCAATTTGTAAAAATCATTTAATATATATATTTACATTTTTAAGATTGTTTTAAATATTTTAAGAAATGATTGAATTTTTTTTTTTAATCGAGACATTTTGAATAAATTTAAATATTGGAGTGGAAAACCGAAAAAAAAAACGAAACTTGTGATAAACAAACACGTTAATAAAAAAAGATTTAAACTAATAAATTAGAAGTTAATTAAAATTTTACCCTAATAATTACAAAAAAGAAAGATTTGTTTTAATAAACCAACAATCTAAACATGTTAATGCCCCCCCCCCCCAAAAAAAACGAACCGGCATTCAGAAAATCGTAGACTTGTTCGCTAACGACGTCATTACTACTACTATTACTAAGTTGAATCACTACTATTTCTATTGAAAAGAAACGAAACGAACTATCTTCTCTGATACTACATGAAATGAGTTAAAACTATTTCTTGTCTTCAGTCATTGCTTTTTTCTTTCATTTTTAATAAGAACTTGTTTCGATTTTAATTTTTGAGACTTATCGTTAATCTTTCTTAAAACTGATAGTCCTAAAATGCAGTCTTTCGATGCATCAAGGATGATTTTTACCGTTGCAGTGTCATCAATCCGAGTACTTTCGCATCAGATCGGATTAAGTAGCTACCTCAACTTGTGACAGGAGGGTCAAAATCGGGTAAATGTTGAGTTTCCCGACGTGATAATTTTATCGGAAAGCCGATATGTAGTAGCTCGAAAATTGTTTTTGTTTTTTTAGATTATGACATGCTGAACGTATTGGCGTTCAAATTAATTTAGTATTACGTATGAAATAGGAAACAAAGAAAACAGTCTTTTTAAATTAATAAATTAGCAGACATACTAGCATTTTTCGAATATGGCCATTCTGTAAAACTAGTCTATATAAAAATTGGAAATTTGATTTTAATTGATTTTAACGCTAATTAAATTTGATTTAAATTGAGTTTAACGCCAATACGTTCAGCATGTCATAATCTTAAAAATAATTCTACTCCATATCGCCTTTCCGATAAAATTATCACGTCGGGAAAACTTCACGTTTATCCGAAGTAGCCATGATGACGCATTGTGACATTGCAATGACATCAGAATTTGGCAGATAAAAAAAGATGAGACCCTTTTTAAAATATAAACACAGTCAGCTTCGGCCAATGAAAATGCCCCCCCCCCCCCTATCCACTATATACTTATCGTTAACCTATATGATCTCACTTATATTGTTGTTATTTTGCTTGTCACCGTTCACACTTCATCTGCACATGAATGTTGATGAATGTTTTAGATGGTGGGAGTAAGGACGAATAATGTTAATAAAGGGCGAATGATAAGAGAACTGTTGAGAGGAATGGAATGATGTAAATAATTTTCTTTACTAACGAGTCACCATTTATCAAGGCAACAAGCCACTCGAGGATAAGGGTTGATGGGATGAATAGATTGTCAGGTGAAAGATGAAGAATATCATGAGAAGATTGAAAATGATGAATGGAATGAACAAAGTTTGATTATATCTCCAACCAGCCGGCCCTGAGGAGCTGTATTGCCATGCATTATCCTCTTCGTTTTTACAGCCAGCTCTGCTCAGCCATTAGATTGAGGGTATACCACTGGGGAACTGTAAAAATTAAAAGGTAGGCCCCCATCACTGCTTAGTTTTTCTGGGGTGTCATATCTATGGAATAGTTTCCGACAAATAGATATTGATTTTGAGGTGATGATATAACTTGGTTTTAGGCGATACAAAATAATCCATCCAGCGAGTCTATCTGCGCAGACAATGTATGCAATGTGTCCGATGTAGAAAAGGTCCATCACTATCTGCGACCGTCGGGTTAATGCGAGTGGTTCACATGGCCGACTTGAAGCGATGCTTGTACATACGAGGCAATTGATTCTGCCGTTGTGTATGGATGTATTCATATCGAGCCAATATGCGCAGTTATTGTCACGGGCTTTCATGCCCTGCTGGACTGAGAGTAAATTGCGTCAGACTTTTCTACTGAGAGATTTGAACACCACAATTCTCTCATCCATCAGTGCTAAACACCTGTCAGTACTAAGTCGATGGCGTACCTCCCAGAAGTCCGGTTCAGTAAAAGAGACGTTTGGATGAAAATCCTTGTATCGTGTTGATTAGACTTGTGTAACACTGATCATTTCGGCCTAATGCACGTACGTGATCATCTGACAAGATTGTAGAATCAGCCGTTGCTTGATAATTGGTCGAGGCACCCCAAGTGGTATCAGCTAGGCAGCATATTAGAGCGACCCGGGCCGATGTCTTGGCAGACAGGTTTTCCAGGTGTTGGTAGAACGTCAGCGTGCGGTCAAGCTTGACCCCAAGGTATGTCGGGCAGCTTGGAACTGGAGTCTGTTGTTGCATAGTCCTTGCTGTTTCGCCGCAACCATGAAAGATGGGGACTCAGGGACTCGGCTGTCTGCGACTGTGGTTACCCTGCACAGACAGTCGACCACTTCATCGAGTCATGTCTAAAACACCGACCACCCAACGGTGAAACCGGCATAGCTGCGCTAGACAAGGAAACGCTATCATAGCTATTTTCAACCAAGCTGGTGATCTGACAATGGGATGCTGAAACAAACGAAAGAAGAAGGGGAGGAGGAATGGTGTGTGTAAAATAGGGAAGTAAGGGCATCCATTGTGGAGACTGTATTGCGGGAGATGGCATCAGAACATTTGTGAAACTTTACTGGGCAGTGCTGGATCGTAAAACATCCTGAGTAATCTTTCTTTTTCATAGGTCAGTGTGCACTTCACCTAGCGCATTGCCTTTTCAAAACCCAACCTGACCTTTTCAGGATGAGGTATCGTTCTGTGTAGTCCTAGGAGGTCCATCCTCTCAGGCTTTACTTTCTCTCTGAAAAGGGGTTAGTTTATTGCTAATCACCTGAGGCACCTCTATCAGGCATTTTTGTTGGCCAGAGTGCACGTCATCTAGTGCATTGACTTTTGAAAACCTCACCTGACTTAGTGTTTAACTTCCTGCAAAGGAGGTAAAAAATAAACAAATAAATACACATTGGTCTTTATTATGAAATTAGCAGGACTACTTGGTGTTGCCCGGGGCTATAACAACAAAACAGAAGAGGTCAAAAAGTGTGTAAGATCTTTCTTTTTAAATTTCTCTCTCTCTCTCTCTCTTTCTCTCTCTCTCTCTCTCTATCCCTTTCTCAATCTTTCTCTCGCTATTCCCCTCCCTGTCTTTTCTCCCTTCTGTCTCCCTCAACGCAAGTTCCTTGTCTAGTATACAACACTATTACAAAACACATTGAGGTTCTTGCTTCCGGGCAATGCAGTGTTTAAATTCATCTGCCCTACAAAGGGTAGTGAGCTCTTTTGGATTAACATATACCACTTACCAAATATAATATTTTATTATTGATTTTATTGCTCCTGGGCAACATTGAGTTTCTTTCATAGTATACAATACTATAAAGAAACACATTGAAGGGCAATGCAGTGTTCAAATACAACGGCTCTATCTAGGGTATTAAGCACTTTTGGATTAACATATACCACTTATATGATGTAATACTGTATTATTATTATTATTATTATTATTATTTACTTACTAGGAGTTCTCACACAGGTCATCAGTGATTGCTCACCGACAACCGGTGGTATTCCCTGAAGTCTGAGTGACAACAAGTCTCCCCAGATTTCCAGTATTCTCCACTTCACAACAGCCGTTTACCATTGATTTCTTGCTGGTAAGGACCATTGGTCTTCTCTGGGATTTGGGTGGCAATAAGCCTCCCCAAGGTCCCAGCAGTCTCTGCACTTCCAGTGGAGGTCTGGTTTGTGCTGTCCCTCCTCGGTCTTCTCATTCTCCTTGGCCCTATGCAAATATTGTGTGTGGTGTCAGCCTAAGCTGGTACCATTTTTTTTTTTTTTTTTAATTATTTTTTTGTTGGGGGGGGCATGGAGCTGATTATTTATTTATTTATTTATTATTATTATTATTATTGTTGTTGTTGTTGTTGTTGCTGCTGCTGCTAGGCAACGCTGAGTATCTTGTCTCATATACAACACTTTAACAAAACACATTAACACATCTGCTCTATCTAGAGTATTGAGCAGTATTGAGTGGAGGATTTATTTATCTCAAAATGTTAAAAACAAAATAATTTTTAACAAAACATGAAGATGTGCTACAAGACCAAAATTGGGTGGGGTTGTATGGGGGTCGATTGTCGTCAGCCTGGTCTATTCTCTAAGCAAGTTCAGATCACCAAAATACCACATTCACTCTATGAGCAAACCTACTTAACATTATTCCCAGTGGTTCGACGTTTTTTATTTACAAAAATATATGTACAGTTTCATCGGGGTTTTTTTTTGGGGGGGGGGGGTACTAAAACCAACCAAAACTAACAGCACAATAGCTATGTAACGAAGCAAAATGCTAAGTGGGGTGGTTAGTAGGACCCTCCCAAATGTATCTAAGAATGAGCTGCTCACTGTTTTTTTCAAGAACTGAAAACAAGCAAGGCAGTTCTTAGGTGAGGAAAGGGTGACTATTGGAGGATGAAAAAATAAAAAAAACTGGATGAGGTTCGTGGGCATTGATGGTGTGCTCCAAGATAGGTGGCAATTTTCTTGGGGGGGGGGGATGTCGGCGTAGGGATAAACTAAAAATCGGGATTAGGTATCTCGGAGGATTTCTAAACCCGAAAAAAAGAAAGGGGAAGAACTAATTTGTATCACTAGCTAAGAGACTTTGCTCACTGGGACGGAGTCCGATAAGCCCTCAGGTCGGTGTGCACTATCCATTGACAACACGGACTCAAACTTGGTTCGTCCAAACACACATAAGCTAACGAAATTGGATAAAGGATAGTTCACTGTTTATAAGAAAATACATTTTATTTTTATATAAATCAATAAATGTATTTTTAAATGTCTATTACAATCGTTTTAGAGCAGTAAAAAAACTAACGAACGATGTACCAACGTTGACCCAATGAGTAAGAGTTCGTCTAGTACATTTATATTTTTCTTGTTTTCTTACCAGCGATTCTATTTATCTTCCTCCCACAAGGTAAGATGTGACACAAGGTCGGGAAAGTGGGAAAAAAAACAGCGCTCGAGAATTTGAGCACTCTGGTTGTTTAAAAATTGCCTGGGCAGCCCCGTAGGCATTCCCCCGGCAGAGGCGCCTCAGGCATTAAGCAATAAACTTACTCCTTCCCAAAGAAGGGAGGCAAAGCCTGGGAGGGTGCACCTCCTATAACTGCACAGGACCGACAGCCAATAGACCGGTGTAAATCCAGACCCGAAGGCCCGGACGATACCGGTCCATTAGGCGGGGTAAAAAAACCTGGTTGCTCTGTGCAACAACTACAAAGACGCAAATGACAGACACGTCATCTTCATATGTGTTGCCCTACGACTAACCAGAAAGGAGTCGAGCGACTATCATCGTATGATTGGTATTACGACTGCTGTATCAAACTGCTGCGACGACGGCCACGATTCGTCATTGTTAATCATAACAGCAGGAGATGCCGGGGGGGTGCTTGTATTTTCATAACATTATCATCAGCAGCGGCGAACGGTTTTATGACAAGACATGATTGACGAGAAAAAGAGAAATTACAATTAAAATTTAAAAGAAAGAAGGTATTGTATCATATGCTAGTTCACCCAAAAAGAAAAATGAGATTCTACTTTTTGGAGGTGTTGGCTAGGAGCAAAGTGTAGCATCTGTTTTGATACTACACATCCTCTTTTCTGTCTTCTGTCAGTAAAAAAACTGAAATCCTTCCAGACTGAGGTAATTTTCATTTTTTGTTCCAATCCAGAGTTCTTCTTACTGTGGAGCTGGATTTTCCCCTACATAAAAATTTGACCTTGTGTCTAACTCTGCCTTCGTAGGGAAACTAGTAAATAGGGTACATGTAAACAGGCTAAACAACTTGGCAGTAAAAATAAATAAAACAACAAAAAATGTACATATTAGAGTGAGGGATCAATTTAGCATATAAGTTTAACGTAAAATGATCACCCACTTTCTGAGCAGGTAAATTTTAAGAACATTTAACCAATTTTTGTTTTTAGTTAAAACTTGACATTTTTCTTAATTTCTTGGAAATCAATTGTGGATGGGTGTGTTTGCTGAGAGGGGGGATTTTTTTTTTGTTTTTCTTTATTGGCGCCCGGATTTAGGCTTAGTGGGTTTTTTTTACCTCCTTGGACTTAGGGTTAGTGGTAGTGTTAAGGTATGTCACTATTTTTTTTAGAAATGCCGCTTTCATATTTCTTAGAAATTAGTCATACGGCCCTGGAATCTGTGATCATTTTATGTTAAATTTATATGCGAACCTAATCCCCCACTCTAAATTCTAAATTTAAAAAGAATTTTCACTGCCAAGTTTATCAGAGTGTTTATATGTAATAGCTTAATAAAAGTAGAATCTATTTTTGAGTCATCAGGCTTATATCCGGGTGGATTATAGTTCGATTCGGTCCCAGGAGGCCCACCTCCCAGACATTACCTTCTCCTTCGAAAAGAGTATTGGCATATTCTTAAGCGCCTGATGGCTATGATGAAGGCTATTTTTATAAACACCCAGAGTGCCCCCTTTCTGGATTTTCTCCATATAAATCTCTGTGGGAAGAATAAAGTAAATATTACCTGGCCCCAACAGCGGCAAAGTTGGACACAATTGCTAGTTTATTGTGGGGAATCCAGCCTCCCCCCCTCCCTCAAAAAAAAAATGGGCACTCTGGATGGGTGCAAAATTAGCCATGATTAACACATCAACATTCCCTCCGGCAATCGGCCATAAACCACACACCTCCAAAAGTAGGAGGTAATGCCTAGGAGGATGACCTCCTCAGAACCGATACTACATTTTAATCCTGGCCCGAAGGCCAGGTAGTGATGGATAAACAGAACTGAGATAGTATCTAATTCCTATATTAATAAAATTGTGTGACAATTTTTATATGTGTGTGTGTGTGTTTCTCACCTCTACGTGACTTACGCATCATTATTTTTTTCTATTTACTATTAGTCGATTATTGGCGATTGTGCAGTGTAGTTAACAAGGTAAGAAGAGGTGAAGAAAGCAAATTTACAACATATAACTTTTACCAAACGCAAGAAAATTTTATCTTCTATAGACTTGCAGAGCTTTTCAGTTTTGACACTTTTTAAAAGTATTTGTTTTTTTGGCTTTAGATTTTTGTATCGTTGCCTCAGAGGCTTGTAAAATTAGTGATTCAATATGGTGGTGTATTTAACTTAATGTGATGGTTTGATGTCAAATGTTTAACAACTGAAAAATCTAAAATTAAACATAAATACAACTAAAAAGATACGTTGTTTCTGCTATTTCTGTCTGCTGCCAGTTGGCAGATGCTACTTTTTTAAATCAAGATTTCTCCACTCAATATTCTGACGGAATTTTAAAAGATCCTTTAAAGTTTCAGGGGTTCTTTATTTTTTTTGGATTCTGTTTGTGGTTCTGTTGAAGTCAGGGTGCAAGCGATGCCCTCATCAATTTTCGCCTTACAAGGAGGAAGAGTAGTGAAGAATAAGAGTAGGAGGAAGAGTAATGAAGAGGAAGAGTAAGAGTAGGAGGAAGAGTAATGAAGAGTGAGAATAGGAGGAAGAGTGAGTAAGAGTAGGAGGAAGAGTAATGAAGAGTAAGAGTAGGAGGAAGAGTAATGAAGAGTGAGAGTAGGAGAAAGAGTAATGAAGAGTGAGAGTAGGAGGAAGTGTAATGAATAGTAAGAGTAGGAGGAAGAGTAATGAAGAGTGAGAGTAGGAGGAAGAGTAATGAAGAGTAAGAGTAGGAGGAAAGGTAATGAAGAGTAAGAGTAGGAGGAAGAGTAATGAAGAGTGAGAGTAGGAGAAAGAGTAATGAAGAGTGAGAGTAGGAGTAAGTGTAATGAATAGTAAGAATAGGAGGAAGAGTAATGAATAGTGAGAGTAGGAGGAAGTGTAATGAAGAGTAGGAGGAAGAGTAATGAAGAGTGAGAGTAGGAGGAAGAGTAATGAAGAGTAAGAGTAGGAGGAAAGGTAATGAAGAGTAAGAGTAGGAGGAAGAGTAATGAAGAGTGAGAGTAGGAGAAAGAGTAATGAAGAGTGAGAGTAGGAGTAAGTGTAATGAATAGTAAGAGTAGGAGGAAGAGTAATGAATAGTGAGAGTAGGAGGAAGTGTAATGAAGAGTAGGAGGAAGAGTAATGAAGAGTAGGAGGAAGAGTAATGAAGAGTAGGAGGAAGAGTAATGAATAGTGAGAGTAGGAGGAAGAGTCACAAAAACTATGAAGAAGAGCTAGTAGGAAAAAAAGAGTAATAGAGAGTAGGTAGAGGCGGAATAACTAAGATTAGACTTTGTAGACATGCTCATGTGTGTTATTAGACACATGGGCATCAAAAAGGTGCTCTTTTTGTGTTATTATTTGTTTGTTCAATCTGACATTTGTGTTACTCTGAACAAGTACCAAAATCTAATAGCTACCAATGGTCCTTTGATACGACAGAGATGCATGTGAGAATTACTATTTCCTTTTGTTTTAGGAACACAAAAGGACCGTAATTATTGACTTTTTCTTTTAAACTTTAATTCAAAGCAAGTAATTATTTTCTAATCGATAATTTAAAACGTCAAAAGTCTTTTCTAAAATGTTACTTTTGGCTTCATACTTTCAGCGAAAAAATAAAAATGCGATTTTCGCCTTAATTCCAAGAACATTTGTTGTGGATTAAGCAAAAATTAAAAATAAATAAAACATAAAATGTTACTAAAACGAACGACAGAAATTCTTACAAGCCATATATTTTATAATGGTTGAATTAACACCGTTTTTCTGTTAATTAAAACAAGCCAGACACCAGATCATCCGACAGTGTCTATCATACTTCCGGGTCAGCATGTGTAACCTTGTCTTCCATGGAGAGAGACCCCAAAAATATGGAGACAGCTGACGGATTTATTCATGCGACAGTTACACTACAGGCAAATATGAATTTCGGAAAGATGACCCGCGAAATTAAATTGGTCATGATGTATACACACACATATATATATAAACTAGTACGGCTACCCGGCATCAATAACAAAATAGAACAGTTTTTTAAAAAGAATGTAACATTCTTTTAAAACCTCTCTCTTTCTCTCTCGCAACTGGTTTTATATAATAGAAATAGAGAAAAAGAAACTTGACTAATTCTTTTGACCCCCTACTCCCTACGCATTTTGTCCCTGGTGTCACCAAGAGAATGAATATTACAGCAGTTGATTTTTACCATAACCAGGTCGTTGTATCCGATGATATAAGGTTTGTAAGTGCATATTGTGTAGTTTTTTACTTTAAGCCGGAGAAGCACAACTTTTCAGAAATAACCGAGCAATCAAAATATTTTTAGTTTAGCACCTCCCATTTTCTCTATAATTATACTAATTCAAAGTAAAATCTCAATAGGATTAAATATTAAAATCAATGAAGTGGATTCGAAATCTGTTTATTTTAAGAACATACTAGGATGAAAACCATACGTTCTTCTTTGCGTGTCTTTGAAGCATGTGGTTGTAGTGTCGTGCCTTTCCTGCATTTGGAAATGGCAACAATGTTTACACCTGAGATACAAGTAGTAACCTAATTACCTCCCTTACATTAGTCATTCTGTAGTTATCTCCCTTGTATATTTCTCATGTTATATAAATAAATGCTTATGTGTCGATCGACCTCTTACGAAGGAAGCGATCGGAGCGTACGCATCAACTGTTTGTCTCTCTTATTTATTTCTGTGTTCTTACTTGAATTGTTATGTATGTGAAGCCGTTATCCCGTGAGCCGGACACTAATGGAAACACAATAACAACCGACAAAGCAGCAACGCTACAGTTGTCATACGACAGTTTCCCACTTTTTTATGCAGTTCTTTGCTTTCTTGTACTTTGCAAGATCTTTCAAGCTGCACCGGTTGGGCAGTACAGGGCAGACAAAGCAGTGTTGCATCGTATGGTCCTCATCTCCACATTCGCAGACAGTAGGGTCGGTTTTGTAGCCCCATCTAGTCATAGCAACTTTTGATCGTATATTCCCATTCTCAAGTGGTTGAGTGTTTTCCACTGGACCCAGGGTGCTTCTGAGCCAAGAGGGAGTGCCTTAGAAAGGGAGGATTCCTATGTCAGTAGGAGGGGGTCCATTCTCTAGCCATCTGGTCCACAGCTGTAGTCTGGTCTCTTCCTGAGATGTTGTTAGGGGTTCGACATGGGTGAGGAAGCTTCTCCCTGACTTCAGTTGTTGGGCCGTTGGTTCACGTCCATGAAGGAGATGGCATTCATCACTATATGTTTATATCGAAAGAGAATTAAGTATCTAACTTGTATTACAAAACTATTAACATCAAAGGAACAGTGAATAGACTGTACTTGTGAACGTGTGTCTGTGTGCCTTCACCACACACACCATGGTCATCTACTTTGAATTTGGTGCTCATGTCACTGTTGTAACAAAAAAATTCTCTCTCCAAACAAAACCACAACTCAATTTTAAAGCAAGTAACAATGTTTTATTTTAAGAGGTTACAAGGATACTTGTTCACTAAACGACAAAGTTGCAATCAGAACTTTGAGCCTGCCCAAATCAAAACATAAGTACAAAAGATTCATCAGTTTAGAACCCAAAGGCCCACCTGTCTCTGAAACGCACAGAAACCCAACTGACCTCCTTGCTTCTACTGCTGGAATATATATAGATATCATTTGGACCTTAGCGAGAGAACCACTCAAGATTATCAACTGTCCATCTATGGACATAAAAACTGACTAACCATGAAATCCACAATCTGTTATGAACATTACTTTTGAAAAATCTCAAGTGGGTCACAATCACAGCATAGAACCTCGTATCCAAGAAGAAATTATTTCAAAGAGTTAACCAATTTCTTGGGTGATCTCTCTTCTTTTAGCTAAATATTTCTCCCATTGCCAGCCTGCCGTGCATAACATTCATCTATGCACCGCACTAAATATGCAGCTTTGTGCATATTTACAGACTTAACTGTTAGTGTGAGAAATGAGCACAACTTTTACATTTAGATGATCCCTTTTTGGTATTTCATCTAGACTAGATTGCATTTGATTGTAAATATCTTCATCAGAGGGTGCGGATGTTGAGAAATACCATTGTATAAATATTAACGTCGAGTTTATCCTTCTCATTCATAGTCGAAAATCTAAAGGATGTTGGCTTATATTCTTCCACTGCAGCAATAAGTTTTTGTTTGTGTAGAATAAAACCTACTCAATTTGAGCTTGCAGTTTCATTGCCCGACTCCTCCCTCCCTAAATATCACGCATGGAATCATTAAGAAAAATCCTTAATCCTTTCTGCCATCAAACATATTTGGTACAAATAAATTTCAGTCTATGTTAACTTGTCCACCAAGTTTCAGTCACAAATATACAACAGTCAGATATGCCCTAAGATGAAGTTGGCATCTGTCTGTCTCAGGAGACAATGGAGTTCTGAACCTCAGATTAGTCCGTTGCCAAATTGCAGCATCTGATATGACTGTGCAGGCCTATCCTGGATCGCCAGGTTCTGTTGCAGTTGCCACAGATGTAGGTAGTGTCTTGTTGCAAGAGCTCTGTTGCAGCCCTCTTTCATCTGTGCTCTCCTCTCTCCCTCCACTGCTGGTCTCTCCTTTCTTCTCCTCACTCCTCTTGGAACATGCCTTCATAGTACTTCTTCAGCGGCTGCTGTCTCCAGCCATGAGCTCCCAGCCTGTTGGTTCGATGCCATGTGTCCTCTTGTCTCGCTTGCAGACATCCTTGTAGCGTAGGACAGGCCTTTCTGCTTGTTTTGAGCTAGTTGCGAGCTCGCCGTATAGGATATCCTTTGGGATCCTCCCATCGTCCATTTGCCTGGCATGTCCAAGCCACCAGAGTCGTTTTTGCATAAGCAGAGCGAACATGCTTGGAATGTCCGCCTAATCAACGACGCTTTTGTTTGAGACATAGTTCTGCCAGGTGATTCCTAGGATTCTCCTGAGGTTGTGCAGGTGGAAGGTGTCTGTTCTCTTGGCAGGAGTAGAAGGCCCATGAATCACGGCTGTAGAGCAGCGTGCTGAACACGCAGGCCCAGTACACCTTCATCTTGATCTTGGTGGTCAGCATCTTGTTGTTGTAGACTCTCTTAGCCAAGCGAGCCATGGCAGTTGTAAATTTACTGATACGTTTGTGGAGTTCAGCGTCTAGAGAGAGATTGCTGTAGATGGCGTAGCCGAGGTATGTGAAGTCCTCGATAACCTCGAGAGTGCAATTGCTAATGGTGATGTTTGAGGTACTGCTTACATCTTTGCCAAGGATGTTAGTCTTTTTTAGGCTGATGGTTCATGCCAAACTCTCTGCATGTGTGAAGCAGCTGATGAGTCACTGTAATGCCTCCATCAGAGTGTGCCGTCAGTTGTTCATCATCAGCGAAGAGTATCTTGCGTATGGGTTCCTTCCACATTTTGGTCTTAGCTCGAAGTATGCTTCTGGTATGGAGGTACACCCCATCCTCTGACTTGTTGAAGGCGTAGGACGACAGCAGAGAGAAGAAAATATAAGAGTGTCATGGCGAATATGCACCCCTGTTTCACCCCTACTCTTGATTACGAAAGGGTCAAAGGAAGAGCCATCGTACTGTATGATGCCCTGCATGTCCTTAGATGGAGTACTACTGCCATATTTGGGGATGTACTATTTAGAGCACTTTTCTTGCCTTGACAGACTAGAAAATCGACTTCACAAGCTGGTGGGAGATTATTTTTTCTCTTCACTACAGTCCCTTTATCACAGAAGAGACGTTGCTAAGCTTTCTCTATCATTATTTCCATTAAAGGTGCTTGACTAAGCTCCCGTAAAATATTCACAGCAAGAACTTGTCTACCTACCACCACTGCAAAGAACTTTCCTTTCTTCCTCTGTGTAACTAAAACCAAACGTAACTTTCATGAACAGAGTTTCTTTCCAAGAACTTTACATTTATGGAACACAATATCACGGGACTGCTTTCCTGCCTCCTACAACATGATCGTCTTCAAGTCCAATGTCAACATACACTTGTTTGAGTCGTTCTCTTAAGTAATCAAATCCTCCCCATTCAACCCATCGTTTCCAATCCTCTCCTAGTATTGTTCATCATCCAACTGACAATTCCTTATCCTCTAATGGCTTTTGGCCTTGATAAGTGGTGACTCATTAGTATGTATAAAAAAATTAATGACCAAAGTAAACTTTTTAAATGACTAAAATATTCATTTTATTCATTAATTAATTCTTACTTATTTGTTGCTTTTCTTTCTTTTTTTTTCCAGAAAATAAAGTTGCCAAGCCAGTATTCATCATACAAATACAAAGGATCCGGTCGATGTTCTTATCAAACCCCGAAATATCCATCTTTAAGAAACATCATCTACAGTCACGATAGTTCTTCATTATTTCAAGACATCTTCATCAATATTAATAATTTCAAGAACAGATCTTTTCTAATTCTTCTACTAAAAATAGGTTTTATACATGTTAATAAAATCTTTTAAAAAAACAAAGAACAAATACACAATAGAAAATTTTTTTAAAACTCTGAAAATTACATTTCTTTTATCTTTGAAACTTATTGAAAAATACAAAACATGACCACCAAGGGTGCTTTATGCCAAATGGTAATGTCTATTTGGAGCTTATAAGTGTTTATTGGTTTTAGTTTTAGCAGAAGTAGTATTAACACTTTTACTTCACCTGTGATGCATACAGCAGGTCACAGTTGTTTTATGCAAATCCGGTTCTATTCCATGGAGTACATTTGGAGCTTATAAGTCTGAAACACACACACACACACACACACACACACACATATATAGACTAAATGATTCAGTTATAAAATAGTTTTTACAGTGTGTGAATCAAATTACCATCCTTTATTTTAGTGTCTTCACTTAAGAGCAGGTCAGAAAAAGCGTCTTCGTGAAAGGCTTCTATGATAATAAGAGATATGGATAATAACTTACATCAAAATAGACCAGAGATTCAAACACTTAAAAATAGTGAACATCTTCAAGGTGATTTGAACATAAAATCAAATTATTAATTTTAATAAGTGTTATAAATGAAAGATGTACATAAAATTTTAGTATACATTTTTAGAACAAACACTCTAAAAGAATTTGCTGTGTTTTTTTTGTATTTATCGAATAGTTTTAGTTTTCCGTAACGTAAAATGTAGAAATAACTATTTTTATTATAATATACATATATTATAATACATAATACTATGAAGGTAGGGAAAAACTAAAGAATCTCTATTTAAGATATGCATATATACTTGTGTGGTGGCACCAAACTCAATATCAGTTATTGCCATCGCTTTTTCATTTAAGTCACATGTGAGCGTATCGAATATGGCTTTTCAATCCCGCCAAACACTTATACTCTTTGGCACAGTAATTGCAGATATGCTGTTCTATAGAAGTGGTTGATTGGGTTCCATCTTTGTGGATTCTCTTGTGTCGTTTCAAACCTTGTACACATTGGCACTCTTTAATGCATATGTTGCAGGTTGCTATCTCTTGAAGGAGATAGTTCACAGGTTCTTTTTGGAGATGACTGCGACTTCTAAAACATTTATTTGTGCTTCTAATTGTCCCAAAATGCTGAATGGATTTTAAAATAAAAAAGCAATGAGTTGCATTTTTCTGTGATTTGTTTTTCTGTTTATTTCTCTAAAAAAAAAAAACAATAACAACACTTTCATGAAATCTTTCATGGATAAACCAACAACGCAATGCAAAAAAAAAACGGTTGAGAGCTGATGCAAGTATTCTTAAATATAAGTGTTTCAAACCAACAGAAGAATTTCAACCGATTTTCACATTTTGTTAGTGACAACAAGAGGACAAAGGCTGTCCGAAATATATTGCTCACCAAAAACAGAAAAAAAAAACATTTGTGGTTTCAATTTTCCAAAGAAAATGCCAGACGCAGTTTAAACATAAAATATTGCAGTGAGTTGCACTTTTCTGTGATTAATTTGTTTTTATTTTTATTTCTCTCAAAAAACAATATATGAGAAAAGAAAGAGATATACTTGAATATATCTTGTTAGAATATCTGCTATATGATGCAGTGTCGAAAAAGAAAAGCTAATTTTACAAAACAGGAGCTGGAGGTGCTCATCGCCAATGTCCAAGCTCGTAAAGACATTCTTTTTACAAAACGCAACACACCTGTGTCAAATCAGGCAAAACAGCATGCGTGGGATTGCATTGCCCGAAAAGTGAATTCTGTAGAGACAATTGGTAGCGAGCACCGAACAGTCAACGATGTTCGACGGAAATGGGTGTGTTTGCTCAGCGAAACGAAAAAGGCCGAAATACAGCGTCGACGTCGAATGGCGATAGCGGGTTCCTTATCTTCGCCGTCAACTTCCGTTTCTGCTGCCTCTTCTACACTTAGCCTTGGAGGGTCTGGTGAGTACACACCATTTCTAGCTGAAAACATCTTGAATATCTGCAAGAGTATTGAAAACGGAGGGAGAGAAGGCATGTCTTCAGTAGGGCGTCCTTCGACTCGGCTCGACATTGAAGATGCTAACGACTTATCTATGTCATCGTCAAATACGGGTGGAGCTTTTGTCTCTGAACTGAATCTTATTGGGCACAGTTTGGGAAACAATAACAGCAATAATACGAACAACGATAATAACGGTGATGATTGTGCTAGCTTCTTACAGGTGGCATCTGTCTACTCCCAAAATGAGCATATCGATGGGGTAGAAGTTCAGTTAAATGACTCCCCTTTGGGAAACATTAATTCCCCAACAATGAGCAACAAAACTTCTAATATCATTGCCAGTATTAAATCTCTAAGTCGACAAACAGCAAACATCCGAAGTAACTCCGATGGGTGTGGCAGTAACAGGGTCGTTTCCGATGTGACTCCGACTTCGATTTACCCGATCTCAAATATCAATAACAGAGACGTGATGCAGCATTTACCGAATATGAACTCTGACATTGACATCGTCCACATCACACCAAACATCAATACCAACGTCTACGCAGATAGTACAGTTTATTTAAATGAGGCTGAGGTCTCTAACATGAACCTGCAGAACCCTCCTGCAAGATCCCTACGTAAAAGAAGGCACAGCCAGTCAGTGGGAACTAACGACCAACCTGGAACGGAACAATTACTTTCCGATGATGCAGAGGGCAACATGGGAGATGATGAAACGGCTGTGGAAATGGAACCAAATACTTCTATAGAACAAATTGATTGGAATGTCGGTACTTCGTTTGCGAACTCTACATATATTAACAGTTCTGGGAGTGAGCAGGACAGAAAAGCAACTCCTGACCATCAGCCTTACCATGTGACCATATCTGGGGGTGACTCCGATATCGAAGAAGAGGTGCGACCACAACGAAGGAAGTTTCACAAGTCCGACGAAGATTACACAGAAAAGCTTTATTGGGTAAAAATTATTTTTTCTTATTTCTTTTATTGATCCAAATCTGTATTTTATAACTGTAGTTTCTTTCCCCCATTTTCCACAAATCTTTAAGATGCCAGAAGAGACTTGGCAATATATAGGAACAGGTACTACACTTTGATTAATCAATAATTTTAAGATGCTTCCATTCAATCTATATTTATTTTTGTTTTACTTCAGTTAGTACGAAGAGATCAAGGGGTTCCCTCCTGAAGCTAACAACTTCATTATAAGTTAAATTAATATCCAAGAGCTCTTTTATGGATAGATGTTGTCCCTTTTAGGGTTGCAATCTGTACTTTGCTACATCTTGGTCTTTTGGGGATTGTGTCTAAGTACTTTTTAAATTTATTTTCCACTAGCAGGGCTATCCGGCGTTGCCCGGGGCGATAAAAAAAACAAAGTAGTAGAAATTAAAGTGTGTGTAACATCTTTATATAAAAACTTCAATCTCTCTTCTTTCTTTAGCCGTCTTTCTTTCCCTGGTCCTCATTATTTCCCTCTCTCCTTCAACCCTCTATTTTCTTTTTTCCCCATATGATTCTTATCGTTTTAAATGTGTTAAAAACTTATAATAATGTAATTCACGTAAATTCTTTTTACTAAATATGTATTTTATGTAACTGGATTTTCTTAAAGAAATATGCTATGTAAACAAACATTTTGGATGAAAGTTATTAATTATTCTTACATTGTATTTTTGATCCCGAAATAAAATTATATTTTATTTTTTCAAGACTTTAAAATCGAATTTGAATGCAATGACTTAATCGCTGGCGGCCATGTTGTAATTTCCTATAATTTGCTTTCGTAAAATAGTAGCAATTACTTGATTAGCGTTTGTCGCTTATTTAAAAAACGATACCAAAGAACTAAAAATTTAGAGGCGCGTCCCTGGCGCTAAGAAACGTTCAATAAAATTAAAAGTTATTTCAAATGATTAGGTAATTAAATTAAAATATGACTCAGGATTTTAAAATTACTATAAAATATCATGAATAATAACTGAAAACAGTCCCCCCCCGATGAAATCTGCCCCGACCTCCGAATCTCTCCAGCCCCACCCCAACTTTTTTTTCACTCTCCCACAACCCTGAGAAATATTTTAAGTTCAAAAAAGAAAAGAATTTGGCCCGACCCCTAAAAAATTTGGCCTGACTCCTAAAATTTTCCCCGACCCCCTAATCTCTCCAGCCCCCCCCCCTCACCTGCCAACATTTTTCTCACTCTCCCACAACCCTGAGAAATATTTTAAGTTCAAGGAAAAAAAAAAAATTTGGCCCGAAACACCAATATTTCTAGGGACCGTTATACTTAAGAAGCACCAACATTCGTTTGAAAATCAATGACCTGATACAACCGGACACAATTTAGGGCAAGACCGGGTACATCCAGCAAGGGATTATGGGATGTTTTCAGTAACTCAGTATTTTTATCGGATTAGTACATAAATACATTAGATTATTTCCAAATTAATACTATTTAACATTGAAAAAAAGTCTGAAAAATATGGGAAAAATGCTACCCTCTGTCGGAAACTGGTCCGGTTGACCATCAGCAAGTGAATCGTTTTTTGCGATTTTGAGATATTATGATCCCAGAATATGTACTGTGCTAAAGATGTCAACTTTTTGACATGTCGCCGCTTAGTTTTTGAGGAGTAGCTGTACATTACATAAATACATTAGATAATTTCCAAATTAGTACTTATTAACATTGAAAAATAACTGAAAAGGACCCCCCCCCCCCTGATGAAATCTGCCCCATGGACCCCTAAGGCGTGGGTTTATAGATTCGGGAATACGACCATCAACTTACTCTGTGAATTTTACATAAGAATACACTTTTATATTGTATCTATATTTTCTAACATTTTTTTCTATAGGGCACACACACACACAAACACACAAACATACAGACATTCAATTTTATATAGAAGATTAGACCAGGATAATGTTTATTTCTTTCAGAGACCATGCTGTGTTTTAAGTCATTCTTGAGGTCCTGATATTTTGTTATTTTTTTGCATTCCACTGTATTGAGGCCATAGTCATTTGGGACAGTTACATAAATAATGAGAGCAGTCCTTTCAGGTTTGCTCCATGTAACAGTATTTAGTTTGATGACCTTGTCTTTTATGTATCTGACCGTCTCTATGCCTTTAACAGTCACCTTTCCATCCCAGATATTCAACGATCTTGAAAGCTGAGGTATCTACGTAATTTGTTGTGTTGGGCAATATAGTAGACATATGCCAATAGGATCTGGCATCCAAACAATTAAGTGGCTCGGGATCTCTATCGTTGAACGGTAAAACCTACACTGACCATTTGTTTGTAAATATATATGAAACTGATTCCCCACTCTAAATTCTGAAAAAATGTTTTCCTTCTTTCAGTATTCCAGTGTTCCAATCAGTGTTTTCACCTTTTCTGTGAAAATTAAAGAAATAACTTATTTCAAATTAGCTTATTAATTAATATTAGCTTATTATTAATATAAAAGACTTAAAAGTTTGGATAATATTGTTAAAAACAACCGTGAATTATTTGTCTTACTGAAGACATTGAAGGCAAAATCTGGAGAAGAATTAATCCTGAGAAGAAATCCTTCTAGACTGAAGCAATGTTTATTTGTTTTATTTGGATAAATGTTTTCTTTTAAAGTTAGAAAAAAATGAGTTTGTTTGAAAGTACATTTGAAATAGTTATTCTTGTCCAGAGAAAATGGAAAATATTTTTTAAAAACTGAAAGGTTCATTTTCTAAAGTATGAAAGAAAAGGAATTTGTTTGGAAAACATTTTAAATATGTACCCTTGTCTGGGGTAAACTGCCAAAGAAAAATAAGGAGGTGACTACACAACAAAGTTTCATGTAAGCAAAAAATATAGTGTATTGTACTTACAAATGTCAATGTACACAAACAGTTTACACCAGTTTAAAAGCTTTTCAATACTGCAATTGAGACAAAATATTTCTGTGATAAATCTGACAGGGTTTTGTACAGAAATGAAAACTACAAAAAGAAAACCAGTTTAAAATCAGAAGTAAGAAAGAAAGAAATCACTTATTATAAAAGACGCCATTGATACTGACAGGATGTACTATACAAAATGTTTGTAAATGGAAACTGTAATTCCAGAATGAGAATAGATCTAATTTGAATACTCAGCTATAGCGGCAATCTGTTTTATTTGACATGCATTCCGATATTCCTATATTCCGCGAATAAAATCTGGACAAATGGTATGAAGGAAATGAAAATGAGGGAGCGTTTGTTATTTATATTTGATATGTAGTGTAATATGTAGGCAAGTTTTAATAAAGTAAGGTGAAACAATAACGTGTGTAGCAATGAAAATGCTATATGAAATGTAATTGCGACACGATAAAAAAAAGACAAATGCACGTCACTAATTAAACGTTTCATTTTCCAGCCTATCTCAGTCAAAACGTCAGGGGTCTTCAGTCCCAATACTTCACCATTCATATGACACATTGGATCGATGATAGCCATTTATAGAAACGAGCCCTAAAAGACAGCTTGGATATTCTAGCGCATCTCCCTAGCTATCATCGGAGGCAACACCATGTCCATTATGATGTTATCCTAAAAAGTTTAAGTCTTGATGAAGAAAACAAATACATTGAAGACATTGCCAGGGCTGCCGCAAAGAAGGTTGGCTCCCTCTACCGTGCTAGTAAACTCCTCACACCTAACATTATCCTGTATCTTTACAAAGCCACCATCCGCCCATGCACGTAGTATTGTTGCCACATCTGGGCTGGTGCATCATCTACTAGTCTCTCCCTCCTTGACAAGGTCCAAAAAAGAGTCGCCAACCTAATAGGTCCCTCACTGTCAACCAAGCTCCAGTCACTGTCCCATCGCCACAATGTATAATCCTTGTGCTTGTTTTACAAATACTTCAATGGATTATGCTCCGATGAATTGGCTACTCTGGTGCTCCCTCGACGTAAATTCACTAGAACAACTCGACAATCAACTAAATCCCATCCATTCACTGTGGCGCTCCCCAGATGCCAGAGAGCTTTCTACTCAAATAGCTTCTTTCCTCGTGCTGTTGGCCTCTGGAACTCCCTCCCTGCTCCCTGTTTCCCCGACAGTACTGACATGCAGAAATTTAAAACTAATGTAAACAGACATCTCGCTGCGCAGATCCCAATTTAGGTTGACCCCCCCCCAAACTTCTCCCTTTTCTTTTTTCTCAGTAGTCCCATACGTCTACAGTGGCGGCCTGCGTTGTTTGGGGTGAACTATGTTAAAAAAAAAAATTTTAAACTTTGCTCTCGTGTGGAGACAAGTAAATAAGGACTTATTGAAATACACTTTTATTTCTAATAAATGTTCATTAAACATATTGTGACATGTTTCAGAATGCTTTAGATGAGGATTGATAATATGTCATATATTAACGATTGCTCTTTTAATTTGTTGCTAATAATTACCAGTTTAACTCGTCTTGATTTAAAATCATATCTCGTTGTTGTTTGTCGGCTGGCATCGTGCATCTAACTAATCTTCCTGACTGTGGGCATATTCTGCAGCTGAAATAAAAACCACTCCAGGCACAGCTATTACTAATGGAGCTTTGGTACCTGTCTGTCTGAAGTCAAAACTATACTATTACTTCTATTTATTTATTTTTTCTTATATTTCCGTTTTTGCTGGAGATGGGGCATCCTACTGGATGCCAGACATTCACCGGCTATTTCAGACACTCCAGCCTAGAGATCTTTTTTAAATTCTAACCGTCCCTTTAAGTGCAATTGTTTGTATTTCTCTTGCACTCGGTTCACCAGGTATACTCGCAGATAGCTTTTGAAATTCTTTTTCATTAGTCCGGTTGCTCCTATAATTACTGGTATGATGGAGATTTTCCTACAATTCCAGTTTCTTTTCATATCGTACATAAGACCTTGGTATTTCGTAATTTTTTTCCCTTTCAGCTCTGTTTAATCCTGCATCATTCTATATATTGTACTATTGTATTATCTTTCAATGCTCAATTCAAGAGGGGGGGGGGGTAGTGTAATATATGTTTTGTTGTCCTGATACCATCCTTCCAAACATTACTTCCACCTTTATTTCTGAGCAGGGGTAGAATAGTATCTGTTCTGTTGTCATAACATTCCTCCCAGGTTTTACCTCCTCCTTTGGTAGGATAGTGTGGTTTATGTTGTTATGATACCACTCTTCCAGGCATTACCAACTCCATTTTTTAGGGAGGAGGGGTAATGCAGTATCTGTTCTGTTGTCATGAAACCAGCCTCCCAGCAATTACTTCCTTCTTTGGGGTGATTGTGGTTGTTGTGGGCTCCCTCTGGTCTCATATTTTTGCTAATGGTAAAAAGCCAAAAACAGAAAAATAATTTTAAGATCCTACCATGTTCCATACTATTCAGTACACAGAGGAAGGAGAAATTGACCCCCCCCCTTTTTTTCCCAAATAGGGAATTTCTATACAAAGATAACAGGGGGCGGGGGATTAGTTTTAATAGAGCTCTGTAGGCCTCTTTAATTTTAAAAGTGCCTATTATTATAGATAAAGCAGGTGTTTAATCAAAAAGAAAAATTCCGGGGAAATACCGGTTCCATGGGATGGGCAGGAAGACTCATACAACCGCGTCTCCTTCCTTCATTCATTCCATCTTTCATTCCTTTCTTCCTCCTATCCCCCTTCAACAATTCCAAACCAAACATTAGAATTGTCCGATGTGACCTATTTGTGTTCTGTAATATGTTGACAAATTTTAATTCATTCTTTTATATTTCTCCCTGGCAATGCCGGGCCACGGGTCCCACTAGTATAAATATAAATAATTTATTTGAAAACTATGTTACATATAGACTTTATTGATTTCTTTTCAATATAACTTGACACGCTATATATATATATATATATGGTATAATTTTTTTTATTTATACAAACATTATTGGCTACATATGTGCATACATGTTTCAACTGTGACTTTATTCTATATATACTATACTTCATACTATAATACAGTTTTACTATCTTATAAACACTGGAGTGTCATTGGATTAACATTTCGGAAACAACAACCATACAAGTATATATATATATATATATATATATATATATATATATATATATATATATATATATATATATATATATATTTGTAAAAAGTTTTATTCAACATTTATTTATTATTTTGTTATTTTATACTTTTATATAACGCGTTTCAAGCGTGGTGCGCTCTCGTCAGATATGTAAATCCATTTTACAAGAGCGCACCACGCTTGAAACGTGTTATATAAAATTATAAAATAACAAAATAATAAATAAATGTAGAAAAAAACTTTTTACAAATGTTAGTAGCCTTACCCCTTTACATATATACTTTTCTCTCGTTGGAACTGCACTGATACTGCACTACCCTTTTCTCTCTCTCTCTCTCTATATATATATACAGGGTGTTTCAAAAGTCTTGGGAACATTTTAATTTTAAATAACTTGTAATGTTCCCAAGACTTTTGAAACACCCTGTATATATATATATATATATATATATATATATATATATATATATATAATGTATATATGTGTGTGTACATACACCCTTGTATATATGTGTGTGTACATACACCCTTGTATATATGTGTGTGTACATGTAAAGTTCTCAAGGCACTTCTGATTGTACATAACGTTTTCTTATCACTCTCTTTTCTCCCTATTCTTTTATTTACTCTCTCCCTCTCCTTTTAACCCTCTATCTTTGCTTATATATATATATATATATATATATATATATATATATATATATAATTCTCTGTTACACCAGTCTCAATGTTAAAAGGAAAATGATTTCCTTTGGGAATAGGAGGAGTGGTTTGGAAGGAGATACCTGATTGACTTTCCACAGAACCCATAGGCCCCTGTTTCCTTCCTACCCCCCCCCTCCGGGCAGGGGGGGGGGGGCAAACTTTTAAGTGACATTTTTACAGATTAGTCATGCCAGGCTTGCCTTCCATTTCATTGCCACTTACATTGGGTTATTAATGTGATCTCAAGTAGTTGGGGGTACAAAGAGGGTAGCAGTATTGTCTGGTTTAATTTGGATTTGGGAGTAATGGTGACTAAGGGCTTGGTACTTAATAAGTTTAACCCATTATGGCAGCAGACAAACTATAAGGGGGGGGGGGGGGGGATACACACTGAATAGTCAGCAAGTTGAAGACCCTTTCTACTCTAGATAAAAAAAGGTTGGACAGTATTGCTAAGTCTTACTGGATGACACCATTTGTAGACATTTGAAAAAAGACTACTCTAAGTCTACAAAGAATCTAAGGGTTTTTTGGAGGTATTGACCCCAAATCTTTTCACCCCAGAGAACAGCATAGTCTGTCTTCAAGTCCAATGTCAACAAATACTTGTATGTCAACCCTCTTAAATAATCTAATCCTGACCTTTTCACTCATCGTTTCCAATCCTCTCATAGTAGTGTTCATCTTTCAATTGACAATCTATTTTTTATGTATATTTATCTCAAACAAGATGCATTGCCACTGGGACGTAATGGGTTACTGGGAATTAAGGGCCAGATTAATAAGCGGATCTTGAGTGGAGAATTGTGGAGCCAGATGTTTGTTCACATTAGATTTAAATTTTTGCATGTTGGTACAGCCAGGGAAAGAGGCAGCAGGGAGGGAATTCCAAATGCAAGCAGTTCAAAGAAAGAAGCTATCATCCCATCCCATGTCCTGGCTATCATAAAAAACAAACTTGACACCTCCAAAGCATGTGGCCTGATCTAATCACTGTTATAGTAATACAAAAAATTGCTGTCCTCATTAACCTTTATCCTCGAGTGGCCTCTGGGCCGTGATAAGTAGTGACTCATTAGTATGAAAAAAGTTTGATCAACTATTTTTTGATCCAACTAATTTAGTAATTAAATTCATTTACTACAAAGAAATGTTTGCTTCTTCATGAAGAAAATAACAGTAATTAATTTGAAAAATAAACTGTTTTGTTTTTTTAAATAAAAATATGAGCCTACTCCTCCCCCTTTCTCTCCAGTGTGGTGTTGCTGGTATTTTCCTACATTTAGTTAGTGTGTAACAAGTAAGAAAATCAATACTATTTATTTACAAATTCAATAGAAAAAGTATTTTCCATAATATGTAAAATAGCAATAAATCTCCTATATAAAGTAAAGCTGCATATGCTAATCTGCTTCGGCATTGATTTAGGCCAATTCTTGATGTGTGTTTTCAAAAACTATGTAATTGTTCTGTTCCCTTTCAATAATTTTTACATTTTATTTGACTCAACAGCTAAGAAAGGAAATATGAGGATTTTTTACTCTCATCCTCAGATCTACTTCAACTGCCACCCATGTTCTCTAGAAAGTCTTCTTCATCGGGTACATATATGTTCATATAACCAGTTATCATTTCATATTTTCGCCCTTGCTGTTATCTTTTTTTTTTATCATAGTTCACCCCAAACAAGTCAGGCCACCACTATAGACGAAAGGGGCTACTGAGAATTAGGGTGTGAGTTTTGGGGGTCATCCTAAATTAGGAGATGGGCAGTGAGATGTCTGTTTACATTAGTTTTAAATTTCTGCATGTCGGTACAGTCAAGGAACAAGGGAGTAGGGAGGGAGTTCAAAGGCCGACAACACGAGGAAAGAAGCTTTTAGAGTAGAAGGCTCTCCAACATCTGGGGACCTCCACAGTGAATGGATGGAACTTAGCTAATTGTCGGATTGGTCTAGTGTATTGACGTCGAGGGGGGTACAAAAACAGCAAGTTCATCGAAACACAATCCATTGAAGTACTTGTCAAACAGGCACAAGGATGCAACATTGTGTCGATGGGACAGGGGCTGGAGCATGCTTGATAGTGAGGGACTTATTAAGTTAGCAACTCTTTTTTGGACCTTGTCTAAGAGGGAGAGACTAGTTGATGATGCACCATCCCAGATGTGGCAACAATACTCCATGCATGGATGGATGGTGGCTTTGTAGAAATATACGACAATGTCAGGTGTGAGAAGTTTACTAGCATGGTAGAGGGAACCCACCTTCTTTTGCAATGTCTTCAATGTATTTGTTCCAATTCATGTTACTCGTGAATGTCAGGCCGAGGAGCTTGGACGTTAGACTCCTGTTACTTGCCATGGCAATCGATAGTTGAAGAGGTTTCTTGTAGTTATTGAATGTAAGGAGTTTTGTCTTTGCAGCATTAAATGATACCATCCATTTATGACCCCATTTCACTACAGACTCGAAGTCACTTTCTAAGGATTCAGCCATTGCCTCTGGTATGTGCACGTCTGTTTTGCCCACATGACAAGAGTAAAGTGTGGTGTCGTCAGCAAATATACCTATCTCAGACTCAGCGTCATTAGGGAGGTCGTTTATGAAAATTAGGAACAGTAAAGGTCCAAGGATGGATCCCTGGGGTACACCAGCATGTCATGTTGCTTAGATAGATGGCCATCGAGGACAACCTGGATCTTTTTTTTGGTTAGGAAAGATCTAATTATATTAAATATTTGTCCAGTAATACCATATGAGTGAATTTTAGGAGAAGCTCTTTATGCCAGACCTTGTCAAATGCTTTAGATATATCAAGCGCTACCGCCCTAGCTTCACCTGCCTTGTCCAGTGTATGATATATGCATTCAGAGATGACTGTTAGGATATCTGAAGTAGATTGTTCTTGCCTAAATCCATACTGAGCGTCAGAAAGAAGTTTAGCATTAACTAGCAATACCCACCGACCATAAAACAGTTGGGATAATCACGGATTTCAAGGTAGTTCTACTAAAATAGTCATATTTTAAAAACCAAAGCACTTTAAGTCGTCAAAATACCACCATTTTGTTTAGAAATGAATATTCTTTATTGTGCATTAATAAATAATAATCTGCATTAAATATTTGAAAAGTTTTCAGCAAATAAAGTCATAAAAATGTTAACGCCATTTTCAGCCATTTACGTCACTTCTTTTACCCCCCCCCCTTCTTTTAAAGATATCGTACCATTCGTCTTTGGGGAATTTCATCATAAAATTTTGAAAACAATCAGGAAAAATATCAATTTCAATTATTGTAGGGGTACGAAATTAATTGATCCATTATTTTTTTTGTAATCTTAGAAATAAACCTTCAACATGACATGTATCAAATATTTTTTTTAAAAAAACTGTTTTTCGTACCCCAACTAGTAAATAAATCAATTTTTTTTTTCATGCATTAAAATTATAATTGTATGTTTCGTCTTTCAGTAGTAGTACTTTTGAATTATCATATCTGAAAAAATATTGCCCCCTTTTCAGCTAAAGTCAACAATGGCTGCTAGTCTTGCTGATATAACAATCAGTCAGCAGCAGCTAGTTATAAACTATCTTTGTAAGGCTTATAAAGCTTTGTAAAAAAATTTTATGAACTTTTGAAAAAAAAAAGAAAGACAAAAATACTTTTTGAGCTTAAAAAAGTTAATGCTGTTTGTGGTTCTTTTATAAAAAATACTTCAAGAAATACTGATTTTCAAATATACTAAACTTTCGAACTTCTAGTAGTAATGATATTCGAGTTGCCAATTAAAAAAAAAAAAATAAGATTCTACTTTTTTAGGCGATTACGTGTGAACACGCTAAAAGTCTTGGCGGAAAAAAGAAAAAAGACAACAAAAAATAATTTAGAATTTAGAGTGTGAAGGTCAGTTTCGCTTATAAATTTAACGTAAAATGATCTCCCATTTCTCGGCCATTCTTGCCTTTTAGTACAATTTTAAAAATATCTTTTCAAGCTGAAACCTTGATATGAAATAAATAATTACTTTACCACTAACTCTAGGTTCAGGTGACAAGCCCACCTCCAAAACATGCTATCTCTTGAACGTGTCGTACCATTAACCTTAAATCTGAGTGACAAGCCACCCCTTAAAAAGAAACTCCCTTAACTCTAACACTAAGTCCGAATGGCAACCTCCATCCAAAACAAAACCGGTTCCTTAATTGTCAGAATGCATGCTGTTTGAGTACAATAGCAGCTGCACATTCCAAGGTGAACCACTGAGGAGAATGTGGTTCGTTGAAGTATTTTCGCATGGGGACATATGCTTCAATGCATGCTGTGACCCCTTCAGTTAACTCATTTGTGCACTGATCAGCAGGGAGTGAGAAGGTTTCACTCCATGGGGCGTCGCTGATGTGATTTCTGATGGAATCAAAATCAACCTGCTTTATAGTATCTTGTCGTTTTGAGCAATGGCCCATCAGCTTTTGAACGAGTTTTTAGTTTATAAATCATTACAACAATGTGATCAGCGTTCCTGACTGGGCTATAGGCATTTGTTACACAAGCATTGAGTAGTGAGGTCAAGAACAGGTCTAGAAGTAAGGCTTGCTGGTCCACACGATCAGGGAGGCGCGTCGGGAAAGTGACAGTCAGTGAGAGGGAGTGAGCTAAGGAGAAATTATATGTAGAGTTACCAGCTGCATCAGTAAAGCTGGAGAATTCCAGCCAGTCACAGTGGTGTGAATTAAAATCCCCAAATACATGTATTTGGGCTTTAGAGTTGAGTGAGAGTGCCCTATCTATGCTTTCAGAGACAGAGTTAAGCAGGGTACAGCCATAGTTCAAAGAAGAACTGTATAAGAAATATAAGTAACTAACGCTGTGTTGTAAGGTTAATCTAAAGCACATGTAGGCTTGGTAATCTGATTCTAACCTATGTTCTCTAGTCAAGGGGGGGTTCCTAACATAAACTCCTAGCCCATGCATATGTTTGTCAGTCTTTTCGGTAGAGTGGGAGGTAATCAGTCACGTCAAAGTGGTGAGAGGATATTGAGGATTGAAGGTTTGTTTGACTTAGTGCTAGGATATCTGGGGAGTTTACTAGAAGAAAGGTCTCTCTCTCTCTCTCTCTCTCTCTCTCTCTCTCTCTCTCTCTCTCTCTCTCTCTATTAACTCCCTTTCTCGCTTTCTCTGGGAACTGGAAAAAAATCATTAAAAATACATCTAAATTTCGCCCTTCCCCCCCTCACCAATTATTCCTCATTTGACCCTAGAAAGAATGAATATTTTAAAAAAGTGCCTATATTCTGTCCGTGGCGATGTCTTGATTTGTGTAGTTTTTTCTTTTAATCGGACACAGGTAGATACGCACGCAGGTAGACAAACAACTTTTCTTTATATGATATATTACCTTCCTTCCAGTGTTTGTGTATAGACACAATTCTCCCTCCTAAAAAATATTTGCCTCTATGTTAGTATGTTGCTGAGAAGATGCTCTTTTCTTGTTATTAAATAATACGAATACTTAAATGTACATAATTATTTAGTTCTCGCTAGTTATCAATAAACTAATTCAGATATCCAATTAATGTCCTAAAATTTTATACAAAAGTATTTGACCAAAACCCTAGAGGTTGAAAAAATATAGTTGGGTAAATCTCTGAGGTGAAAAGATTTAGAGTCAAATTCTCAAGGGTGAAAAATTTTGGCATCAAAATATCCTGGTTCAAACTCTCCGGGATCAAAAGATTTAGGGTAAAAATCTACTGGATAAAATTTTTAGGGGTGAGAGGATTTGGGATCAAAATCTCCTGGTTCAAACTCTCCAGGGTGAAAAGATTTGGGGTCAAAATTTCTTGGATCAAACACTTTCAGGCGAAAAGATTTGAGATCAAAATCTCTTGGTTCAAACTCTCCGGGGGTGAAAATATTTGCGGTGAAAATCTGGTTCTATCTCTTTGGGGTGAAAAGATTTGGGGTCAAAATCTCCTGGATCAAACTCTTAGGAATGAAAAGATTTGGGATCAAAATCTCCTGGATCAAACTCTTAGGAGTGAAAAGATTTGGGATCAAAATCTCCTGGATCAAACTCTTAGGAGTGAAAAGATTTGGGATCAAAATCTCCTGGGTTAAAAGATTTGGGATCAAAATCTCCGGGGTGAAAAGATTTTGGATCGAAATTTGATGGATCAAACTCTCCGGTAGCCCAAACTTGCTAGCTGCTGTGTAGGCATAGTATGTGTACATGAAGAATAATTACATTAGTGGCTGGACCCATAAAAAAATTATGGATCAATTAAAATATATTTCCCAAAACTGTTTCACTTAAAAAGGATTTACTTTCAAACTATGTACTCTACACCCTCCTCCAAGCTATTTTGAATATATGACCCCCACCACCTCCTTCCACTATTTACAAACCACAGCTTTTGATCTTTTCAGTGATATAGAAATTATCCCCAAATCTTAAACTAATAATTTACATAATGATCTTTTTAAAAATTCATTCACATTTTGTAATATTCTAAATTAAAAATGTCAAAAAATGTGGAACATTTCATTTGCTAGTTTCAGTTGTACCATAAATACAGAGTGTGACACACGTAGGTAGGTAGGTAGGTAGGTAGGTATGTTTTTTATCTTACATTTTGCTGCAGTTTCATGTTATGTTCAATCCTCAGAAGTGTTTTAATAAAATTCCAAACAGTTTTCTATATTTGAATACAAATGTATAAAAACGTTCAGGATTTTATTAAGACTCTTCCGATGATTGAATATGTCCCAGGCACAACACAACAATGCCTCTGACACCCTTGAGCAAGGTGTTTGCCTTTCACTACTCTAAACCCATCTTTCTCGGCTCTTTTTAAATGTTTTAAACTTTTCTACCGATCTTATCTATTATCTCAATTGTCTTGCCTGTCCTATTTCCCAACCCTATCATCTACTAAATGTATGAATGTTTTTTATAACTGTTTTATGCTGACTGAAACCAGCACCTCAAATTTTAATATTATATTTATTAAATGTAAAAGATAAAAATGTATGAATGTTTTTATAACCATTTTATGCCGCCTGACCCTGGCGCCTCAAACTTTTCATATTATATTTATTTAAAGTAAAAAAAATTACAATGTACGAATGGTTTTTAATAACCGTTTTATGCTGACCAACATCGTCGTTTCAGAAGTCTCTCTTCTAAAGAAAGAAATATCGAGTTATAGATTTCAATCCTTAAAATAATTCTCGGACTTTATTTGATGTTTTTCTTCTATTTTGCAGGTTGAGAAAAAGCGTTTAAAAATCGAGGAGAGACGGTTAGCCATAGAGGAAGAAAGGCTTGCGATCGAGCGAGAAAGACTGGAATTAGACAGGCAGAGAATGAAGACAAGCAAGCAGGACATCGCAGACATGATAACAGCGGCAGTTTCGTCAGCCAGACCTACTAAAAGCGGAAGAACTCCCTCTCCACTCAACATCTGCACAGCTGCAGATGCGTCCACAGATGAGTATGATGATGATGATAAATCACAGTCCTCTGCGATGCCGCCAATGAAGTCACTTCCAACCAATCAAATTCTGCAATCTGAAATGCTCAAAATTGCCAACAATTCATTTGATCTGTCAGTGTTACCAGATGAAGACAGTGTCGGTATTTCATATTGATTACACCCATATTTATTTTATTCCATGCATTTTGTATTATATCATATAAAAATCACTGTTGCATTAAAAGTTCTTATTTTTATAACATTGTTTCTTCTTCTTCTTTTATAAACTAACGAATGGTTGATGCATGTTTGTCAATCATGATTCCACCCAAACATTGTATTACAGTAATTATACTGTTAATGTATAGTGTGTCACCTCGTGCATCAACTCCATGACATGCCTGGATACCCCGGGCATTAGGGAGCGTGGTAGACCAAGGAAGATCTGGCTCGAGTGTATGAGAAGTAATATAACTGCATGCAGCCTAGCTAATGTCAACCTTTTAGGTCGGAGAGCATGCATGAGGCGTTGCACACTTGGATTCCGGGACACTTGGAAAACCCTAAATATCAAAATATGATGGTGATGATGATGACGATGGTGGTAGTGGTACTTTCAACCATGTTACCAGTTCCAACACAATGTTTCAGCATCACAAATTCTGCAGCCAAAGAAACAAAAGAGAGCTTCTTTCAACAAACTTCCAATCGGTGGAACACATTATCACGGGACTGCTTTCCTGCACACTACAACATGGTGATCTTCAAATCCAATGTGAACAAATACTTTTTTTTTTTTAAATATTTTATTTTATTTTTGTTTACCCCAAACAAGGTATATTGCCACTTAAATGTGAGAGGCGATTGTGATGGGGGCCAGATTTATTGGTGTGTGTGTGTGTGTGGGGAGGGGGAGTAACCGAGGGGGGAGCAGCAAGATGTTTGTTCTCATTATATTTAAATTTTTTTCATGTTGGTGCAGTTGAAAAAACAGGGAGCAAAGAGAGAATTCAAAAAACAAGTGGTCCAAGGAAAAAAACGATCAGAATAAGAAATATTCCGGCATCTAAGATCCTCTACAGTAAAGGGGTGGGATTTTGCAGCTAGTTAGGTGAGTCGTGGGTATTAGCCAGACACCATAATTATTCTAATGTTTTCTTTTTATTTGTAAAGTCATGAATGGTAGATGTAAGCCTGTCAATCATTGTTCCAGCAAGCTCTTCTTGCAAGAGATCTTTGCTGGCTTGGTCTCGCTCTTTGACATCAATGGGGCGAATTCATCAGAAAAACTGTTGATCTGGTTTCGCTTTGTTGCTAGAAGAAGCCGTTGTATGACCAATTGAAAATGTGGCTCAAAACAACGAAGCAGGATGCAGAATTGATTACCAGTCCACGTATCAATGGTGTTTGCTGGGTGGAATCAAGAGTGGCTGTCACTTGTTTCAATGTTTGCAATGAACTGCCATGCTTGATCAGCTTCCATTCTCGACTAATTGGAAGGAGTCGACTGAACTGACTCAGGGTGAATGCCGTCACAAAAAGAAGAAACGAATCCTCTTCTTGTTTTGAGTCATCCATCAATTGAGGGTGAAACATTCACAAAGTTTGTGCACCATAATGCTCACTCACTCATTGCAGCCAGAATCTTCCATCTCAAGAAGCCAGTGTCCATCTTCAGTAGTCCTGATTGTAATATGAGGCCTTTCAGCCCGTCGCTTCACCTCTGCAGACCACAGAAGCATTTTTCCAGAAAGGAATCATAGTTTTACCGAAACATTGTATTATCATTATTGTTCAAACTTCCAATCTTGTTAACAGTTCCGATAATGTTTCAGCAGCACAAATTCCGTAGTCATCCTTAGCTAAGGATGAAAAAAATGAGAAAGAGAAAAAAAAAGGAAAACTAAAATGTTTGTTTTCACAATCTGAGCCTAGCACCGATGGAAATGGCCAAATAACCAAACACTTGTGAGCTCAAAAACAAAAAAGAATGTCAGAGTATGCAATATCTGACAGGAAAGGAACACCAGTTATGGCTGAATAGTGTGCCTACTTATATATTTCAGACAAATTTGACAGCAAAGTCTGTTTTTATATGGGGGATATCCAGTTCTCCAAAAACGGGCACACGAGATGGGACCAAAATAAAAACTGCCCCAGTTAAGAAAGATTTTCCAACCCCTGACCTAGGATAGAACAGATATTACACTACAAAAAATATGAAATTTTACATTTGAAACTAATTAGCCACAAGGCCATCAAAAGTGTGGAGAAAATGAAGGTCATTGGTCATCCTTGTTCAAAAATGATAAAATTGTCTATCCTACTTTTAACTAGAATCATCTCAGTCACCATAATACTACATTTATTCTAGGGGCCATCCTACTTAAAATTATTGTCAAATTTGTTACAAATTAAAAATTTTATTTTTCATAAATAAGTTTTTTTTATCCTAGTCCGAAGGCCAGGGTAAGGGTATGATTCCGTGGCTGGTCGTTATACAACAGAACAAGCAGAAGTTCTGTCCAGTGCTCCCAAGACAAGTCAATTCAGAATTCCACATTAACATATATTTCTGTCAATGAAAGTTTAGTCTTAGTGACATGAGTAAGAGCACCTAATCAATTGCAGAATTATATTTAAGGATCTGCCAGAGAGATTGGATCATGGAACAAAGACTTGCTGATAGAATGGCAGACGCGCTTTCCTCTATACATAACTCTGCTATGCTTTATTCCATTCAAGCCACCCATGCAGCAAATCCTTATCTTAAAAAATATAGCATACACTTGGAGTATGTTCAAAGGTTTGCAATCAGGATGGTGACAAGACTTTTCGTGCTTACTTAACAAAGAGCAGCTTCAAAGATGGTGACAAGACTTTTCATGCTTACTTAACAAAGAGCAGCTTCAAAGATGGTGACGAGACTTTTCATGCTTACATAACAAAGAGCAGCTTCAAAGATGGTGACGAGACTTTTCATGCTTACTTAACAAAGAGCAGCTTCAAAGATGGTGACGAGACTTTTCATGCTTACTTAACAAAGAGCAGCTTCAAAGATGGTGACGAGACTCTTCATGCTTACATAACAAAGAGCAGCTTCAAAGATGGTGACAAGACTCTTCATGCTTACATAACAAAGAGCAGCTTCAAAGATGGTGACGAGACTCTTCATGCTTACATAACAAAGAGCAGCTTCAAAGATGGTGACGAGACTCTTCATGCTTACATAACAAAGAGCAGCTTCAAAGATGGTGACGAGACTCTTCATGCTTACATAACAAAGAGCAGCTTCAAAGATGGTGACGAGACTCTTCATGCTTACATAACAAAGAGCAGCTTCAAAGATGGTGATGAGACTCTTCATGCTTACATAACAAAGAGCAGCTTCAAAGATGGTGATGAGACTCTTCATGCTTACATAACAAAGAGCAGCTTCAAAGATGGTGACAAGACTCTTCATGCTTACATAACAAAGAGCAGCTTCAAAGATGGTGATGAGACTCTTCATGCTTACATAACAAAGAGCAGCTTCAAAGATGGTGATGAGACTCTTCATGCTTACATAACAAAGAGCAGCTTCAAAGATGGTGACAAGACTCTTCATGCTTACATAACAAAGAGCAGCTTCAAAGATGGTGATGAGACTCTTCATGCTTACATAACAAAGAGCAGCTTCAAAGATGGTGACGAGACTCTTCATGCTTACATAACAAAGAGCAGCTTCAAAGATGGTGATGAGACTCTTCATGCTTACATAACAAAGAGCAGCTTCAAAGATGGTGACGAGACTCTTCATGCTTACATAACAAAGAGCAGCTTCAAAGATGGTGACAAGACTCTTCATGCTTACATAACAAAGAGCAGCTTCAAAGATGGTGACAATACTCTTCATGCTTACATAACAAAGAGCAGCTTCAAAGATGGTGATGAGACTCTTCATGCTTACATAACAAAGAGCAACTTCAAAGATGGTGACGAGACTCTTCATGCTTACATAACAAAGAGCAGCTTCAAAGATGGTGACGAGACTCTTCATGCTTACATAACAAAGAGCAGCTTCAAAGATGGTGACGAGACTCTTCATGCTTACATAACAAAGAGCAGCTTCAAAGATGGTGACGAGACTCTTCATGCTTACATAACAAAGAGCAGCTTCAAAGATGGTGATGAGACTCTTCATGCTTACATAACAAAGAGCAGCTTCAAAGATGGTGACGAGACTCTTCATGCTTACATAACAAAGAGCAGCTTCAAAGATGGTGATGAGACTCTTCATGCTTACATAACAAAGAGCAGCTTCAAAGATGGTGACGAGACTCTTCATGCTTACATAACAAAGAGCAGCTTCAAAGATGGTGATGAGACTCTTCATGCTTACATAACAAAGAGCAGCTTCAAAGATGGTGATGAGACTCTTCATGCTTACATAACAAAGAGCAGCTTCAAAGATGGTGATGAGACTCTTCATGCTTACATAACAAAGAGCAGCTTCAAAGATGGTGACGAGACTCTTCATGCTTACATAACAAAGAGCAGCTTCAAAGATGGTGATGAGACTCTTCATGCTTACATAACAAAGAGCAGCTTCAAAGATGGTGACGAGACTCTTCATGCTTACATAACAAAGAGCAGCTTCAAAGATGGTGACGAGACTCTTCATGCTTACATAACAAAGAGCAGCTTCAAAGATGGTGACGAGACTCTTCATGCTTACATAACAAAGAGCAGCTTCAAAGATGGTGACGAGACTCTTCATGCTTACATAACAAAGAGCAGCTTCAAAGATGGTGATGAGACTCTTCATGCTTACATAACAAAGAGCAGCTTCAAAGATGGTGATGAGACTCTTCATGCTTACATAACAAAGAGCAGCTTCAAAGACTAAATCTGTTTTCACTTGAGAGGCAGAGCATGCTATGTGATCTGTTTCTGACATACATCATCAATGAAATTTAAATCGATCTTTCGAAGAGTTTTTCACTCCAGTGCCATGTCATAGTCATAATCTTTGTGGACATTCACAGAAAGGCAGCATTCTCTGTTTGTGGTTCCGCTCTATGGAATAGCCTTCCAGAGGAGATTGTGACAATGCTTATCATATCCAGGTTCAAAGTGGCCTTGGACAGACATTCAGACTGTATATAGATGAAAATATCTTCTGTCATTTATTGTTATTTTTTATGTTAATAAAGTTGAATTTGAGATTACAGCACTCTCCACTGAAAGTGAGGTAGTGAAGTCCCAAATGTTTCTAATACTATTATTTGACAAAGCATGTTTTCTTTTCCACGTGTTACTGACCTAAATGTGTATACTGGTGTCCGATAAGGTTGTGTTCTTGTTCAAGTACATTATTGACAGAATCCTTGATCAAAGCATGATGGACTTTGCTAACATAAAAGTTGGATGTGATTGTTCCATTACTGATCTGAAAAAAAAAACACGCGATATCCAGCAGGCAGTGAATAATGTCAGTACAATCACAAAACGCATAGGTATGATGATCAATGTCTCACAAACAAAAGTTGTGTCAGCCAACTACCCTCTTTCCAACAGAATCCCTATCACTCTCAATGACGTCATTGTCAAGGAAGTCGAGCAGTTCAAGTATCTTGGCTCAACCTTTACAGCTACTGGACAGGGTAAAGATGAGATTGCAATCCATATCGATCAAGCTCGCACAGCCTTCTGCCATCTCCAAATAAATAGTAGTCTTGACAAATGGTAAAATGCTCAAGAAAATTGAAGATATTCCAAGCAATGTTTAAATGGTTGACTACAGTAACACGGCAATTATCTGTTGCACCCAAACAGTTTATAAACGGATATTTGTTTCAAGGCTTACATGATTAAAACAGGAACTTTAACGTTCCTGTCACCAAGATGTGATTAATACTGATGTGAAAAATAAACAAGGTAGAAAGATCAAAGAATAGAAAGAAACAAAATAGAGAAATAATATAAGAAGAAACCAATGATAAAAAACGAGAGAGTGAGATATATAAGACAATAATTCAAGTTCCTTTATTCTCGCATTATTTTGCGTCGAGATTCGAAAAATTGAAATCCTTTAACATATCCTCTATATCTTGATAATGACGGAATCAACTCGAAAACTGGGAAATAAATCAATAAACACAATTATGAATAAGCAGGCACTACAATATAATTGTGTTATATATTACCGTGTGTATATAAAAGCTTTACGCTAGCGGGTTGGTCTTTTCGTCGCCGTCGTCGTCGCTGCCATCATCGCCGTCGTCATTGTGAACTCAGGTTGTTGATAAAATGCACGCTGACACTCGTTGTTTAGTTTATAAAAAGGTTTATTCAAAAATACAGAGACAGAAACTTGCATGCGTGAGAGATAGAAGGAAATAGATAT
>OY744523.1:35166099-35286099 GCA_963556195.1 Sepiola atlantica | reverse complement strand
ATATATCCCTTTAGTTGTGGCGTCTGCCACATGTGTATGCAGTGTGATGATCTATGGAAGTAAAACCTGAGGATTGAGGACAGGCGTTGCATGGAGAGAAATGTTATGAGAATAATACAATGGATGTGTAATGTGAGCCTTAAAGACATTATGACTTCAGAGGAAGATTAAATCTGCAGAGTAGGGAGATTTGTGCAAAACAGGAGACTATGTTGGTATTGTCATGTTAAAAGAATGGATGAGAGTTCTTGAGTTAGTAGATGTAGAACAGTTGAGGTAGTAGGGCCATTTGGCAGGAGCAAGCTAAGGAAAACATGGAGGGATTGACAATGATGGACTTGAGAGAAAGAGGGATAAATAAAGATATGGCCAGAGATAGGTTAGTTTGGAAGTCAATTTCTAAATGCTGTCCAACACATTATTTTCCAGTCTTGTGTGTCTCTGTATCAATCAGCTAGTCTTTATTTCTTCCAGCCAGCTGTGTATCTCTGTGTCAATCAACCGCGTTTTATTTCTTCCAGTCAGGTGGTATGTCCGTTACCCAAGGCCAGATATTCAACAAAAGTACCAACACTGAAGTTTATGAGAATCGGTAACATACATGCTTTTGTGTCACAGCAAGTTGCAAATAAATAGACAAATTAAATTAATGACATACATTTTTGTTTTGTAAAAATATTTTATTAAACATTCGGCACCTGAAATAATGAAATCTTAATAAAAGAATATGCAATCAAGCTAAAAACAGAATTATCCTCCACTCTCTAATAAAGAGCAATGTGTATTTCTTTGTATATTTATATATATATATAGAAATAAAATATATGTACTTCAATCCCGCCACAAAAATGTTGGATAAAAAACGTGCCAGACGAAACCATTTCAAGTGTTGAGGAGAAGCGAGAAAGCAAATAGTAAGTATTATTTGGATTATTCGAACTACTGTTCTCATCTCGGATGTTATTCTAACAACGTTTCGGCCGATGTCACCTCCAACCTTTTTCAGGTGTATCTTGTGGAAATGGGAATCTTTCGGTTGAACTCGGAAATCTTTACAAAATTTAGAACAGAACCCTTTATTTAATCCACGAGGGTAGCTTGCTCTTGTTCTATCAGCCATGACCAGGTAGTAATTCCTAATTATATTTCAGAATTTGCGAGATGAGGATTGATATTTTGTATCATTTTTGTTATTTTGACTACATTTCTCATCTTGAGTGTTATCATCACAACTTTTCGGCTGCTGTAACCTCCGGCCTTCTTTAGGTGTATCTCTTCAAACTCGGAAATATTTCTGTTGAACTTGGGAATCTGAACGGAATTTCGAACAGAACTCTTTATTTAATCCACGGGGGCAGAAGTCTAAGTGATAGTTATATGAAGGTTGAAGGTTCATTTCTCGGTGCGGGCGATATGAAGAATTGCGAATTACTGAAGACTTCTCCCAGTCATGGCTGATGGAACAAGAGCATGCTACTCCCATGGATTAAATAAAGTGTTTTGTTCGAAATTCCGTTCAGATTCCCGAGTTCGACAGAAAAATTCCCGAGTTCGAAGAGATACACCTGAAGAAGGCCGGAGGTTACAGCGGCTGAAACGTTGTGATGATAACACTCAAGATAAGAAATGTAGTCCGAATAACCAAAATTATACTAATTCGTAATTGTATTGCTTGCACTGAGGATTGAACCTTCAACTTCCAGAAGACTGTTATTTAGAACTGATTATTACTTTAGCATGCTGTGGCAAAGTTCGCTTTGGCTGAAAGGGTATATCTTGGGACCGGCATCAATGTGACACCATGGCTTTGGACGGCTGGGCGATCTTTGCCGGACTTTTGTGACGACGGGACGATGTGTGACAACATGTTCACGTATGTGCAATGTCTCATCTTGTTATGGCCAGTGAGCAATCATCGTCTGACGATAGTCACTGTCGTCTGCTTCTGGGACTGGCTAGCCGGCTGTTTGGTCGGGACCATCGTGCTGCAAATCAAACATTATGTAATAATGGAACAAACCATTTTACTTTTTATATAAAAATATGATTTATTATATTTTGAAAAGAAACATCTCAGAGTGCACGACAAACGCGTCTTCCTCGTTCGGATTTCACACCAGTCTCTCAATTTTCAATCTCTTTTCTAGAGAGAGAGAGAGAGAGAGAAAGAAGGGGGGAAAGTGAGAGAGAAGGAGAGAGAGACAGAGGGAGAGAGAAAGAGAGAGAGGGAATACAGCCGTCATCAGTGTTTCAACAAATCTCGGTGACAGGTTTTCTTTGACCTCTTGAATCTGGCTGGTGTCTCCAGCATTGTTTATATTTTAGCTGAATAACATCCAAGATGAGAACAGTAGTTCGAATAATCCAAATGATCCAAATTATCAATCGTCATCTAAAAAATTCTGAAATATAATAGCAAATAGAAAGTCTGACAACCCGAGCTTAAATTAATTTGGAAAGAAATCTTTCACTCTAAATATAAAGTCAACAGTTAGTGTTTTTTAGGTCATCAGAAAGGATAATAATAATTTATATATGAAAAATTAAATTACTATGATTTTATATGAATATTAGTGCGACCACTGGTGAATGATAATTTGTTTTCCGTCACTTTTCATGTAGGATGTACACTAATAAAATGATATTTCTCAACCATACATAAAAACATACGTTGTTTTAATTGCTATTAAAAATCATATCAGACAAACTGGTCATTGTTGGCAATATATTGATGGAGTGTGCCAGTTGTATGTTTCCGATTATTTTTAGATAAGGATTGATAATTTCATTATTTGGATTAATTAGACTACTCTTCTCACCTTTTATGTTATTCTCAAAACGTATCAGCCGATGTAATCTCCGATCTTCTTTAGGTGCGTCTTGTCGAACTCGGGAATCTTTTTGTCAAACTCGGGAATCTGTACTGAATTCTTAATGGAACCCTTTAAGTCTTAAGCAATTAGCAATTATTTTCTTAGTATCGCCTGTACTGAGGATTGAACCTTTAACCCCCAAAAGACTGTCACTTAAAACTGATTATTGCTTAGCACTTAAATCCTTGTGCCACGGGTCCATGTTTGCTAAATAAAGGGTTCCGTTCGAAATTTCGTACAGATTTCCTAGTTCGACAAGAAAAATGTTTTCCAAGATCATCTTCGAACTCTTGAAGAAAAGAATCAAAGAGAAAATCGATGCAATGCCACCTGAAATGCCATGGAGAATCATGCAGAATTTCGAACAAAACCCTTTATTTAATCCACGGGAGTAGTTGCCTTCGTTCTATAAGCCATAATCGGGTAGAAGTCTTACATAATTGATAAATCCTCAGTGTGGGCCATACTAAGAATATAAATACTTAGTATAGCCCGCACTGTGGATTCAACCTTCTGGCTCGAGAAGACTGTCACTGAGAACTGATTATTACTTAGCACTTTTATACGTTACGCCATCAGTCCTTGTGGACCATTTTGTTCGATGGTCTGATTCCACTGCGACATGAGCGCAGGTGAGAAATATAAATCTAACTGTTCATATAAACAATATCAACTACCGAAGAGTGCTCTATTCGTTTTTTACAAAAAAGCTTTGTATTATCGCTAGTGACAGCTGATCATTCCACTTCCCAAAGTGTTCTACCCCAAAAGAGGTAGGGGCATATATAGTTGTCCACAAACAGACCTTTTCGCTGTATCACAGCTCTTCAGTTATGCTAGACATGTGAGTGCTTCATAATATATATATACATATACATATTCTTATTAAGTGGTCCTTAGGGTGACCTAAAACCTGTAAATGAATAATCTTTATCGCTAATTTTAATGAAATAGAAAAATTACTTAAAGTTGTACAAATTCTTAAAATTTGATCAAGTTTCTCTTGATTTTTAAAATCCCATGAGGCGAGTTGAAGTTTTGAACTCCACAAAATCCCACGATTTTTCGAGCCCATAATTGCAGTCATTTCGTCGTATATGTTTGATTGCATAAAAGTATTTTTGATTCGTTATCCATTGCAGATAGGAAATAGTTCAAGGACATTTCAGTGTTATTAATTCACTAGTATGCAACCTTCGTTAAAAATGACAGAAAACAATTATGCCCCACCAGTGTTCCACTAATATTTATATTAATTTATATAATATATATTTATATAAACACAATTAAACAACGTAACGGCTTCTACAAGTTATCTCCTTTAATCAGCAAACTTATAGTAACCGAACAGAACTTGAATTTAGAGCTAGCTATTTTAGACCACATTCCCAACAAAACTTTGTACATTAGATCGATAGAACACATAAAGAACACTCATTCCATTTCATAAACGCATCACACACTTTAAATTCTAACGGCTGTGGTTGGTTCGAAAAAAGAAGAAATATTTTTTTTTCACGTCCTAATCGCACCATATTTAAAAAATTCTAACGACTATGTTTCGTTTGAAAAAATATATTTTTTCACGACACAAACGTACCAAAGATTTTCAAATATTGTACTTGTATGTTACTTCTTCAAATCAATCATCTTGAGAAAGTCTTGAAATACAGACGAAATGTTGATGATATATAAATAATTTTGGTTTTTCATTTTTCATTTGCAATATATATATATTTATATATATATATATATATATATATATATATATATATATATATATATACATATATATATACATATATATACATATATATGTACATATATATATATGTACATATATATATATATATGTACATATATATATATATATATATATATATATATATATATATATATATATATATATATATATATATATATATATATATATCGTAATGCATAGATAAATCATTCCCGCCAAGTTGCATTGCTGAATACATCGTTCAAGATACTGGTGAAACCGATGATTGTATTTGAAAACATTGTTTTTATATGACTTTAGAGCTGTTAAATTTTCGTATTTGCACCCTTTCGATAGTTGGAAAAATATTTTATGGGGCGACAACCAGAAGTGGGCCGGCAGCAGTCTGAGGTTGCAAAAAGAAATACTCTCTTAGCGACCCACCCCAACAGGGTCTGATAACAATAAGTGATGGTGCAAAGAACGGATTTCTCTGCCGAAGCAAAAATCCAACGTCTGGTCTCTACTGAGTCAAAGAATACTTCAGCCAGATAGGAGGATGGTAGAACCTGAATATATAGGTTTTGTAGCTACCTCCCACCCTCCTCCCACCCACATTCATGACCATAACACCATTCGTCTATCTTCGCTCTTGTCAGACATACCCCCACCCCACATGAAGGCTTAACTCACAATCAGCAAGCACCTCTCTCCTCCCTGTTTCACACACTCCCAACAAAAACAAAAAAGTCAGAAGAAAAAATAAAAGTATCCGAAATCCTCGATTTTCTACTATTCAAACCCCAATTTGGTATGAGCGAAAAATAAAGTCACGCAAAACAGCACCCTCAGTCACATTCGCACGAATAAAAAATTGAAACCCCGTATACGCCCCAAATGTATGGGTCTTACGGTGTAAGAACAGAATAGTTAACAATTTCACTCACGTAAATTGGCTTCCAAATGATTTAGCTATCATTTCTTCTTGATTTACACAGCTTTGAAGTCTGACTGAAACGTTACTGGACGGAGGAATGGCAGGCAGCAGATAAATCAAGGTTGCACAAATTTGTGGAGGACCCGGATAACCTACCAGGCATGGACCCCCCTCGCCGGCAGTGGACAATGCTCAACCGCCTCAGGACAGGTGTCGGCCGTTTCGCCGCGACCATGAAAGTATGGGCACACAGGGACTCGGTTGTCTGCGACTGTGGTCACTCTGAACAGACAGTAGACCACATCATCGAGCCATGCCTTAAATATCGACCACCCAACGGCGAAGCCGGCATAGCTGCGCTAGACAACACAATATTAGCATGGCTTTTCTCAACCGAGCTGGTGATCTAACAGTGAGATGCTGTGAAGCAAACGAAAGAAAAAGAGAAGAAGCTATCATTTAGAAACCCCTTCCTAAGAGGGTGTGGGCGCTCTATACTTTCACCATTGGGTACGTAGCTTTAATAATAGCAAAGTAAAAAAGTACTGAAAAGCATAGAAAGATAATGACTAACATCATTAAATGCCTACACACTCCTAATGGTGTTGAGGTTCATTTGGTATTTCCAATAGTTCTTTCAAACATGAACCTGGCATAGAGGTTGATAATACGCCAGGTTGTATGCATTACAATAAAAGTAAACTCCCATCTGTAAAAATAGTTTTATAAAAATAAAATAGTTGAAAGATTTCAATTCACGTGCAATCTTCATAGCTACACTAATAAAAAAAACGTTCGGGATTTTTAGTTATCAGACCGAACGTCTCATGAACTTAGCGTCACAAGTATAATAGATATATGACCAAGCAGTAAAAAAAATCCATACATTCTCTACAACTTATATAACCGTGATTGTCAAAGATGTCATGTATAAAAAGTGATGAGGTTAATTCACTTCAGAACACTCATGTAAGGATAAATACAACAGAAAGTAATTTAAGCCACTGTTCTCGAATATTGGGACGCCCAGAGAACCCTAATTTAACTCACCGTTTCACTTCGGATGCTAGTTACCCTGGCACCCCTGAATTTCGGATGCGGTTTACTCTGGAACCCCTGAATTTCGAATACTGTTACCCTGGAACCCCTGAATTTCGGATGCTGTTACCCTGGAACCCCTGAATTTCGGTTGCTGTTAACCCTGGAACCCCTGAATTTCGGATGTTGTAACCCTGGAACCCCTGAATTTCGGATGCTGTTACCCTGGAACCCCTGAATTTCGGATGCTGTTACCCTGGAACCCCTGAATTTCGGTTGCTGTTAACCCTGAAACCCCTGAATTTCGAATGCTGTTACCCTGGAACCCCTGAATTTCGGATGCTGTTACCCTGGAACCCCTGAATTTCGGTTGCTGTTAACCCTGGAACTCCTGAATTTCGGATGCTGTTACCCTGGAACCCCTGAATTTCGGATGCTGTTACCCTGGAACCCCTGAATTTCGGATGCTGTTACCTTGGAACCCCTGAATTTCGGTTGCTGTTAACCCTGGAACCCCTGAATTTCGGATGCTGTTACCCTGGAACCCCTGAATTTCGGATGCTGTTACCCTGGAACCCCTGAATTTCGAATGCTGTTTACCCTGGAACCCCTGAATTTCGAATGCTGTTTACTCTGGAACCCCTGAATTTCGAATGCTGTTTACCTTGGAACCCCTGAATTTCGGATACTGTTACCCTGGAACCCCTGAATTTCGGATGCTGTTACCCTGGAACCCCTGAATTTCGGTTGCTGTTAACCCTGAAACCCCTGAATTTCGAATGCTGTTACCCTGGAACCCCTGAATTTCGGATGCTGTTAACCCTGGAACCCCTGAATTTCGGATGCTTTTACCCTGGAACCCCTGAATTTCGGTTGCTGTTAACCCTGGAACCCCTGAATTTCGGATGCTGTTACCCTGGAACCCCTGAATTTCGGATGCTGTTACCCTGGAACCCCTGAATTTCGGATGCTGTTACCCTGGAACCCCTGAATTTCGGTTGCTGTTAACCCTGGAACCCCTGAATTTCGGATGCTGTTACCCTGGAACCCCTGAATTTCGGATGCTGTTACCCTGGAACCCCTGAATTTCGAATGCTGTTTACCCTGGAACCCCTGAATTTCGAATGCTGTTTACTCTGGAACCCCTGAATTTCGAATGCTGTTACCCTGGAACCCCTGAATTTCGGATGCTGTTAACCCTGGAACCCCTGAATTTCGAATGCTGTTACCCTGGAACCCCTGAATTTCGGATGCTGTTAACCCTGGAACCCCTGAATTTCGAATGCTGTTACCCTGGAACCTTTGGATTTCGGATACTGTTACCCTGGAACCCCTGAATTTCGGATGCTGTTACCTTGGAACCCCTGAATTCCGGATGCTGTTAACCCTGGAACCCCTGAATTTCGGATGCTGTTACCCTGGAACCCCTGAATTTCGGATGTTGTTAACCCTAGAACCCCTGAATTTCGAATGCTGTTTACCCTGAAACCCCTGAATTTCGAATGCTGTTACCCTAGAACCCCTGAATTTCGAATGCTGTTAACCCTGGAACCCCTGAATTTCGAATGCTGTTACCCTGGAGCCCCTGAATTTCGGATGCTGTTAACCCTCGAACCCCTGAATTTCTTTGTGATTCAGTTACCCGTTTCTAGCGGCTCTAGTTCTCCTTATGTGTTGGAAAATTTCATTAAATTATGACTTCTCCGTCTTGTTAATTGTAATTTAAGAAGTTCAGAAAACTAGGTTTGGAATAAAGTCGACAAAAGAAGCAGTCGAAATAATAATTTTAAAAAACGAACGTCAAAATTAAGTCTAGTTTGTGCCTAAAAAGTTTCGAAACATTGCATTATATTTAATCTTACAAAGAAACATTTGTTTTACCATCACTGGTAATCGTGTACACAATATAAAATAGTCAACAGGCGCGGTTTTAAGTTAACAACTTAGAACCATCATTTTCGTAAAAAACAAAATCGTCCGTTACTCGGTAAGAATTGTTAATTGCATACAAAAACTTAAAACAGAAAATTGACCGAGTATTAGTCAAAGTTTTAAAGTCGGCAGTGTAGTGATCTACGCCAGTGTCCGTTTAACTTCGCAGGAAAATAAGTCACAATAGCAGGAACAAGTTGAAAGTCTTCAAGTGAATGAATAACCCCCAGTGGGACAGCCGTGGTCTCGACAGAAGAAAAAGTAATAGAAGGAATATGGTAACAATGGAATTCCTTCAGAGTTTCTCCTTTAGGAGCTGTCGTTTGCTGTTATCAACACACACACACACACACACACAGAGACACACACACTCATACACGCATACGACTGAAACTCATTGTCTCGTCAGTGTCTCTTGCTCAGCGTCATTGGCTAACCAACCATACAGTTAGCCGAACTTCTTACTAATGTAGATACAGAAGTTTGAATACTCCACTAGCTGCTCGGTTTTTTGTCCGCAAAAATGTGAGGAATCCACTGTATTTCCTTTAGCAATATGTTGAAAAAATAAGTGAGCCGGCAGCAGTCGGGGGTTGCAAAAAGAAATATTCTCTTAGCGACTGTAATATTACGTATTTGTAGCACTTGCGTATGGGCTTCCATACACAACACGTATTTGTAGTACTTGCGTATGGGCGTCCATACACGCCACGTATTTGTAGTACTTGCGTATGGGCGTCCATACACGCCACGTATTTGTAGTACTTGCGTATGGGCTTCCATACACAACACGTATTTGCAGTACTTGCGTATGGGCGTCCATACACACCATGTATGTGTAGTACTTGCGTATGGCCTTCCATACACACCAGGTATTTTTAGTACTTGCGTATGGGCTTCCATACACACTACCGGAACTGGAAGTCGTCCAGGTAACTGGTATTAAAGCTCGCCATGTGCGACACCATTTGTAAAACAGTTTTCAGTTGAATAAAGATTGGCTTCCAAGTAAACAGTATTTTTGTTTTAGTACAATTTATTTAACTAAATTTTGGAAGTTTACCCCTATACTAAAATATGGATTTAACATGGAAACCAAAATGCCTAGAAATTGATCCCAGTCTACCAACAGCTGCCAAAGAACACCGACATTGGTGTAATATATAAATTAATTATATTGAAGACTATCAAGAAAGGATACCCAACAAGCCTTGTTAAGCTGTGTGAGCTGTAGTGTTTTAGAGTTCATAGAAACGTGTGAAAACTTTGATGCTGCCATAGCAAAACTGGACAGCTTGTTAATGAAAACACTTAACGAAGTATTTGCAAGACAGCAGAAGCCAGGAGAAACCATGGACGAGTTTTTTCGAGAAACTGCAACTTCGGCGACAACAGTGCATAGGAGTGTGGAAACGAGGCAATGCGTGACGCATTCATTACTGGAATATGCTCGCCTGTGATACGACAGCGGCTTCTAGAAAATAAAAGTCTGGACCTTCTAACGGTACACAATCAAGCCACTGCATTAGATATAGCCCAGCGTAATAGCGATGATTACGTAACTCTGGATGCCCACCTGGCTACGGTTGTAAACTCAGAATCACCACAGGTATATGAAAATGATTATTCCAATCCTCCAGTTGCTCTCAAGGAATCGGCTATGGCTGCCACATAACAAATCGTAAATGTTTCTTTTGTGGTTTCTTCTATCATTTAAGAGATAGCTGTCCAGCTCGCGAGGCTACCTGTAATAAATCTTCCAAGAATGGACATTATGCCTGCGTGTGCAAATCTAAGTCTTCCTCAAGTTCAGTGGCAACATTGGTCAGTTCTCACTTACTGAACACATTTACCAACATATCACAAAGACTCGTTTAAGCTGCAACGTATGCGACTGTTAATCAGACAAGGTTAAGTGATCTCATGGATTCTTGCAGTACTGATAGTTATCTTATCGAATGAGTTATTCGAGAACTTAAACTAAAGTTCATCCTTTCAATAAAGACATTTTTATGGCTCATCAAGGACGATCAGATATTCAAAACCTTGAATACTTGTTCTAAGGGATATGTTGTTGTTAACCTAGCTCTTCATCTTTATAACCAGTTCTACGTTGCTACACGACTTGGTATTCTGAAAAATCTGTGTTCGGACTTAATACTTGGCACGGATTTCTTGCGTCAACATCAGAATGTAACTTTTAAATACGGTGGCCCCCTTTCCGAGTTAACTATGGATAGAGATCGTCCTTTTTGTGCATTAGTAGCAGGAAAAATAGAAGAGCCGTCTCTTTTTCAAAATGTATCTTCAAGCTGCAAACCAATAGCTGCCAAATCCAGACGTTTTAGCAATGACGATCAGATATTCATTGCAGAGGATGTTAATAATCTACTCTCTGAGGGCATAATCGAAACCAGCATATCACCATGACGAGCCTAAGTAGTGATAGTAAAGGACCCCGCCTACCGACATAAAAAGCGGATGTGTGTGGATTATTCACAGACGATTAACCAATACACTGAATTAGATGCCTACCCGTTGCCAAGAATAGACGAGATGGTGAATGATCTTGCAAAATACAAGGTTTTCTCCACTTTTGAATTTAAAAGTGCAAATCTAAATCTTCCTCAAGCAGGTGTCGTTGTATAAGGCTGATAAAACGTATACCGCGTTTGAGGCAAATGGTTGCTTGTATCAGTTTTGTAGGATTCCGTTTGAAGTCACAAATGGGGGCGCTGCTTTCCAGCGAGCTATGGACAATATAATTTGCACGGTGCTTTCCTATACTTTGACAATCTAACAATTGCAGGGCATACTCAGGAGGAACATGATCAAAACGTAAAGCAGTTCCTACAGACTGTTGGTCGGAGGAACCTTACCCTTAACCAATCAAAAACTGTAAAGTCCGTGTCTTTTATTAACGTGCTGGGATACTGTGTTGGGAATGGTGTCATCAAGCCTGATACCGAGAGACTTCGCCCATTAAAGGAGCTTCATCCACCCGGGAACTTAAAATTATTTAAAAGGATAATTGGAATGTTTGCGTACTATGAAAAGTGGATACATGAATTCTCTAACAAAATTAGACTAAAAAACGCAAGAAAATTCCCATTGGAAGAAAAGGCCTTGTAATTCTTCAACTTGCTGAAAAGAGAGTTGGAAAAAGCTACTCTGTAAACGGTGGATGAACACTTGCCCTTTGATGTAGAGTGTGACGCGTCCGATGTTGTGATCTCCGCCGTTCTTAATCAAGGATGACGTCCTGTAGTGTTTATGTCTAAAACACTACAAGGCAGTGAATTAAAATACCACATCGTGAAAAAAGAAGCGACTGCCATTATTGATACAGTGCGTAAATAGAGCCACTATCTGGCACAAAGCTATTTTACTTTGATTACCGATCAGCGGTCAGTAAAAGGCGTACTAAAATTAAGAATACAAAGATCCAGGAATAGAGACTGGAACTTGCCGCATTTAACTACACAATCAAGTATCGTCCTGACACATTTTCCAGAGCATGCACTTGTTCAACTTTTATTGCCTCCACACTCGCTGACCTCCACAATGGACTGTGTCATCCGGAGATAACTCGACTGCTTCATTTTGTAAGAGTAAGAAATCTCCCTTTTTCTACAGACGAGGTAAAGAAGATTTGTGCGTCTTGCAAGATTTGCGCAGAACTAAAACCTCAATTCTATCGCTTACCAGAAGGAACTCTTATCAAAGCAACAAAATCTATGGAACGCCTTAGTGTGGATTTCAAGTGTCCTCTGCCTAGTGTATCTACTAATTGTTATTTATTATATTATAGTTGGTGAATACTCTTGTTTCCCTTTTGCTTTTATATGTCCCAATATACATATGACAACAGTGAATAAATGTTTAGATTTGTATTTAGCCTATGTGGAATGCCAAGTTATATAGATTCAGATCGAGGCACATTTTTCATGAACAAATAGCTGAAATCTTATCTCTCCTAGAAAGGAATTGCCACTAGTAATACCACTCCTTATCATCCAACCGGAAATGGACAGGTAGAGAGAATTAATGGCATTATATGGAAGGCGATTAGATCGCGTAACCTGTCTGAAAAGCATTGGGAACTGGTACTTGCCGATGTGCTCAACTGACAAAGATCGCTGTTGTGTACAACAACTAACGCCACATCGCATTAGCGTTTCTTCACCTTCCAGCGCCGTTCATCCCATGGAAACTAGCTTCCCTCTTGGCTAATGACCCCTGGACCTGTATAGCTAAAGAAGTTTGAAGGAACAACAAAAACGAAACTATGTAAACCAAGTTATGTAAACATTAGGTACCCAGATGGACGAAACTCTACTCTGACTTAGCACCTTGTCACGAAGCCCAGACAATCTCAAGGTCTCCTATTGAGCAACATGATCGAAGGAACCATTGCGTGCCAGTACAGGGATAATCTACCATGTCATAACGGAGCCTATGATGACACGTTAGCCCAGCCTGAACTAAGGCGATCAAGTCAGGTACCAAAGCATCCAATCGATATGGAGATTGGCTGGAGAAGTTAAAAAAAAAGAAATAAAAATTTAAATACTGGATAAAATTAGTGAGAAAATAAAGTAAAAAAAAACAAAAACAAACAAGTAAAAGTAAAATATTGAAACTATTATTTTTCCTTTCTAGCAAGGAAAAAATGTAATATCACGTATTTGTAGTACTTGCGTATGGGCTTCCATACACACCACGTATTTTTAGTACTTGTGTATAGGCTTCCATACACACCACCAGAACTGGAAGTCGTCCAGGTAACTGGTATTAAAGATCGCCATGTGCGATACTATTTGTAAAACAGTTTTCAGTTGAATAAAGCTTGGCAACTAAGTAAGAAGTATTTTTGTATCCGTACAGCGACCCACCCCAACAGGGTCTGATAACAATAAGTGATGGTCCAGAGAACGTATTTCTCTGTTGGAACAAAAATCCAACGTCTGATTTCTACTGAGTCAAAGAACACTTCAGCCAGATAGGAGGATGGTAGAACCTGAATATATAAGTTTTGTAACTACCTCTCACCATCCTCTCACCCATATTCCTGACCATAATACCATCCGTCTATCTACGCTCTTGTCGGTCATATTTCTACCCGAAAGCCGAAATAACAATCAGCAAATACCTCTCTCCCCCTTTTTTCATACTATTTAATATAATATTTAGTTACAGAATTACATAACTAATTTAATTTTTCCTCTAAATTATTATTATCATTTCCGATGACCTAACGAAAAAAAACTACCGTTGATTTTTTTTATTTATAGTGTAGATTTCGGTACAAGTTTAGAATTCGACCGACATGAAAAAATAAATATTTATGTTGTACGCACCCGTGACGAAAAGCATGTATCGTATAATAAAAATTACATAAATTGATCAAGTATTTTTTTTTTTTTTACAAAAGAAAATCAAATTTTATAGGTAAACGAGGATCGTCGATATATCGACGCCATACAGGACATTGTGTTCGCTAGTCAAGTTGGAGTTATCTCCCTTGGCCGGCAAACACAATGTCCAACGAGTATCGTCGATATATCAACGATACTCGTTTACTCATAACATTTTATTTTCTTTTGTAAAAAATAAACTATTTGATCAATGTACGTGATTTTTTTTTGTATACGATATATGTTTTCTGTCACAGGCACGTACATCATAAAGATGTTTCTTAATTTTTTTTCATGTCGGTCAAATTCTAAACTTGCACCTAGATTTCTTTCCGAATTCATTTCAGACGGCGGGGTTTGTTTGATTTTCTATTTGCTTTCCAATGTTAGTCTTTCTACTGCGTTTGATTATTTCAATAGGATAGGATTGAACTATTGCGAGTTGATGACATAAAAACACCAAATGTTTTACTTCCCTTTTCATCTTTAAACCTTTTTCCTTTAATTTTCTTACTTAGAATATTAGGAGGTGGTGGCGGTTATACATAAAAAAATGACGCTAAAACATCAAAGATGTTAGCGGAAGTGAAATGGTTAAAAACAAAATTAAAAGAGAACAAACGTCGTTCACATAAAGACATGATAAAGAAAGAAAACGTCCCGATCTGAAATGTTTACAAAAAAAGAAAAAAGGTAAGACAGAAAAACGTATTAATCAGTATTGTAGGAAAAAATCCAATTCTAAGTCAATACCCTGAAAGGGGCCGAGGCAGCAGTCGGGGGTGGGTTGCAAAAAGAATTGCTCCCTTAGCGACCCAACCAATAGGTCTGGTAACAATATGTAATGGGGGCAGAGAAAGGATTTCTCTGCAGGAGCAACGATCCAGCGTCTGGTCTATAGTGAGTCGAAAAATGTACTAATTCTGGTCACCATCAAGCTCTAGAACACAATAACACACTAACACTTTACTACCCGGTGAGCGGTAGAACCTCAATTTATAGGCTTGTAACAACATGCCACCCTATTCTTAACATACATAAATATCACCTCTTTATCTCTGCTCATGTTGGTCTTATCGCCACCCCACTTGAAGGCCGGCACCAGCAATCAGTATGTATCACTTTCTTTTTTTCCCACAGTATAGAAAGCAGAAAGTGACAAAAGGAAGGACACGTTATGGAAATAGATTTACGTTCCACCTTTCTTTTATTCGTGGGCAGACTTTTGTATGAGGGGGGCAGGTATTTTTCTATGAATAAATACACATTGCTATAACAATTATTTATAACTATCAGGCTTCGTCCGCTCGCTATCATTTCACAATTTAATTCCTATCGATTACTTGAAATCATTGAAACGAAACTAATAGATAAGAAAAGAAATCGATCAGAAGACAAAACATTATCTCCCCCGCTCTCCTCCTATAATAATAATAATAATAATAATAATAATAATAATAATAATAATAATAATAATAATAATAATAACAATAATAATTTGTTCATATTAAAATGAAATAAATTATTTCCTTTATTATGAAACTGGAGCTCTGTCAACAACCTAAAAAACGATAGAGTAGAGGAATTTCTTTTTTAGTAAACTTTATAAGTAGATGAAATGGATGTAATTATTTTGAGATCATAGTGTAATGTGTGCCCCGACGTAGACTGGTGTTGAACCAGTGCCAAATGAAATGTTAGGCGCATTTAAAAACGATTAGTCCGTTTTCGTCGCATACCTTGCCCCCGCCCCGTCGTCTCTACAACTTTAAAACATGGCTACACTTTTAGCGGTGGTCGCTGATGTAATGCAACGGACACGATGTATTACTTTGAATGTTTCCCATGTTTTCACGGATGGTTTAATTCATGCCTATTGCGCTCGTGTATACGTAGGCGTGAAATGGTTAAGTAATGTTTACTTAGTTTTGAAAAAAAATTTGCTTTATCAGCAATAAAGTGTGGCGAAATAAACTATGCAATCGGAAATGTGAGACACAGCTTTCGCGCCTCTTTTTCACACACACACACACACATCTCTCTCTCTCTCTCTCTCTCTCTCTCTCTCTCTCTCTATATATATATATATATATATATATATATATATATATATATATATATATATATATATATATATATATATACAGTCACGTGATAATAGGTGGCCGTGGTAATAGAGCGATAGCTTGTAGAGTTTAGACTGACTCTGTGAACGGGGTTCGCGCCGTACGACTATCTACAATTGTCACTTCCTACACTGATGAGAGCAATAAGCTTGAAACGCTGACGTCTGTATGTAATAATAATTTAATATTTATTTATATATATATATATAATCATCCACAGATATACTGCTTCGCTGTATCACAGCTCTTCAGTGCGGCTAGACTAGCACCCGTCCCAAGCCAGAAATCGAACTTTCAACTATTTATTGTGTTGCGTGTGTTGAACTGGACAAGGGCATTTTTATTTTTCAGTGTGAATTGCGGCTACCCACCATCTGCAAATAAATATTGAAAGAGTAACATCGGTTCACAAATTTGGAGGATTAAAAAAAGCGATTATTGTGAAAATTGCTTCGATGATTTTTACATCTGACGTTTACTTGTGAGAAAAATGAATCAAGACAAGTAAGCGGAAAAAAATCAATAATGTACGAAATATATGAATAAAAAATGAATGAATAAATATAGAAATAAATAATTGAATGTAAAATGAAAGAGAGAAAGAGAGAAATAAGAAATATATATATATTAAGTTATGAAAATGAATGTATTTATGGCAATTAAGCTACACATAGGCTTCCACGTTTCATCCCCGCGGTGAATCGTCAGGCTAAAGCGCATGGAATTCGTGTTACTGGGTGTCTTTATATATCTGAGTGGTGTTTAATTTAGCTAACTAACCAATCAGATTCATTGTTATTGCCTCCCATTGGTTAATGATTTCAGTAGCCAATGACAGGGCTTCTCTCAAACAAAGGTTCGGCTGACTTTAACTTCTTCTTTTGTTTTCTTTTGTATAGTGGTGACGCAACCTTTTGTGAATGTGTCGAATTAATAGGTGACCTTATTTTAATACGAGCTTAGGATAGTTTTATTTCTATCTTAGACGTTGGTTTAGTTTAGATTTTTATTCAATTATTTTCTTTTCTTATGTTATTGATGACAATAACATAAGAAAAGTAAAGTTTATTCTGTGTATACAGTTGTTTGCTATTTCACTTCTACAGTTTAATAGGTTTTTGGGGTCGTTACAGTTTAGAATTTCAAATTTCTTATTCAGACATAAGCTACATGGGTCGTCTAAATTTCGACGTGTACTGACCTGTCGCATTATTTTCCACTCTATTATTGGCAAGCGTCCGTTTTTTTTTTAGTTCCCAGTAATGGGTCGCTAGTTCTGTTTTTGATGGGCGGTTTTTGTTGTTAAATGTGCTATTGTGGTCGTAATATCTAGATTTAAAATCTATGGAGGTCATACTCACGTAGTACTTCTTGTTATTCGGGCTACCCTTTGCGAATATTATGGCTTGGTTAGGCATTTATTTTGTAGCAGATAAAGTGCACGAGTTCTACAGTTAAAGTTTTTCTCTTCATTATTAACTTTCTTATTTCTATTATATCTATTGTGGTATTCCCTGGAGTCTGAGTGTCAACAAGTCTCCTCAGACTTCCAGTATGCTCCACCTCTTTTCGTTCATCACCGCTGATGACCTTGCGGTAATCGCAACAGCCACCTACCAACGATTTCCCGCTGATAAGGGCCATTGGTCCCCTCTAGGGCCCGAGTGGCAACAAGGCTTCCACAGGTCCCAGAGCTGTCCGCGCTCTTCCAGTGGAGGTCTGGTTTGTGCTTTCCCTCCTCGACCCTCTGTCCATAATTTTCGTGGCGTCAGCCTATGCTTGCGCCTCTCTCGTGCGGTTGTATTTTCCCCGGTTCTGTTGTTTTGTGCTTCCATGTGTTTGTTCTCCATTCGTTGCTTATGTGGGTTGGTTTCCGCATTCGAGGACATTTCTCAGGATTGTAGCTGTTTTGATTATTACTGTCCTTTGTATGGTCTCAGTTATCCCTTTGATTCCTATTTCTCCTAGTCTTTTCTCCATGTTTTTGGGGACTGTTCCTAGTGCTCCTATGATTATTGGTGTTATACTGACTTTCTTCATGTTCCATATTCCTTTCAATTCTCTGGCAAGTTTAGTATATTTGCTTCTTTTTTCCGTCTCTTTGATCTTCACTCTGTGGTCTGCTGGAACGGCAAAGTCCACGATTGTGCAGGATTTTTATTTCTTGTTGATTATTATCATATCCGGTCTCCTTGCTGTTATGGGTTTGTCTGTTTGTACATTCATATCCCATATGATTTTGTGTTTTTTATTTATTTGTTTTGTTTGTTTTAGATCTTAGATTTTAGATTTTAGATTTTAACTTTTTGATTTTTAACGGTCCTAAACCACGTGACTCCCTAAATTTTGAAATGGTAAATTTCTATTCTTCTTCTTTTTCTCACCACTTCATTCTCTCCAAATATGATATGAGGTTAAGATCGGATTCTTTCTCTTCCTGATGAGATCTCAGTTTATAATAAGTGTTGATCGATAACATCGATATGCAAGTGTCGCAGATTTTGTACATGTCTGTGTAAATAAAAATTATCATATATAAAGCTCTATTTGATATTGAGCACTTTTTATAAACCCGGTTGAAATTCTTTAGATTACTACCCTGTGGATGTGTTTACCTTGATTATTATCATTATTATATATATATATATATATATATATATATATATATATATATATATATATATATATGAAAGATAGAAAACAAAACAATTAAACGCGGGAAAAAATATATCACACTTTTTCTGATCTGACAGAAAGCGGTTAAATCATCCGTCTGTTTCTTTGTTTGTTTAATTTCTTCTTGTGTTTAATTTTTTTCCTTTCTCTCTTTCATACATTCTGTCTCTACAGTTTTACCTTTTATCATATATCGTGTATTTAATCCTCATATGATATATATATATATATATATATATATATATAAAGTAAAAGCGATTTTCTCCTATCTCATTGGCTATTATAGGTTTAGAACCAAAAGTGTCATATGCTAATCTGTTCCGCCAGTCACATAGGCCGATTCCTCATGCGTGTTTCCAGAAAGTATGCATTCAATTTCGTTTTCTTTCAAAATTTCTTAAACTTTCTCCGGGAAAGCTATATCTCCAAACTAAGTCTTTCGCGGAGACAGTCACAGCCATTTACCCACTCATACTAATATCTACTCCCACGTCCCTCACATTCACCGGGGACTTTTCCTCAAACGCTGAAAATCACTGCAATTATTTCATTTTTGTCCTTCTTTCTATTGTCTACATACTATACTAGATTTTAATTCAAAATAACAAAGCTCTTATGACCGTCCATTCAAGATACGTTTTTACAAATTCTGGATTAGCAGAATATATTAACGAACAGCTTGCAGAGTACGTCGAGCGAGTCAAAATGGCGCTTTTGCCTAACGCCTACTTTACTTCGTTTCACGGTTCCACGTAAGAAACTTTAACGTAACATCTGACTGTTTTCTTACAGACACAATTATTTTAGATTTCTATTTAACCGTGCGGAAACAATCACACAGACACGCGCACTTATTTTAGAATTTACAGTAGGGGATTAGTTTTGTATATAACTTTAACGTAACATGTTTTTTTAAACCTTATTTTCAGAGTATTCGATAACACATAGATATATAAATATTAACAGAACCCTAAATTCGCTTTCTTATCGTATTTTCGTGGTTTTCCCTTTTCATTTAACAAATTAGAGAATCACTACCGGCCGACAAAAAAAGACTAACGTTACATGTGGCTGTTTTTGGGGTTTTTTTTTAAATAGACACACAATTATTTTAGATTTCTGTCTAACCAGACAGAAACAAACGCGCACACATTCATTTTAGAACCTACAGTGGTGGTTAGTGTCGCATAGAATTTCAACGCAACATGTTGCTTTTTTCTTAATTCACTTACGAAGTATTCCAGAATATATAAATATAAACAATACGCGTAAGTCGCTCTAAATCGTATTTTTCGTGTGTTTCCTTTAAAAAAATGATACGCCCATTCCCGTAGTTAAATGTTGGGACCCGGAATTTCTTCATTAAACAAACAACAAAAAATCGGCGACTATTCTACATCACAAACAAATAAATTATAGAATCACTCCCGGTGGAAAAAAATGTGCTTCTCCAGAATCTGCGCCGAACCAAACCGAATTTTGCCGAACAAAACCTTAAACTTAAGTTATGGTTAATTTTCTGTTGTTTTTTTTAGGTTGGGGTTATTGTTAAAAAACACTAGTGTTTCAAATTCTGTAGAAGTACCAAACACACACACACACACACACTTCTTTTAAAATTTAGAATGAGGAATTATTTTCGAATATAACTTTCACGTAACATTTTGCTGTTTTTATTTTTTAGTTACTTACGAAGTATTTCAGAATACAGTAGTTCAATTTTTGGGCCCGGAAATTCTTGATTAAATATACTTTCCCGGGCAATGCCCGGACACGGTCCCCGCTTGTATGTATGTATGTATGTATGTATGTATATATATATATATATATATATATATATATATATATATATATATATATATATATATATATATATTGTGTTTGTTTACTATATTTTTAACACTGAGATTAATTTACATTTAACGACTATTAAATGGTTTCGGATATAGAATAAAGGCAAATACTGCGACACAGACAGAATTAATACCCTGGGATCTTTGGAAAGCTGTCCGACAGAAACGACTTCTAATTGAGTTGGCTGTAAAAATCCATGAGTTCATAGAATTCAGATTATTCCCGAAAACAAGAAAAAAACAAAATGCGGTCATAAAAATGTAAAACGAGCCAGATTTGGGGATAAAAAATGAATCAACGATATACTTCTGTTTCTGTTTTTAATTCATAACATTTCATTAATTCCCTGGACTATTATACTTTTTGTGGCCTGTCTTGCGAAACGAAACTGGTTGGCGGCACCCACCCGTCTTAAAGTGGAATCAACCACATGGTTGCATCAGCATGGAACCACTAACCCTTTACTATTGGGTTGTCAACTAAGATTTCCGTCGTTTAGTCTTTAAATTTTCGAATCTATTTTTTTTTTTTTAGAATTCTATTTTGGAATCATTTTGTACCTTTTTTTTTCATCTTTGCGTCTCGATTTTCGCCTATTTACAGAATATTCTAGAACAAAAGAATTTCATCTGATCTAATTTACGAACAAAGAAAAAAAATCATTATGGATTTCAGTGTTCGGACTACCTTCCTCATCTTGGCTGCCATGCTTACAACGTTTCGGTCGTTCTTCCCTCCGGCCTTCATTAGGTGTCCTGTATGTCTGGACTCTCAAACCCAGTCACTTTATTGTCACGGGAGTACCATGCTCGGATTCCATTTTTAGATCTGGGACACACTCGTAAATTCACAATCGCTTTCAGTTCTGTTGCTGCTACTGCTGCTGTCGCTGATGTTATTTTCACTGCCTTCTCCCAGGATTGAACTTTCGAACCAACGGCTTAGACCTCACGGCCATACATGACCGTGAGGTCTAAGCCGTTGGTTCGAAAGTTGCAAGTTATCTGGAGATGCTAAGTTCCATGGAATGGGTTAATACCCCCTCAACGTTAATAGCCCTATCCAACCCGACTAGCAGCATAATCCCACCCCTTCACTCTAGAGATCCCCAGATGCCGGAAAACGTTTTACTCTAATAGCTTCTTTCCTCGGACAACTTGGCTTAGAAATTCCTTCCTTGCTCTTCGTTTCCTCGACAAGCAGTAATTTAAATTTAATGTAAACAAATATCTTGCTGCACTACTCCCAGGTTGAGAAACGCTTTTCTAGATCAAAGCACCAGACTTGTTTTGGCCTTGTAAGCCTGATGAGAACATAAATAGCTCACATGGCCAGATTGAGCACACCTTTTTCCGATAAAAAATTAAAGTTTTTTTAGTTATGAAAATAAAATTCAAATTGTTTGTTTTGAATTCTAATTTTTAGACTTATTTACAAAAAATATGTCCGATAAATGACCAGGTAAAATTGGAAAATAAACGACAAATGTCTCAAGAACTCTTTTTCTTTCTTGCTCTGTGTACCTAAAACCAAATGGAATTTCCATGAACACTTTCTTTCCAAGAAATTCCCATTTGTGCAAAACATCATCACGGGACTGCTTCCATGCAGACTACAGCATGGTCGTCTTCAAGTCCAATGTCAACAAATATTTGCTGAAGCGCCGTTTACGCTAATCAAATTTTCTCTATTCTATCCATCTTTTTATTATCTCATAGTATTACTCATCATCCAACTGACAATCCCATTAACCCTTATCCTCGAGTGGCCTTTGGCCTTGGTAAGTACTGTCTGATTAGTATGAGAAATGTATTTCAGACCCACTTAAAATAATGTAACTGTGCTGGCTCTATCTTTCGGGTTCTGAGCACGACACTAAACTCCTTAAATCAACGCCACCACCTCGAAAATCTATGTTTCCCAGCACTTTTTTACCATTTAAAAAGTGTTCTTTCTGACTACCTTACTTCCAAACTCTATTAAATATCCAAATTATGTCTTCCCCAACCTTTAATTATATCCGGTGTGTAATCCCAATGTGGAAGTGTTGGAATGTGAAGTCACCATTTAATCCCATTATTCCTAGGTTCGCTTCGACCCAGATTGATAGTACCTACCACTATGCCACATATATGGATATCGTTTACAGACTGTGAACCTGCGTCTGTGTGCATTAACTGCACATGCCGTGATCGTCTGTTCGTTGTCTTTATCCGGATTCGGAGGTTCATGTCTACACCGGCCTCAGTGTCAATCGTGTGGTCTCGGCCAGTGCTGCAACAGAAAGATGCACATTCCCAACAAAACCAAAACTCCAGTTTAAACAAGTAACAAGTTTTTTTTTATTTTTATAATTTATAATGATACTTTTCTACCGAACTACAGACCTGCAATCAGAATTGAGCCATTCCTCAGCTTAGAACTCAAAGGATCACCTGTCTCTGAGAACAACAGAAATCCAACTGATTCATTATGCCACATCGCGAGACCACTGGAGATTATCAGCTATTAATCTTTGGACATAAAAAACTGACTGGCAATGAAGTCCACCATCTGCTATGAACATTACTTTTAGAAAATCACACGTGGGTAATAATCAAAGCATAAAACTACGTATCCAAGAAGACATTACTATTTCAAATATATCAGCCATTTCTTGGATGGTTTCTTTTCCAATAGCTAAATATTTATCCCATTGCAGGCCTGTCGTCCGCATGGATTGCAACTATTCACCTCACTAAACATGCAGCATTCCATCCTATTAATTTACAAAGTATATAGAGACAAACCGATCTCTATTTATATAAATCTTAGTATGTGCATATGTTTATATACTTGTATGTACATAATTAACCCATAAACTAATTAACCGATCTTTATACAATCAGGAACACAGCTGCTAGATCTTAGGTGTGTACTGTGTTTTTATTGGTAATGCAAAGGGGGGAAAAGGGGGGTCGGAACATTTGTAAAAATGCATTCTTTTGTGAAATGTTAACAATAGGTATTAGACATCAATTAATAAATATTCCCCAAATTTCAGTTTCTTTGGAATATTTTTAAAAAGTTTAAGGGGGCATAACATGGGCACGACATCCCATTTGAAAATTCTATTATTTAGGATTTGCATTGAATTTGATTGAGTCATGAAATACCATTTTTTAAATGGAAATCGCTCTAGACAAGGCATGAAGCCACTTGATGTAAGGAGCTAACAAAAACAAATATGATTATCGCAAATACAGGAGATGCTTATTAGCCTTAGTTTCGAGAAGACCAAGGCTATAAGTAGAAGTAAAGACAGTCAGCAGGAAGAGATTTCCACAAGCCTGCAGTTCTTGGAAAGAAGCTACTGGAATAGGAAGCTGTATTACAATGAGGTATTAAAACAGTGAATTGATGGAGACCACCAGACCTACGAGTTAAACGAGCTGGAACAAAAGAATCAGGGAATAGATCACATAATTCTGAAGAACACATGCCATAATAATATGTATAGAAAAGACTGAGACTAGCAACATCAGGCCTGTAAGAGAGAGGGTGCAAAGAAGAAGAAATGATGTGACCAATCAAATTGCAGATATGTTTATGCACCTTATCAGGAACCCTCAAAGTGGATAAAGATTCACCGGCCCAAATATGACAACATTACTCAATACATGATCTGATAATAGATGCGTAGAGCTAGAGAGTAGGTGTGGGAAAGTGTTTGGAGCGATAGAGAGAACCGACTTTACGAGAAGTAGAAAGAGCAATGGATCTATTGTATGGACTCCAAGAAAGATTTGATAGGAGAGAAAGACTTAGAAGTGTCAGAGTCGATTTCTCCTCAAGGGCAGAGTCACACATGAGAATCTCAGGAAGAAAAAGGACGCGCCTACAATTGAAAGACACGAGATGAGTCTTAACAGGAGTAAACGAAACAAGCCATTTCGGACCCCAATCCACAACTAAACTCAGGTCAACTTCTAGATCAGCTGCATATTTCGACTGATCCGAGGGAGATGGGCGAGAAGCAACACCAGAATAGATATTGGTATCATCAGCATAGATGTTAATTTTCTCAAATATTCTCCGGAAGATCTAGAGAAGATATAGAGAAGAAACAGTGTTGATTTTCTGGATTTGAAATTCTTCGTAAGACCCCTTAAGCTTAAGCCTTACATTTTAGACATTTTCTAAAATTAAAACCATGTAATAGATTTTAATCCAAATTGAAATAATGATTCTTGACATAAGGTTTTTATCTTGATGTTAATCTTCGTAAGAGAGCATAAATATGGTGCAAATCTGTTCATTTCGCCGAATTCATTTTACCCTTCCTGGGACTGGTATTCTTCTAGTTATTCTATAAATATTTGAAGATATTAAGAATCAGAAGGATAGAAATAACTTTTATTAAAATATTTGTATTCGGCATTAAATGCCCTTAAAAGGGTTGATATATCATAACACAAAACAACCACGCGTCTTTCTGAGTTTCTAAATGTTTGTTTCTCTCTTTCTCTGTTTTCTGATGTAATTCTAAACAAATTTCCATACTAAGATCAAACCGAACTTTTCTCGGATAAAATTTTACGAGAGATCCAATAGTGATATTAATTTTTATTATGAACTTTTATGAGAATATAATGGAGTCGGCGTCCGCAACAGACACCCATAAACAGCAAATATATAGTTTAACTATATTTCATTTAATTCATAACGTCAAGAATTAAAATAACAATATCGGGTTCAGACCTTTGGGTAAAAGTAAACATCGTCATATCATAATCATATTAGCTTGAACGTCTTTTTACTTGCTGGCATGTGTTGGACGGCTTTTAGAAATTGACTTCTAAACTTATCTCTGGTCAGATTTCGTTGAAAATCATTTCCTGGCACTTCTGCTGTTTATGGACCATGCTGAAATAATAATGTTATTATTTAGAAACCCATTCTTAACATGAGGAGACGACTTTGTTAACTATTCTGTACTTTCACCTAACAATTTAAGAAACAAAAGTTACTGTAAAAATTGAATTTAACTTGAAAATCCTATCTAAAAATAGTACGGTCAGTAAACTGCAGAAGTACTCATTTCTTTAACTAAGGCAACATTTTTATAGGCCGGATGCCCTTACTGGCGCCAACCCAGTGTGGTGATGAAGACAAGTGTTTTTATTGAGACACCATCTTTAGGTGATTGCCCACCAAGGCTAATGAGCGTTTCCCCTGCTCCTAGAGGGCTCCTCATTGATTCTATGGTAAAGTCGTGCTTCCTACCTAGTAATCAATATATAGCAATATGGTGGACCACTTCTTTGATCCCAGTAGATTATCTGGACGGCGGCTCATCACGTAGACAGCTTGAGTTGTGTTGTTTTGATGACAAGTAGCAGTAATTTGTTCTCAGTCCTCTTCTAAGTTGCTGTTGTCGTCTTCGTATTAAAAATAACAGCGATTGTAAAAGTTATCAATAAAGAAAGCATCCGATCATTTTGGGTTTAGCAATGCTTTCAGCGTTTTCTTGTTCTTTTCTTGTATACAGTGTGCATACAAAATACCCCAACTCATCCCCATAGGAGGAGCAGCAGCTGTATAAAAGCATGACCTCTCTCTCTCTCTCTCTCTCTCTCTCTCTCTCTCTCTCTCTCTCTCGTGATTCAGAAAAAAACCAGAGAGATTTTCTAAGCTTATCCGCTACGTGTTGTTTGATGACTTCCTGCCTATGGTGCACGTGGCCCTAATTCTAATATTTTATCTTCTGATAACATCTTCCACTTTATCCTTACTCTAGCCTTACGTATGAAATTCCGTTTCAACGTTATTTTTTACACAGCTGCATTTAAATATTGCGAGAAAAACATCCTTAAAAATGTACAGATTTGATTATGCAAATATTTAAAAAACTAAAATAATATATGATAACATTGTTACTAAGATAAATCGCGACTAAGAAGTAAGCGCATGTAAAGGAAAGCAGTGATTATATGGACAAAAATAAATAAAGGAGTAGAAAGTGGATCTTGGGGTTATTTTCGACAGCCTCGTAACTCTCGCATCGCTTATTTTGTCCTTTAGTCCTCACATCCCATAAGCGATGTTTCTGACAAAGGTGAAAGAATTGCTGTTTTCTGGGTCGGAATCTACCCATCTAACACTTATCGTTGGCTAGTTTTTTGTTTTTTTAACTTAAAATAGTATTTTTAGCTCCTTACGTCAAGTGGCTTTATACCTTGTCTGGGGCGATTTTCATGAAAAAAATATAGAAATAACAAAATTTTTAAAATTACAAAATAAAAAACAAATAATTAGTCAATTTAATTTTTTTTTAAATATATTGAATTTAAATAAAATAGGTTGATGTGCTGTGTGAACTATGAGCGTAAAACAGTGGATTGTGTTGATATCGTTGGAGTTTATTTCTGTAATTACATTTTTCAAATGCTTTTGTTTACATCCGCTCTTTTTCAGATCGTTTAGCTATGAGCACTGAAGAAAGAACAACGAGCAACGAAGAAAAAGAACATCACTGTCTTCGATGAACAACCCTGTTGGTTCAAACAAACAAAGGGTGACCTTTCCATGAGGTGCTAAGTCAATTACTGCGGTCATTTATATTTTTGAATTCATTATCACTATTTTTTATACATTATTTCTTTCTTGTATTTGCATTTTACATTAATATATTAAATATTTATACTATTAGAAAGGCTAAAGTAAATACAGAAACAAAAATATATACGTAATATATTATTTTCTTAAATGAGTATGTATATGAAATAGCAATATATATATATATATATATATAGAGAGAGAGAGAGAGAGAGAGAGAGAGAGAGAGAGAAGAAAAAAGAGTGATAAATATGCGACGATTGTCCAAATTTATTTCAGATTTACATTGTTCAATGCAAGGTTGTCAGTAATAAACTAGTGTTTATTTTCTTTCCTTAAGCCAAGGCTTTTCAAAGATCGAAATCTTATCATCAGAGGAGAAATACAGATGGATAAGTTGACTTTCGAAAAAAACAAAGTTCAAATATTTGAAAATATGAGAAATATTATTAAAAATTATTAAAATAATTTTTGTCAAAAAACGTACTGAATGAAAAGAAAATTTCGTGAAAAAGATATACAATTGTCCGGGTGGTAAGTTTCCGTTGAAAAAGTTCGGTGAAATTGTAGAAAGTGAAGAAAAACACTTTGCATGGGAGCAGGTTGGAGGAGGTGCTCAAAAGTAGATAAGTCCATATATATATATATATATATATATATATATATATATATATATATATATATATATATTACTATTTCATGTATCCACATACAATTTTATAAGGAGATATAATTTTTTATGTATCAGTTTTCAGTATTTACTTCAACAGTACTCGATAGTAAGTAGAGCTAGGTAGTAAGCTATGAAAATATATTTATGGCAATTAAGCTACACAGAGGCTCACGCGTTTCGTCCCTGGGGGGAATCTTCTGAAGATTCCCCCCGGGGATGAAACGCAGGAGCCTCTGTGTAGCTTAATTGCCATAAATATATTTTCATAGCTTACTATATATATATATGTCAACAAATGTTTTGAGGTACAACATTTGTATATAATTTTGAAAATGATTCGCGGAAAACTCTCTAGAGCTCTTTCGACTATCGTCTCGTCAGGAGAAACCGATAGTATAAATCAATCAATAATATTAGCGAAAATATAGAGCAAAGGGCGGGGAGGACTGAAGTGCTAGGGAATACTGATACGCGATTAAAATATATTTTAATTAAATAGTCGTTTTAAAAATGCACACCTATGGATAAACAGTAGCCCCTTACGTCTACAGTGGCGGCTTGCCTTGTTTGGGGTGAACTATGGTAAAGAAAAATTTAAAAAAAAAAAAAACAAGAGAAAAAACGGGTGATTAAGTCAAAGTTCCTCAAAGAGAGTTAGCGCTTTTACAAACTCCTTCAAATGTTTTTTGGAATCCGCTTTATTTACTACCTTCCCACGGCAGGAAGATGTGGCACAAGGCCGGAAGGTGGTGGGAAAAAAGCTAATGCCGCAGCGGAAGAACCAGGCTGGCCTCTAAAAATAGCCTGGGCATCCTCGTCGGAATTCTCCGATAGAGACGCCTCGACCAATTGGCAATAAACAAACGCCTTTCCCAAATAAGGACGGCAAAGCCTGTGAGGGTAGACTTCCTATGACTACCCAAAAGATAATAGCTCAGTCCGACAGATACAGGCCACCGAAATGTCATGTCTGTGTCGGACTGATTGTCGAGAACGGATTCTCAACTGGTATTTAGGCACTCAAATCATCAGCCAACTATCGCAGACTGAATCATCCAGCACTTCAAATTCTCTATTTTATAGTTCCTGGCACAGCATGAATATTCAATCAAATGCTGGTCAATAACAGAGTGCAAAGTTGTAGAGCACATGGGATAAAAGGATACTGCCATTCTCTGTATAATCTTAAATGGAACATGCTGGGTTATGCGGGTCTGTAAATGCAAGGAAGTACACCCAATATAACCAGCATCTAACTCAACAGTAAACCATAGGTTTCAAGCCTGATCAAAAACGATGATATATATATATATATATATATATATATATATATATATATATATATATATATATATGTGTGTGTGTGTGTGTGTGTGTGTGTGTGTGTGTGTGTGTGTGTGTATGTGTGTGTGTGCGTGCGTGCGTGTGTGTGTGTTTGTGTGTCTGTAACACAACGATTGAGGAGCTGGTTAACCCCCCCCACACACACACACACACACACACATTTTACAGCCCTTTTACCAGGCGACGACGGCACTCACGGGAAGAGAAATAAAAATCAACAACACACTCGGTTATGTTTTGGAAAACTAAAGATCAGTGTCGAATTAATTCGGTGACAGATGCGTGTGATGAGATAAGAAATCACATCAACTATCATCCGAGATACATTGAAAACTGGAGATACCGTGACTTCCTTCGATCTCTTTGCCTCTCTCACTCCTTCTCTTTCTTTCTCTCTTTCCCTCCCCCTCTCCCTCTTTCTCGATGTTTTATCACAAGGGAGATGTTTTCAGTCGGCTTTTCGATCTACACAAGGCAGACGTGTGTTTTGACCTGCTCGCCGAACCTAGCTGAGCTTTTCGAGTTACTAATTATGTTTCTTTTTGAAATGTTATAAAATTATATTTTAGATATATAAAGTAATGTGTTGTTCCATCATTACAAGCCTTGATTGCCAGAAGCCGATGGTCCCAGCCAGATAATTAATTCTCAGGAGAAAATTAATGACGCCTATTGAGACAGTCTGCAAACCGACAAAGTACCCGTCCGTATATAATTAACCCTTTTATTGAAGAGGTGTGCATATCGTTGCCACTCAGGTAGCTGGGGACCGTGCCAGGACTATAAGAACGCTTCTACAGACGTCTCTACGGTGCGGATCACCGAGTCTATACTCCCTCGGCAAGCTATCCTACCACACACACACACACACACACACACACACACACACACACACACATACATACATACATACATACATATATATATATATATATATATATATATATATATATATATATATATATATATATATATATATTAGTATTATGCTTTTAAAAGGCTGTGGGCAATGCAAATTCCGGGTAAGATGTAGGCTGGAAGGAACAAAAATAATAAATCGAATACGAAATGTGACTTATTATTTATTTTTCTCTGCACAGACGGAGTTTTCCTCTGGTGTTTATTATTTTTGACAAAGGGAAGTTTCTCTTCCCGAAATATTAAATATATGATGTTTATAATCATCCGGACATAACTCAAACAGCTAACACCACACTTGCTGTTATGTAAGATTTTAAGAAAAAATAAATAGTAAGTCACATTTCGTATTCGATTTATTATTTTTGTTCCTTCTAGCTTACATCTTACCCGGAATTTGCATTGCCCACAGCCTTTTAAAAACATACTACTACTATTCCCAGCAATGCTTCAAGCAAACTACCATTCTCTCTCTCTTTCTCTTTCTCTCTCTCTCTCTCTCTCTCTCTCTATATATATATATATACATATATATATATATATATATATATATATATATATATATATATATATATATATATATATATATATATGTATAGGATCGTTTTTTATGAAATCACAATTAAAATGATATGGTCATGTCTTCTTTTTTTTATTGTTTTCTTTTTGTTTGCCTCAAACAAGTCATATTACTATTGAAGGGGCTACTGTGGTAGCGGCTAGCTTCATAGGCTGGCAACCTAACTAGTAGTTTGTTAATATTACATTTATATTTGTGTATGTCGGTACGATCGTGGCAACAGGGGGCAGGGAGGAAATTTCAAAGGCAAGCTGTTGGAGGAAAAAGCTATCAGACTATAAGATAATCTGGTATCTATGGACCTCTACAGTGAAGAGGTGTGATTTTGTTGATAGTCGGTTGGGTTGAGTGTATTTACCTTGAGAAGGTGCAAATACAGTAAAATGATCGGAGCACATTCTGTAGAAATACTTGTATTTTTGTCTTTCTTTTGATAATGTTCTATATTCAACATTGGTGGACGACAGCGCAGTCTCTTCAACAGCACTTTAGAAAGCCGGAGAAATAGGAAACGCATCAGAAGTTTTAAAGTACAATCAAACTTAACTCACTTAAATAGACAAGAATTTTGAAGTGATAATAAAAATAAGGCGTCTTGAAGTTCGTCTTTCGATCTAGATTGAGTGCGAAAAAAATCCCCCTCCTACCACTTGCACGACGCCAGAATATCAAGGGTCGGTGCCATTCTTTTCTTTTTTGTTGTTTTTCATCTTCATTTTTGTTTTATTGTTGTGTCATTTTTTTTTTCAGTATAACTAAGAAAGATTTTTTTTTAATTTGCTTTTATTTCACGGAGAGGTTCGGTGATAAAAATCAAGAGTGATTTTGGTGCGCGCCATTCTTCTGAAAGGTTAGAGTTAGGGTTAGGATGAATTTGGTGCGCGCCATTCTTCTGAAAGGTGTCGCAGATGATCTGGCGGAAAATGTGATTCTGTCTTTTCGTCATGTCTGGTGAATGGGGAAGACTCTGCGTTTAGTACGATGCACTTAAAGGGGTTCACGGGTAAATCACACGTACATACACACACGCGCGCAGGCATACGTGCGCACATACTCTCATCAAAAGAAACACACATATACACACACGAACACATAGGAACTCAAAAAAGAATAAAACATACACACACGCAAGCATACACATATACGCACGTCTGTATAAAATCTTTATACAGTAAGCTTTGCTTGTACAGCAGCATTGCTTTCAACAAAGGTTTCATCAGATGATAACTCACGATACTCTCACGATATCTCACGATACTACAAGACTTTGTTGTATTGTCGACAGTCGATGAGATTGCCATATCCACGTTGATGCAGATAGAACCTTGCGTTGTATTTTTTAAATGTATTTTTTTGTCTGATGGAGAAAGACAAAGATTATGCAAAAAACGCGGAAGTTGAGTTGGCAATAAAACCTCGGCATACGACTTCGATAGGAAATACAATGGTTTTCCAGCCATTTCTCACACATTGTTCTCGTAGATCTTTATATCTGTCCAACTTGCGCTGTTGTGCCCAGTCAAAATATTCCTCAAATGAAACCGTTAATTCAATAACGAAAACTATTTTTAAATTAACGGATCAAATATATATATATATATATATATATATATATATATATATATATATATATATATATATATATATATATATATATATATATAGTGTGTAGATTTCAATTTTGTGTTGAGAATCTGAATAACAGAGCTCAATGTAATTTAAACAGAGCAAAACAGAATTATAAAAAGAAAAAACTATACACACATTAAGGTTGTACACATTATAACTTATTTCGACCCCTTAATTAGGTCTCCTCAGATGTATAAACCAAATTGGTTTTTTGACGTGGTTGTTTATACATCTGAGGAGACCTAATTAAGGGGTCGAAATAAGTTATAATGTGTACAACCTTAATGTGTGTATAGTTTTTTCTTTTTATAATTCTATATATATATATATATATATATATATATATATATATATATATATATATATATATATATATATATATATATACAAATTTTAAAATACATCTATAGCAAGTAAGCTACATATTTCATTTTCACAGGAAATCATCAGGCTAACTGCGTGTAATTATTGTTTGCAGTTGTATTATATCTAAGTAGTGTTTACTCTCGCTAAATAACCAATTTAACTCGCTGGTCTTATTACTCGCCCTTGGACTATTATTTACAATGGTCAAGGCTTAACTCCTCTCAAACAAAGGCCTGACTTCCCTTTGTTTGACACTCCTTTAGTTTGAAGTTCGTTTTGATGTTCCCCATTTTTAAGTGGGTCAAATTAACAAATAACATTATTTTAACACGTGGTGAGTAAAATAATGTCTCTTTTCTATTTACTTTATCATCGACGAGGGACTTGTCCGGACAAATGAGCCTTTCTTATTCCTAATATATGCAAAGACCGTGTCAGATAGAGTCATGACGGTACATTAAACGAAGGTGCACCTATGCCACGATAGTGCTACATACAAGTTTCTGGTTTAAGCCACACCTCGCACCTTGCATAACTTCTACAGTGCATATATATTTCATGTATCGGTTACGGGAGATAATATAATCAAGGATGTGTCTATTTTTCGACCATAGATGGATATAGATTGCCCGATAGCCAGCTTTCTGATGTGAGACGATGTTACAACTAACTAATGCGATCCACGTTCTCGATCTAGCGCGATTCGGCTGTTGAAATCTTATAAATGAAAACATTTATCGGCTTCTAGGATCGAGGTTAGCATCATCCTGACAGGTTGTTAGAAGGATTGTCATTGCTAAGCCGACATAACAGTCATCAAGCTGTGACAAGGATAGCGACCCTTTTGTGGGAGCTAGAGATCTCCACAATTGAAAGCCTTGCGCCAGACTTCCTAGTCTCCTCTGAGGGAGATCAGCAGAGCCAACCCCTCTGCACTTCAAACATGTCAGATTACTAGAAGCTCAGTTAATGTTTTGGAAAATTAAAGGTCGATGTCAGAGAAATTCAGTGACAGAAGATGGGGGTCAAAGATCAAACAGACTGTCACACGAGATATGTTGAAACTCGGAACAATGCTGACTGTATTTTCTCTGTCTCTTTCCTTCTCTCTCCCTCTCCTCTCCCCCCTCTCCACCTCGCTTTGTCCGCGACGAGAGGTTTGAAAACAGTTCTGTGTTTGCTTTGGTACGAGACGGGCGCGTGTCATGAACCAACAGCCGGACTAAACTTTGAGTTTCTATCATGTTCTTTTCGGAAATGAATAAATATATGTTTTACACATTAAGTATGCTTGTCTGTTCCCTCAATTACAAGCCTTCATTCCACAGCGACCCCACGGCCAGATAATTAATTCTCAAGAGAGAATAAATGAAGACAGCCTAATAACGCCTATTAACGCCGCCGTGTATCCAAACCAAATGCCCACATTTGGGTATTTAAGACGATTGTAACCATCGTTTAGTCCAGAGAGCTGGTGTGCCGTTCCCAAGACGTAACAGTTCTTTCAAGTTACTCTCCCCGGCAAACGTCGGGTTACAAAGCCATTTCAACGAAGTGACACACGGACTTTCATAATCTTATCACTAAAGCCGTGTGAGTGTTCAACCCTATAAATAACTCTATGTGAACATCACGGCCCATTCCAGCAATTGTCTTTTTACCCATTGGTCTGCCCTACCAGAAAAAACGTCTACTGTCAATGCCAACTCTATACCTACCAGTTCCTTTGCAACAAGACCAGTTCACCGTTCAGGATTTTTTTACTCCTCACGTTCGAGGAGTGTATGAACATTATACGATATATATATATATATATATATATATATATATATATATATATATATATATATATATATATATATATATATATATATATATATATATGGCGTACAAGTGAGTTTCCCCACATGTGAGTTTGCTATTTTCTTTGCTTTTTAAAAAAAAAATTTCGCCCCAAAATGAACCACTGTATAGTGTAGGGTTTTTTCAAGACATTTTAATCTAAGAACTTTTTATACTTTGTGGATCTTTCTGATGATTTTGTAGTGTTGCAGAGACGATATTGATATAAAATGTTGTTTGGCTCACGGGAAATGAAACGGACCGTAAAAAATACATCTCACATAAATGTTATGCCTTTTTGAAATGTGAAAAAATAAAAATAAAAATAAAAAATAAAAACGTGGTTATTAGAATATAAAATGAACCTGACTTTTACAGGTAGCGTACACTTAATTTCTGACATTTATTATATTATTATTAAGTCCAATTATGATACTGCTTCGGAAACCGAAGTTGGCATTTTTCGAGCCCGGCTTTATATGATTGTGATTTTTTCTAAAATAGACCAGCTTATGATATATGGAATATTGTTTTATTCGAGTTTCTTAATAAGGAAGTTATATTCCTCTTATCATTGTTTTCTTTATTAAAAGAACTTACGTGGTTTAAAATGCGAGGTTTAATAAGAATAGAACTTGAGCCTATGTATATATTTTTGGAGAAATATCTATTCGTTTAAGATTGATATTTTCACTATTGGAATCATTTGAAATATTATTCGAAATTATATCAATGTTAGGTAAATTATTCGTATGTTGGTTGGTAGGTAAAATCATTATTTTATAACACTTAATAAAAACAATATACATAGTACATGTTTCGATATACAAAATATTCTTATTATTTTTGATGACCCAAAGAACTCCTACCGTTGATTTTTTTATTTAGAGTGGAGGAATTATTTTCTGGATTTATTTATGACAGCGGGGGATGTCTAAATTGCTATTTGCTTTCTCATTTCTCCTCACTACTTGAAATGGTTTTATTTTGAGGCTAGAAGAAGACACGTTCTTTGACTCGCTAACTTTTATGTGACGGAACAGATATATATATATATATATATATATATATATATATATATATATATATATATATATATATATATATATATATATATATATATAATCTCGGAAGTTTCTCAACCATTAAAACTATATAACAAAAAAAAACAAGAAAACTTTTAGTCCCAAGTCGTTCAGTGGAAAATCACTCATTATTATATTAGTTTGCTTCTTACATTATTTAAGGGATCATCAGTTGTTTACTATGAAAAACTGTTTCGGGAATTTAAAAACAAGACAGTATTTAATTTCATGGCTTCCCAGCAGAGTTGATCACACCCCACTTCCCTTTATATATATTATTTACTTTTATTTTAGTATTTACTTCAATACATGAGTAGAACTTTAATATATACTTATGGCAATTGATTTCATGTACAGATGACTATACCAAGAGAAGCTGTCGGGCCAGATAAAATGTAAAAATTGTTAAAAGCGAACGAAAAGCAGCTAACATTTTCTGAAAACACGCATCAAGAATTGTCCTTAATTGCTGCATAAGCAGATTCGCATATGCAGCTTTTGATTAGAAAGTTATTGTCGCCAATGAAATAGGGGGGGATAACTTTACTTTATTATAAGGATATGTGTATGTGTGTGTGTGTGTGTGACAGAGAGAGCGAGAGAGAGAGAGAGAAAAAAGTGTGTGTGCGCGCGCGTGTGTGTGTGTGTGTGTGTGTGTTTAGTGTACATTTGCGCACTGCATGTGTTTGTGAGCACTTATTTGTACATTCCCCTGCATTATGGTATGGATGAAATAAAGCCCGTATGTGTTTTTAAGAATTGCCCTGAGACTTGAAAGATGAAAGCTATAAAGTCGCGCTCGTTAAAGTGATGCGGTTTTCTGCCCGCCTGGCCGGCAATTAATTCTCTCCGGGTTGTTGTTTACGTCCGACATTAATATTCTTCGTGTTTCTGTCCTTTAAGTTTCCTTTAGAATGATGCAACGACCGGCGCCAAAATATTCAACTCAACTCTGGTGTTCCGCAGTTAAACTATTTTAAAACCAATGAATGGAGGTCCATGTGATTAACTATTTTAAACGACTTGCAAAATAAATTTAAAAATAACAAAAGCAACACAACAATAATACGACGCATTTACGATAAACCAATTCGCTTAAGCTTTCGATTTAAAATCTATATAATAATACGTTATAGCAATTGCATGTTCGTACTACGTTATCACCCTTCACACATTTTTCAAAGATAGAGTCGTCCGATTACCCGATCGCCGAAGATGCAACGCAATAAAAGTAATTTTAAAAAGAGAATGGTAGTTTGTTTGAAGCATTGCTGGAAAATAATAAGTAATAGGTATTAAGAAGGCTGAAGGCAATGCAGACGACCGGAGTGGAATAAATTAATATATATATATATATATATATATATATATATATATATATATAATCATTTTAAGTAAATAATATTAAATTATTGTTACCTATATACGCCAGCGTTACAAGCTTTCGCTCTCATCAGTGTAGAGAATTATAATCTCAGACGGTCGCAAGGCTCGAACCCCTGATACAGAATCAACCTAGACTCCGCAAGCAAAAGCCATAACCATATCAAGAAGGGAATTTACGTTCTATTTATGCGAAAGAGGGCACACATAGAAAGACTGACTAGAGTATTTAACGAACGTTGTCGGAATATGCCTTATATATATATATATATATATATATATATATATATATATATATATATATATATATATATATATATTTATTTATAAAATACAGAAATTCAATGTAACATCAGTACCGTCGGTTTCAAAGCGGGAGGTTGATCTCGATTATCGTCAGTTGATAAACATATTCAGGAATGGTGGGACTTACGATAATCGGGATCAACCTCCCGCTTTGAAACCGACGGTACTGATGTTACATTGAATTTCTGTATTTTATAAATAAATATTTACGCTCTTAATCCTTCGAAATCTCGGATTTCTTAATTAATCGAGCATTCTGCTGGATTTTTCCTGCCCTACCACACAGTACTTATATATATATATATATATATATATATATATATATATATATATATATATATATATGTGTGTGTGTGTGTGTGTGTGTGTGTGTGTGTTTGTGTGTTTATAGGTACACAATTTTAAAATTGATTTTAATAATAATGGCAAGGTAGCCATAATTACCAAGGACGGAGAGGCTTATAATACTAAAGCAAGAAATAAATTATTCCTTTAGTAAAACGGTTTAAATATAAAAAAAAATAGAATGGAGGAGAAAAAAATGGTGGTGAAATCGAGACGTCTTTCGAGTCGACACATTTTCAAGATCTCACGTCGACTAGAATGTTTAAGAAGCGAATAAAATCATGGATTATCGAATGAGTGGAAAATTAAAAAAATTAAAAATAAATTTTTTTTATTAAAAAATTATGTACCCATCATTTCCAAACTGTGGGTATATTCTTTCTGCTTGCACGGTGACGGTTTACGTAGGTTGATGGTGACCGCTTCGAGAATCTTAAGGTGATTCTTCGAGCGAGCCCTGTGCAAAACAGTAAATGCCTCATCCGTATATCCATCAGTGCATAAATGGCACTCCAATAAATGGTCGCCGATGGCCGACTCATGAGCTTGTAAACGGCCGGATGTCGGCCACTGTCTGTGCCTACGTATCGAGAGGGGGATGTATTGGGAAACTCTGACCTCTAATCGCTGAATGGTACGCCCCATGTAGTCAGCTTCACACTGGTCACGAAAATGGTAAACAACTAAATTGTATTGAACGGTGGGGATCCAACCCTTGCGAAAAGAAGGGAAAGCACTGCGGGTCCCAAACACCGTTCTCACATTAGTCGCAAAGAAGCAACGAGACACGGCTGAACCAATTTTATGCGAAAGTTCCTGGCTAGCGGTGCCAATACAGTTTGGAACTGATGGGTACATAATTTTTTTTTTTTAATTTTTTATCTTTTTATTTTCCACTCATTCGATAATCCATGCTTTTATTCGCTTTTCAAACATTCTAGTATAGTCGACGTGAGATCTTGAAAATGTGTCGACTCGAAAGACGTCTGGATTTCACCACCATTTTTTTTTCTCCTCCATTCTATTTTTTTAATATTTTAACCGCTTTACTAAAGGAATAATTTATTTCTTGCTTTAATATTATAAGCCTCTCCGTCCTTGGTAATTATGGCTACCTCGCCATTATTATTAATATATATATATATATATATATATATATATATATATATACAGGGTGGGCCAAAATAAGGGTCCTATCTTTAAATTTGAATAACTTGAATTTGAATAACTTCCACAAAATAAAAGTTAAACTCACCAAACTGTATGTGTGTGTAGACTGACCCTTCCGAGATTTTTTGAAATAAACAAAACAAATTTGAGCCGAAAAACACTTCTTAAAACTTACAAAAACTAAAGTATTGTTTTTTACACTGTTTTGAGTTTTTTAAGCAAAAATAATGTTTTCTAAATGAGGGTACGTTCCTTAGGGCTAATACGGCTCATGCTTGCTTCGGAAGGGGTCCTTTACTTATTCTAAAAAAATTTTTTTTTTAAATCAATAAATAAAAAAGTTATGAATTTTTAAAAATAGGACCCTTATTTTTGCCCACCCTATATATATATATTGTGTGTATTGAGGCGGAATTTTCTCATTTATTCAAACATTGTTAAAAATAACAATAATAATTCGTCTTTTTAATTATACTTTTTTTATTTTTTCAAATTTTTCTGATGGTCTTTTTTATATTAAAATAAAAAATTAATTAATGTTCCATAGGGTTCTCGAACGTTTTCGATTCTTACAACAAAAAAGCTGGAGAAAGAAGAGACTTTTTAAAAAGAGGGCGGAGAAACGACTTCCTGAATGCGAAAAACGTTCTCTGCGCGTTTCTCCGCCGTCTTTAAAAAAATATCAGAAAATTGAAAAAATAAAAAAGATATAATTAAAAGACGGATTATGTTATTATAAAGAATGTTTGCATAAATATATATATATATGTATATATATATATATGTATATATATATATATATTAGTAATTAGTATTAGGAAGGCTGAAGTAAATGCAGAGGACCAGAGTGGTAAGAGATGTTACAAACAAAAACAAACAATCGAAGACAGGGGAAAGGTTACAATTAATTATTTATTTTTCTATCTGTCACACACACACACACACACACATATATATATATATATATATATATATATATATATATATATATATATATATAAGAGATGAAAAATGAGAATAAAAAATTGTGTCGATATAATATTTATTAAATATTTATTTAATAAATATTGTATCTATACAATTTTTGTATACTCATCTTTCCTCTCTTGAATTGATTGCTCTGTTCAATATATTGAGCTTTATATTATCACGATAGATTATTATTAAACGATACATCGCTTATCTTTGATTTTATTTACTGTACATAATGTCCGGCCTTACCTAATTCGCACCATAGGTTGTCAAATGCGGTGCGACTGATGAAGGAAACAGCAGCCTCAGTGTCTATCTCTATCTCAACATTGCGGCCGTTAATGCCCACCAACACCATCAGGCGGTCGATTCTGCTAGTTCCTTTGAGATTAAACAGCTTGTGTATTGAGACAGATTCACTTTCTATTTCGCCACTGCTGATGTTGTGTTTTTTTTGTTTTGTTTCCGGTTCTCTCCATGTTCTTCCGGGTCAAGCAAGCTGGTTAGATGTGACCGGTTTTGTGGCAAAAGTTACAAACTGCTTCTTTGAACCGACAGGAGTCGGAGGACTGTTTGCCATTACACCGGAAACACAATTTTTGTTTCGGTTTTGATCTCAAGGGCCGAGTCGGCTGTTTGACTTGGTTGACCTACCCTTGTGATAGAATGTGCGTTGTACAGGCTGCTATGTCACTAACGTTTTTGTGTGCGGTTTCCATAGCGAGAGCTATATCACGGGCGTTAAGAAATGTCAGTTTCCTTTCAGGCAGTAAACGCCTGCGAATACGGTTGTCTGCCACGCCAACATCTATCAAGTCTCTTAACATGTTCTCCAGCGTGTTTCCGAACTCGCAGAATATTGTTTTTTTTTTTTTAAATAGTCAATAAAATCCAAAATAGATTGATCTGGTTGTTGGCGGCACATGTATAAGTTGAATCTTGCAACTATAACCGATGGCGTCTGGTTACAGTACTCCCTGAGTGTCTCCGAGAGTTCCTCATAGGTTTTGTCTTTAAAACTATGTGGTGTGACGAGGTCGTTCATTAGGGAGAATGTGTCTGCCCCAACAACAAACAGTAAAACCGTGTTTTTTTTCTTGGGTTATTAATCGAGTTGGCCTCGAAATAAAATTCCAGTCTCTCTGCGTAAGTATTCCCCACCCCAGCAGGTGAAAATTCGTCAATGCGACCGAACGACGTCATGTTAACAACTGTGTGTGCGTGTGTGCATGGAGTATTGATTTACTCCTCTCCAGGAGTTAGGCACAAGGCCAGTTTTTTTATCTTACTCCCACAAGTAAGATGTGACCCAAGGTCGGGTCGGGAAAGTGGGGTTTAAAAATTGATTGTGCAGCCCCGTCGGCATTCCCCGGTAGGGGCGCCTCAGGCAGTAAGCAATAAACTTACTCCTCCCCAAAGAGGGGAGGCGAAGCCTGGGAGGGTGGACCTCCTAGAACTGCACAGAACAGCCCCATAGACCGGCGTAAATCAAGCCCCGAAGGTCAAGACAATACCAGTATATGGGGTGCAGTATCCATCGGAACAGATACTACACTTTGATCTTAGCCAAAAGTCCCGAAGTTTTAACAATAAACAATGAGAATTTGGAATTAAATTTTACATGTAATAGCATACCGTGCTTAAGCGTGAAGATGTTAATTCAACATTTTATTGTTACTGCCATTATTTACAAGCGTGTTAACAGGCTGAGTCAGCCCAGCCGGAAGTGCCCGGTGTTTCGTGTGGCTGATGTCACCTGTGAACATACGTCTGGTGTTTTGCAAGTCTATATATTCTCTTAACGTATGTACATTAAGATAAGACTCCTCGAATTGCAGTGGAGGTCTGGATGGTGCTTTTCCTTCTTGATCTTTATGACCTCTTATACCATTGCGATCGTTTTGTCTGGTACTAATTGATGTCGGTGTCACCGCGTTTTATATATTGTATCGGCTCCAAAACTATTGGCTTGAATTTAACTAAATTGGGCATAAAGAGTCCTTGGGCTTCCGGTTATAAATAAATACTACTTATGAAGCGTAAATAAAGCTTCAGTATATCTCCGAAATAACTAGGGAATGAGTTGTCTCTTTGGTGACTTCTGAGTCATTTTCGTAATAAAAACTTCGAAAAAATGTATTTTAGGGCAAAACAAATTTAAACAAATTTCATTATAAAAGCTATCTTCGCATTTGATGACTATCGTCCTCGTGTCATATTTCTGGTAAATATGGACTTTTAGATAAACCCATCAGTGCCTAATTGTTTTTATTTTATTTATTACAAAAAAATCTGTTATAAATGCAATATAATTTGATACTAAAATTACTTTCAAAGATTTATTTATTAGTGCTACTAGATCACGCTGTCTGTAGATACCGGCTTCCCGACTTTAATTGCAGCAAACATTGATGTTATTTTTTTCTTTTCCGTTTGCAAATCTCAATCATGTTCTGCAAAGCTAAAAATAAAAACAACATTTTTCCTCTACAAAACAACCAAACCAAACACCATGAAGGAATATTTGAAGATATAAAGGACTTGAAGCATGAAATCTTTTACCAAGATGACCTGATTCGGCGTTAAACAACCCGAAAAGGGTTGATATGTCGTGAAACAAAACAATCAAACCAAACACCATGAATAAATATTTGAAGATATAAAGTACTTGAAGCATAACAACTTTTACCAAAGTGAATTGATTCGACATTAAATAACTCGAAAAGGGTTGATATGCTGTAAAACAAAACAACCAAACCAAAGATTTACTTGACTTTATATGATAGTTAAAGCATTCGTTTATACTATATATAAATGTAGGTTGTTTATAATAACTACTTACCAAAATAATTTTAATTGAATAATTGACGAAACTGATTGTATCCTTCAACTGTAGATTTTAACAGTATACTGAAATGTACTATTTGAAAGCACCACAATCTTTATGACTAACTAGAGAAATCTCTGAAAAATACAGATGTTGCTGAAATATGGTTAGTTATTCCTCTGGTCCTAAACAGTGAACCATGAGCGCTAATGGGTTAAAAACGCGCCTTATTTCCTTTTATAAAACGTTATTTTGTTCTAAATAGTTAATCTTTATGTAGTAGATTTAAAATCCATTCGTATCGTTTGCGAATTTCCGGAAATAGCCGATGACGTTCACCCAAGATTCACGACCCGTTTTCGGCCTATTTATTTTGATAATTTATCTACGGCATTAAATGACCGAACAGAATAGTTTAGTATCTGTTCTAATACTACACTTCATCTTTTCTGACCTCGGTCAGCGAAGAAAAATTCTTTCTAAACTGAGACAATTTTAATTTTTGTCACAATCAAGAGTGCCCGTTTTTTGGGAGAGCTGGATTTTACCCACATTAGAAACCGACTTGTATCTAACTCTGTCTTCGTGGGAAAGTAGGTAAATAGTGGCAGAAAGGGTTCATATGCCGCAAAAATGGCTAAAAATCAGACATTATAGTGGCCTGTTAAGGACCCCTTCTAACACTATCTGACTGTCAAAAAATATTAGATTTATATCGATGTAGTATCTCATTCTTAACCTCTATACCCGGTATAAATCGGTATTTTACTTCGAAAATACAATTTTAAATTGTCTAGTAATGTACACACACACACACACACACACACACACACACACACACACATATATATATATATATATATATATATATATATATATATATATATATAGTAAGCTATGAAAATATATTTATGTCAATTAAGCTACACAGAGGCTTCCGCGTTTCATCCCCGGGGGAAATCTTCAGGTTTTAGCCTAAAGATTACCCCCGGGGATGAAACGCGGGAGCCTCTGTGTAGCTTAATTGCCATAAATATATTTTCATAGCTTACTACCTAACTCTACTTACGTATCGAACACTGTGGAAGTAAATAATGAAAATTGATACATAAAAAATTATATCTCCTTATAAAATTTTATGTGGATAAATGAAATACTGATATATATATATATATATATATATATATATATATATATATATATATATATATATATATATATATATGCGTATCTTTGTGTGTGTACACGCGTGTGTGTGTGTAAATTATATAATGAATGTTTGATGTAGCTTATGTACAAGGTCACGGCGATCTGAAATTAGTTGACATTTCTAATGTGTTTGGTAAAATAATTACGATATGTCTTTGTCCTAGATTCTTACATTTAGACTAAGCTTCGTTAGAGTCAAGACTCTAAGGGAGTACGTGTGATGCAATCGATACCGAGGCTTACTATGTGATCGCTTAAACCGAGTTCAAATCAAGTCTGATACATTGTAGTCGTTTACTTTGTAATAACATTAGAAAATGCTTGGACTTCCCTATACAAATACGGGTGGAATAACAATATGTGTTCAATACATTGTTTACTACATATCATTTACAATAGATATGTATATTTAGTATGAAATTATCTAAAAGGGTTGATAGACCGTAAAACAAACCACACCAAAAACTTAATGCTTCCTGGGTTCATATAGAGTGAACTAGATGAGTATTAACCAGGATTGAAAACATCTTTGTTTCGTTAGTGCATCACTCAGTAAGACTTAACCGCAAAACACAATCTGAATGGCCTTCAAATGGAAATTGCCTACAAACAAACTTGATACAATGTCAATGTAAAGTCTATAGAAAAAACAGAGGCAAATAAGATTCATTTATGCCATAAGCGGATATGACTTATCGCTAATAATTATGATAAGAGCATCGGATAATATATAAATAAACTTTTACTTTAAAAACAGAATGTTATAAATGTGTAAATTTGGGACCATATGAAAGGAAATTAGAGGTTGTTAATAGCGGTAATGAGTTGAAAAAGCGACTCTGGAATGCATACATGTGAGCGCAACTAAGCCGGGAGTTTGGAGTGGAAATAGCTAAGCAGATAATACAATATATATATATATATATATATATATATATATATATATATATAACCATGTTTTTTTTTATTTTTATATGTGTATTTTTATTTTTATTTTTATTTTTTAACATTTCCAAAAAACATAACATTTCTGTGAGATGTATTTTCTACGGTCCGTTTAATTTGTCGTGAGCTAAATAACATTGTATGCCAATATCGTCTCTACAACACTACAGAATCATCAGAAAAATCCACAAAGAATAAAAATTTCTTAGATTGAAATGTCTTCAAAAAACCTTCACTATACAGTGTGTCAATTTTTGCGAAAGCAAATAAAAAAGCGTAATCTTTTAAAGAGACTGCTAATTAAAAGGCACTGATAGTATATGCTAATACATATATTGTCATAATTAATATATATATATATATATATATATATATATATATATATATATATATATATATATATTGTATTATCTGCTGAGCTATTTCCAAATCGGCAAAGACGTTGGAATTTGACTTTGAAATATAACTCGTGTCCCAGGGTTCGAGTCCGGCAACCGATGTGAATAATTCTTCTCTACACTAACGATTCCCGTAAGGATGAAACGTATACGCATGCAGATGAAAACGAAACATTTATAATTAATTATATATATATATATATATATATATATATATATATATATATATATATATATATATATATATATATATATATATATATATATACTAGCAAAACGTACCAGTTGATTGGGAGCGGGGGACCTTAACTTAAAAACTGTTTATTACTCGGAGAATTCCATAATTTTAACAACAAACTTTGGTAAATTTGTAGATCAACTTCCTCAGCTGAATTAAATCTACCCTTAAATAATGACACTCTTTTTATGGTCATTCTAAATTATTATGGGGGTTAACTAATAATATTTTTAACGCTAACCCTAAGTTCGACTGGTAAGTTCGTAAAACCACACGCAATCGCCACAAAATAGTTCTTCTCAAAATTATAACGCACATAATTCATCTCCAGTGGTAGAAAATAGTTAACTGCCATAAAACACAAGAGTGGCTCGGACATGGAGGATTATTTTACGTTTACTTAATATGCGAAACTCATCTCCCACTCTAAATTCTGAATCATTTATTTTGTTGTTTCTCTTTCCGTCAAACTTTTCAAGGTATTCACACGTAATCGCCTGAAAAAATAGAATCTCATTTTATTCGGGGGTGGGGTGAGAGTGTTAATGTAGAATAATATCCAAACTTTTAATATTTTTATTTATATCATGAAATAAGTTATTTAATTAGTAAGATCATTATAAATTATTTATTCAATTTCCACAACTAAAATCAATTGTTTAACATTAAAATTAAAAAAATAACGTATAGGTAAAAAATGTATAAGATTAAAAAATTAAATATGGGTAAGTTTGCAGATTAATACACGTCATTAATTCCCTCCGCCAGAAAAGAATGACGTTCTGCTTTTTTAACACCGTGGAAAACGGAAGAACACCCCCCCCCCCTCCAAAAAAAATATATATTTCAGAATTTAGAGTAGGAGATGAGTTGTATGCATATTTAACGTAAAATGTTCAGCAATTTCCGGGCCATTCTATCTTTTTAGGGAACTTAACAATTTTTTACCACTAACATTAAGTTCGAGTGGCAAGGTCACAAAACCACACATTCTAAAATATTTCTTCTTCTTTTCGTCAAGTTTTTAAGGGTGGTCACAACGTGATCGCCTAAAAAAGGTAGGATATTTATTTCTTCATCCGCGGGGAAAGGGGGGAATTTAGCGGAGGATGTTAATCTACAATCATACCAAAATACGAATCTCTATTCATTTTTTTTCGTAATTTGTACAGATCACGATGCTGCTAAACCTTTGTTTTCATGTGTTAATTAGAATAGTGAAAAGGGCTTTGTAAACATTAAAAAATAAGTTTGTTGTTAAAATGTATAAATTAGGTATTAATTTAATTAATAAAAAAAAACTTATTTATGTTTCACGGAAATGTAAAAACTGCAAAAAGAGGGCGACAGAAAGAGGACAAAGAAAGAGAGAGACCGCGTAAGCGATACAGGCAAACTCTTCCTCCCTTTTTCTGTTTTTGCTTTTGCCTCGCTCGTAGTGAGACACAACCTTCGTTAAGGTCGTCAGCGAACACAAGTAGTTTAAACTAAAGGTGTTTTAGTTATTTTCCTATTTATTTATTAAATAACGTTAATTTATTATTGTTAATATAGACGAAACTATTGCATATAGATAGCAAGCATAAGCCAATGCAATTCAAAATTAATAATGCAAAACATTAATTAACTATGAACGTTTTAAAAATAGCTATACTAATTAAGCAGTCAAAATGTTCTCTCTTAAACGTTTATCTGAATAGCAACAATTTATGTTGTATTATTAAAAGGCACTGATAGTATATGCTAATACATATATTGTCATAATTAATATATATATATATGTATATATATATATATATATATGTATATATGTATATATATATGTATATATATATGTATATATATATATATATATATATATATATATATATATATATATATATATATATATATATATTGTCTGCTGATCTATTTCCAAATCGGCAAAGACGTTGGAATTTGACTTTGAAATATAACTCGTGTCCCAGGGTTCGAGTCCGGCAACCGATGTGAATAATTCTTCTCTACACTAACGATTCCTGTAAGGATGAAACGTATACGTATGCAGATGAAAACGAAATATTTATAATTAATTATATATATATATATATATATATATATATATATATATATATATATATATATATATATATATATATATATACTTATATATATATACTAGCAAAACGTACCAGTTGATTGGGAGCGGGGGACCTTAATTTAAAAATTGTTTATTACTCCGAGAATTCCATAATTGTTACAACAAACTTTGGTAAATTTGTAGATCAACTTCCTCAGCTGAATTAAATCTACCCTTAAAGAATGACACTTATTTTATGGTCATTCTAAATTATTATGGCAGTTAACAAATAATATTTTTAACACTAACCCTAAGTTCGACTTGCAAGTTCGTAAAACCACACGCAATCGCCACAAAATAGTTATTCTCAAAATTATAACGCACATAATTCATCTCCAGTGGTAGAAAATAGTTAACTGCCATAAAACCCAAGAATGGCTCGGACATGGAGGATTATTTTACGTTTAATTAATATGCGAAACTGATCTCCCACTCTAAACTCTGATTCATTTATTTTGTTGTTTCTCATTCCGTCAAGCTTTTCAAGGTATTCACACGTAATCGCCGGAAAAAATAGAATCTCATTTTATTCGGGGGTGGGGTGAGAGTGTTAATGTAGAATAATATCCAAACTTTTAATATTTTTATTTATATCATGAAATAAGTTATTTAATTAGTTAGATCATTTTAAATTATTTATTTAATTTTTACAACTAAAATCAATTGTTTAACATTAAAATTAGAAAAGAACGTATAGGTAAAAATGTATAAGATTAAAAAATTAAATATGGGTAAGTTTGCAGATTAATACACGTCATTAATTCCCTCCGCCAGAAAAGAATGACGTTCTGCTTTTTTAACACCGTGGAAAACACCCCCCCCCCCTCCAAAATAAAAATATATATTTCAGAATTTAGAGTAGGAGATGAGTTGTATGCATATTTAACGTAAAATGTTCAGCAATTTCCGGGCCATTCTATCTTTTTAGGGAACTTAACAATTTTTTACCACTAACATTAAGTTCGAGTGGCAAGGTCACAAAACCACACATTCTAAAATATTTCTTCTTCTTTTCGTCAAGTTTTTAAGGGTGGTCACAACGTGATCGCCTAAAAAAGGTAGGATATTTATTTCTTCATCCGCGGGGAGAGGGGGGAATTTAGCGGAGGATGTTAATCTACAATCATACCAAAATACGAATCTCTATTCATTTTTTTTCGTAATTTGTACAGATCACGATGCTGCTAAACCTTTGTTTTCATGTGTTAATTAGAATAGTGAAAAGGGCTTTGTAAACATTAAAAAATAAGTTTGTTGTTAAAATGTATAAATTAGGTATTAATTTAATTAATAAAAAAAAACTTATTTATGTTTCACGGAAATGTAAAAACTGCAAAAAGAGGGCGACAGAAAGAGGACAAAGAAAGAGAGAGAGACCGCGTAAGCGATACAGGCAAACTCTTCCTCCCTTTTTCTGTTTTTGCTTTTGCCTCGCTCGTAGTGAGACACAACCTTCGTTAAGGTCGTCAGCGAACACAAGTAGTTTAAACTAAAGGTGTTTTAGTTATTTTCCGATTTATTTATTAAATAACGTTAATTTATTATTGTTAATATAGACGAAACTATTGCATATAGATAGCAAGCATAAGCCAATGCAATTCAAAATTAATAATGCAAAACATTAATTAACTATGAACGTTTTAAAAATAGCTATACTAATTAAGCAGTCAAAATGTTCTCTCTTAAACGTTTATCTGAATAGCAACAATTTATGTTGTATTATTAAAAGGCACTGATAGTATATGCTAATACATATATTGTCATAATTAATATATATATATGTATATATATATATATATATATATATATGTATATATATATGTATATATATATGTATATATATATATATATGTATATATATATATATATATATATATTGTCTGCTGATCTATTTCCAAATCGGCAAAGACGTTGGAATTTGACTTTGAAATATAACTCGTGTCCCAGGGTTCGAGTCCGGCAACCGATGTGAATAATTCTTCTCTACACTAACGATTCCTGTAAGGATGAAACGTATACGTATGCAGATGAAAACGAAATATTTATAATTAATTATATATATATATATATATATATATATATATATATATATATATATATATATATATATATATATATACTAGCAAAACGTACCAGTTGATTGGGAGCGGGGGACCTTAATTTAAAAATTGTTTATTACTCCGAGAATTCCATAATTGTTACAACAAACTTTGGTAAATTTGTAGATCAACTTCCTCAGCTGAATTAAATCTACCCTTAAAGAATGACACTTATTTTATGGTCATTCTAAATTATTATGGCAGTTAACAAATAATATTTTTAACACTAACCCTAAGTTCGACTTGCAAGTTCGTAAAACCACACGCAATCGCCACAAAATAGTTATTCTCAAAATTATAACGCACATAATTCATCTCCAGTGGTAGAAAATAGTTAACTGCCATAAAACCCAAAAATGGCTCGGACATGGAGGATTATTTTACGTTTAATTAATATGCGAAACTGATCTCCCACTCTAAACTCTGATTCATTTATTTTGTTGTTTCTCATTCCGTCAAGCTTTTCAAGGTATTCACACGTAATCGCCGGAAAAAATAGAATCTCATTTTATTCGGGGGTGGGGTGAGAGTGTTAATGTAGAATAATATCCAAACTTTTAATATTTTTATTTATATCATGAAATAAGTTATTTAATTAGTTAGATCATTTTAAATTATTTATTTAATTTTTACAACTAAAATCAATTGTTTAACATTAAAATTAAAAAAGAACGTATGGGTAAAAAATGTATAAGATTAAAAAATTAAATATGGGTAAGTTTGCAGATTAATACACGTCATTAATTCCCTCCGCCAGAAAAGAATGACGTTCTGCTTTTTTAACACCGTGGAAAACACCCCCCCCTCCAAAAAAAAATATATATTTCAGAATTTAGAGTAGGAGATGAGTTGTATGCATATTTAACGTAAAATGTTCAGCAATTTCCGGGCCATTCTATCTTTTTAGGGAACTTAACAATTTTTTACCACTAACATTAAGTTCGAGTGGCAAGGTCACAAAACCACACATTCTAAAATATTTCTTCTTCTTTTCGTCAAGTTTTTAAGGGTGGTCACAACGTGATCGCCTAAAAAAGGTAGGATATTTATTTCTTCATCCGCGGGGAGAGGGGGGAATTTAGCGGAGGATGTTAATCTACAATCATACCAAAATACGAATCTCTATTCATTTTTTTTCGTAATTTGTACAGATCACGATGCTGCTAAACCTTTGTTTTCATGTGTTAATTAGAATAGTGAAAAGGGCTTTGTAAACATTAAAAAATAAGTTTGTTGTTAAAATGTATAAATTAGGTATTAATTTAATTAATAAAAAAAAACTTATTTATGTTTCACGGAAATGTAAAAACTGCAAAAAGAGGGCGACAGAAAGAGGACAAAGAAAGAGAGAGAGACCGCGTAAGCGATACAGGCAAACTCTTCCTCCCTTTTTCTGTTTTTGCTTCTGCCTCGCTCGTAGTGAGTCACAACCTTCGTTAAGGTCGTCAGCGAACACGAGTAGTTTAAACTAAAGGTGTTTTAGTTATTTTCCGATTTATTTATTAAATAACGTTAATTTATTATTGTTAATATAGACGAAACTATTGCATATAGATAGCAAGCATAAGCCAATGCAATTCAAAATTAATAATGCCAAACATTAATTAACTATGAACGTTTTAAAAATAGCTATACTAATTAAGCAGTCAAAATGTTCTCTCTTAAACGTTTATCTGAATAGCAACAATTTATGTTGTATTATTAATTTAAATAACAGTAATCCGTTTTGATATGCATATAGTTCAGATAGATGAAAAGTCTTTCACATTTATATATATATATATATATATATATATATATATATATATATATATATAAACAATAATATATTTTTTTTTTTATAAATATTAAATATTTTAAATATACCTAGAGACATCGATGTTTCATGCTAACGCAATCTTCAGTCTAGGAACTAATTCCCAACGGTCAGCGGGCGCGAACCTCGAACACAAATCGCCACTGATTCGCAGTCGAAGATCTTACCCGAAGGCCACTGGAAACCAATTAGTAAATAAAGAGGAATTTTAACTGTAAATAGTAGAATTACTACTATCCACCAAGTAGCTAAGAGTGATCTACGACGTCGGATCATGCATATAGCTATTTGTACTACTTGTTATTAAAGCTCCTCGAAAAGTGCCCAGCCTCCGTGGGAGGGGGCTGATAAACAATAATATTTTTTTTTTTTATAAATATTAAATATTTAAAATATATATATATATATATATATATATATATATATATATATATATATATATATACATATATATATATATATATATATATATATATATATAGTAAACAAGATGTTAAAAATAGTAAAGTACGTTAATGAAAGGAAAAATACATGAAACATGGGAAATAAAGTTTTTGAAATAAATGAAAGATTTACACTGGGTAAAATTCAGTAATTCTTTCATATACGTATTTTTTCTATTCTTTCCTTTTTGTGATGCTTAATTTATTTCAATAAATCTCTTTAATTGTTATTGGTGCGTTATTGTGATTGTTTGATTCCTAAATAATCCTTTTACGTATAGAATGTTTTTACTTTACTTTAAGTTAATTAAAATCCTTTTGATAAATCCTGAGGGAACACTTTGAATTATCTCCCTTGTTTATTTGACTCTTCAAAATAAAAGATAGAATTTTTTTCGGCCCTGTAATATTGAAGCACTTTATTCTTTTAGGCGTGTATTTTGCCATATGTTTTTTAATCAATCGAATATGAACATTTTAACGAACAAAAACAATAGAATGGACATAATATAGCATGTTATCTTTAAAGCGAAAATAAAACAGTCTAAGTTATGTATCCTTTGATAGGTATGATAAAAAGAGAAAATGGAATATGGAAATTAAATATGTATAAATTAAATGAATATTGGAGGAATCTTTATTTTTTAGCCTGACTGTGGCGAGTTATACGTTGACCTTCGTAAAAAAGTAAATCCTGTTAGCTGTAAAGTGGCATCATTTTAGTGGGTGCAAGCAAACGTGAGTTGTCGAACAGTCGAACTGTCGATCATGTATGAACTTATTTCTTATTACCAACTTATCTGTTTGCACTCCTCTGTCGATAGGATTTCATTTTTTGAAAAGTCATGGCTTAAGAAAGGAATAATAAAATTTATTTTATTTTAAACAATTTGTTTTGATACGCTAGTTATTACCGGATCTTTACCTAGATTTAAAAATAATTCTTATTTTCTGATTTTAAATTAAATTCCATAAAAACTATATCTAGAAAGTCCATGGGAGACCTTAAAATGACCTTTAATACATAACTTACATCATAAACGTTTACATTGCAACCTCTGATCCAACCGGATTACTTGGACTTTTAATTGTTTGACTTCTTATTTTTACAATCTTTATTCGCATCTTTTACTAGTCTATACAATTGCTCTATCTCGTATATCGAGCATCAATTCTTTCTTGATAGGTTCTAATTTAAAAGTATAAATTATATCTTTATTTTTCTGTTCTTTACTTACTTATATATATATATATATATATATATATATATATATATATATATATATATATATATATATATATATATATATGTATATATATATATATATATATATATATATATATATATATATATATATATATATATATATTCAATAAAATATTTACATGTTGAATTTTGTTAGACTCCTACTCCTAATTGATATATTACCTCTGTAATTCGTATATTAGATTCTTAGCTCGGTAATTGAGAACTCTGCTTAATTTTTTTTTTCAAGAAAAAATATATATATATATATATATATATATATATATATATATATATATATATATATATATATATATATATGCGTGTATGATGGAGAGAGAGAGGGGGGAGAAAGGAAGGAAAAAAGGTCATGCATCAAGAAGTTACCATAATTATATGATAAAAGTCTTTTGTTTCTTTTTTTGTCTTCAGTGTACTAGAAAGAAAGAAAATAGTGTTTTGAGGAATTCCCGAAGGTGGGAAAAGCCGAATGTGTTTCCGTTCGTCTCCCTCGGTTGTCATGGGCCTCTCACACGGGCGTGAAAGGCAATCAGATATGACGACGGTGGTTTGAATTACACAGTTGAACCCACAGCATCAACTGCCAGGTTGCAAAAAAATACAGACATTTTTTTAAAGAAGAAGACGAAGACGAGAAAACGATGGGAACCACGTGGAGCGAGAATTATACACACAAACACTAAAAACAAAAAGAAAAGAAAATAAGAAAAAATTGGAGAAAAGACCTCGTTTGAAGGAATGTGTATAACATATTTAAAAGAAAAGAAAATATGGTTTCTCTGTCGAAAAAGTTGGGTGTTGCTTTTAAAATAAAACCAAATAATACTTTTTAAAATTTATTTGTAATATCCATGGAGTGTGACCATAGACGTTTCACAAAGAGATAAATGAGCCGCGTACAGGATACGAACTAGCGCCGACGAATATTAGACTTGGCCTTTTGGCTAAGAAGAAAGTGTAGTATCTGTTCTGATGGATACTACACCCTATAGACCGGTGTCGTCTTGGCCTTCGGGCCTTGATTTCGCCGGTCTGTGGGTTTGTCCTGTGCAGTTCTAGGAGGTTCACTCTCCCAGGCTTTGCCTCCACTCTTTGGGGAGGAGTAAGTTTATTGCTTACTGCCTGAGGCGTCCCTACCGGGGAATGCCGACGGAGCTGCCCAGGCATTTTTTGTAGGCAAGAGTGCTCACCTTCTCGGGCGCTGGCTTTTCAAATCCCACTTTCCCGACCTTGTGTCACATCTTACCGCTGTGGGAGGAAGATAAATAAATTTTGTAGGCAAGAGTGCTCACCTACTCGGGCGCTGGCTTTTCAAATCCCACTTTCCCGACCTTGTGTCACATCTTACCGCTGTAGGAGGAAGATAAATAAATTAGACTTCCTTTAGTTGGAGTCGATTTTACCACCCTCTCAACGGGACTAGCGTAAACCGGAAATTGAATTCATACAGATAACTCAATTCCGTTTGTACTTTATTTGGAATATATGTTTGTTTATGTTTCGGAACTTTTAGGATGAGGATTGACAGTTTGTATTATTTGGATTATTCGGACTACTATCCTCATCTTGGTTGTTATACTCACAGCGTTTCAGCCGATGTAAACCCGACTTTGTTCATGCGTATCTTCTTTTTTTTTTAACTTGGGAACCTTCTAGTCAAAATTGGGAACCTGTATGGACATTCGAACTGAGAACTTTATTTAATACACGGGGCTAGATTGTTCTCATCCCGTCAGCCATCATCGGATAGAAGTGTTAACATGTTATTCTTCGTTATTATTGTCTGTAGTAAGGATTGGCAATTCGACTTCCGGGATATTATCATTCAGAACTGATGGTTAAGCAATGTTCTTAAGTGCTATGCTTTATATTTATGTGGACAATTCTAGTATGAATTTGGGGAGTCTTATCCCTAATCGTTTAAATCCAGTTCATTAAATAAACGATTCGGATCGAAATTCCGTACGGATTATCAAGTTTGAAAAGTTACACCTGAAGGTAGGAGGTTGCATCGACAAAAAAACAAACTTTGTAGGTATAATAACTATTATGAGAATGTTGCATAAGGGGAGACTAAGTCTCTAATTCTAGAATGTAAAAATAACAGATGAGTTAAAAAGGTCCTATAAAGAAATACGAACGCGCTAAATGATGGGCAGGTGGGAAGTCAAAATATGACCTCGGTGGATAACGAAAAGCGACGTCTTTTCTTTCAGGAAGTAACGTGATGTCTTATCCTGCAAGACTTGGCAGATATCGGACGTGTGAAACAATAGCGCGCTCCAAAACCCGGTATAGGTGTGGGCGAATCATGAAGTGATTCTGGTGGTTCAGTGCCTATTTATCTGGGTTACTGACTGTCTGTCTGTCTGTCTCTCTCTCTCTCGCTCTCTTTCTCTCTCTCTCCCCCTCTCTCTCTCTTGGTTAAATATATTTCTCTCTCTTATCTGTCAGTAATATTGAGTAAATGTCTGTCTATCTCATACAAATAAAACTTCCATTTAAAATAGTTGTGTTCCCCTAATCAGTCAAGCGAAGAGATGACACACGTCGGTCATTAAGCGAGTATGTATATTGATATTCCATGAAAATGCCAGTATACTGAAATCATATGCCCTTAATAGGGTTAAGATGAACATTCATATACACTAAACACTAAATTTACAAAAGCAAAGAAATTCCCAAATTTTTACACTTTTATTGTCATTAAGGGTATGCGAGCACAACAGGGCTATGTATTTTACTGGTAGGAATTTTTCTTATAAAAAAATATAAACATTGTTACTATTTTAGCACTGTTAATATAAGCATTGCCAATAAACATTTTAACTGGTATTTTACTTACCTTTATAGTATCCTTATCAATCACGCCCGAGTTGAACCATTATTCATACGACACTAGCAGCATTGTTATGTATTAAGGAAAATGAAGGTATTCTTGTTGTATATAAGTCAATTTTAAGTTTCACACTTTAATTTATTAGAATTAACAACTTTCACCATTTTTTTTATATATAAACGATTTTTACTGTATTTTTTCAACAATACAATACATTTTTTTACAATTCAGATTGAAGATCCGCAAACAAGAATTTTAAATCTTATAAATTAAAAAAATGTGAACTGTAAACCTTGGTATTTTTCATTTCTCTGAAATTTTCGTTTTCTCTGAACTAAAAACAGTACTCTACGGCTCTAATATCACAAATATAGGCAACAGAATTGCACTTTAATTCGGTTCTTACTTTGTAACCTTGCCTAAGGGTTCAACACGTAGCCTACAGCCAAAGTCTAACTTCTTACTGGATCGACCTAGGCCCAGTCGATATTAGGTAGCTTCCCTAAGAACATCAGATCGATCAGAACGTTTGTCAATAAAAGAAGACGATGAGTTCCAGCCGAATTCCCTTCGGAAAAGCCTAAGAGATTTTGTATAAACTATTAATTCTTGTTCGATGTTTTGCGCTGAAGAAACATTCCTACCAGTAAAATACATAGCCCTGTTGTGCTCGCATACCCTTAATGACAATAAAAGTGTAAAAATTTTGGAATTTCTTTGCTTTTGTAAATTTAGTGTTTAGTGTATATGAATGTTCATCTTAACCCTATTAAGGGCATATGATTTCAGTATTCTGGCATTTTCATGGAATGTCACTACTTTTGTAAAGGCTATGCCTCAATACAATGCCTTCTCATAACTGATATAGTTGGTAGTTTGACTAATCAGTGTTTCTTCTAATATTCACAGGTCATTTTTTTTTTCATTATGATGAGTGTATATTTATTCATGATACAATTCAAACTAGAACATATTTTTTCACAGTTAATATATATACTTATATTAACTGTGAGTTAATCAACGTTGTTTTCTTTAAGGCCTTCGTATTCCTATGCTAAAATGTAACATAGTTATGGGATTGAGTTATGTTTTAAAAAATGTTAGGTATCGTTTAGAATTATGGTTTATTCTTGTAAAATCAGTACTTTTCTGAGCAAGAAACAAAAAAAAGAAATTGACAAGAAGTTGATGAATTACCTGTATAAAACTGTTCTATGTGGCGCCCTGTGGGAATGGTAAATCAAAATAGGATCCCTCCCTCCCTGGAAACCGCCATATCTATATATTAATACGTTAATGTGTACGTACGTGTGTCATGCTCTTAAAGAAATTCAAAATAAACAACAAAGAAGTTGGACGGAGAGATTTGGAATCGAAACCGTAACATCTAGCTGAAAAGCCGTGACTTTACCACTGAGCTAACTAAATGAAGTCGTTAAGTAGATCAAAATTAACTTAATTAAACCATTAACTACTGTCGCTTCAGCGTGAAAGGAGAGGAGGAGACGACGTTTATGCACCTTTTCTTCGGTTAAACATTTGAACGACGAGAGAGAGAGAGCGCGAGAGAGAGAGAAATGTGAACTATTTTCATTTTATAATGCAACATTATCAAAAATAAAGGTAACTTCTATAAATTTCTGTGCTTCAAATACTTCTACATATATAAAAAAATCCAATATCTGTTCTTGAAATATATTTAGAATATTTACGAATAAAACTAATGAAACTAATAAAACTACTTACGAGCTGTGCCAACGCAAACGCTGGCAGACGATAACTTTAAACGTTAAAACCATTTATTTCTTTTCTTTTAGGTTCGAGTGACAGCCAGTATTATTTTTTCCGTTTTTTTTTAACTCACATTAAGCACTGTTTGTTTGGGTTTTTTTCAGTGAAACCCAGAGAGCGCGTACGAAAGAAAGAGAGTGTGTATGTTCGTAAGAGAGTGATAGAGAGAAATATAGAGAGACTAAACGTAATTGAAAAGTGAAAAATTCAAGAAAAACAAATAAATAAATCGCAAAAAGTTTTTTAAAATATGTAACAAAAACGAAAGAGACGAAAGTAACAAGTACAGTTTCGTTTTCTTTTGGTAAGCCTGCCAGTTTTTACGGTATATCAACCCATTTTAGTAAAAGTGTCCATCGTACACACGTTATTTGAATGCAAATTATTATTTTTAAAAAGTATTTCACTCTTATCCGGGGGGTTGCTTATGATAAAGACAGCGTAACTTACTAACAAATAGAGGGTGCTTTGTTACATTGGGACCCGCGCTAACTTTGACCTCGTCGTTACGGTTAGGTTCAGTGGAGTATGCGTAAGACAGTGAAAGAGTGTATGCATTGTGTCTGTGTGTGCGTTGGCTCAATATAATGGTCATTTTTAAGGTTTTTTGAAATTTTCTGGAAAACTAAGCTATATGGTAAACTGAAATTTAAATGCCACCAACTAGACACTAGAACCTCTATATATGCCAAAAATAAGCTGAATCTATCAAATAGTTGATGAGATACAGGGTGGCACATACGTACGAACGAACACACGGATAATACAAAATCATGCCTGACCTTTCTGGATCTCCGGGTTGCCTTGACTAATGATGCTGAAATTCTACACACTTATAGAACCTATAAAAAAATTGTGCAAAGTTTTAACTAATTTGGTTTATTGGTTTTTGAGTTATGATTGATCAAAGAAATGAGATTTCCAGCATAGGCCATTTTTGAAGTCTATTAAAGGATAGAGCGCTCTCGCGCCTCCCTTAATTCGCATATTCCGCTTCATTTCAAATGATACTTCGGCTTACATTATAAATAATAATAATGCTTAATTTACTACTTAATTTCCGTTAATTATTACAACTAATATTTCATATAACATAGTACAATTAATATAATCTAATGAACACTTTTTATAGGAAGTGCCTGGATTTGCGTGTGTACGCTATTAGTTGAACAAAAAAGAAAAAAATAGATAGGGAGATACATAGTGAGAGAGGGAGAGAGAGAGTGACGGGGGAATCGTTTCGCACATAGTTGGTTGCGTTTCGTTACAGAGCAAAATTAAACCTTTGCTTTTAAGTCTTTAAACTGCCGACATTTATACTTTTCTTCACAGAACTGAAAGAAAATCTTCTTCAACTATTTCATGTCGGATAGGACTGCAGTTAGATATTAATGACCCAAATGATATCATCTACTATATAACTAGCGGGGCTACCCGGCGTTGCTCAGGGTCATAAAGACATATAATTGAAGAAAAATCGCGTGTGTAACATCTTTATATCCATACTTCTATTTCTCTCCCTCTCTCTATAGCCGTCTCTTTATATTTCTACCATTCAGTTCCCTAGTAACCCCATTTCACCGCTACTTTCTCATTTTGCCTTTTGCAAAAGGCGTTTCTTCTCCACCATTCCTCCTACGTTGCCTACGGGCAATAGTATGATCTATTTCTATAAAAAGTACCACCTCTGTCTGCGACTTCTATATATGTACTTATCTCCGCCCCGGTGTTCATACTATATACGTATCTATCGCCACCCGATGCGCATACTATATACGTACCTATCGCCGCCCCAGTGCAGATAATATATAAGTATTAATCACCGCCTGTGTGCAGACACTATATAAGTACCTATCGCCGCCCTGTTCGCGTGCTATATACGTACCGATCGTAACCCCAGAACGCGTGCTTGATACGTACTTATTGCCACCCCTGTGCACATGCTATATATGTACCTATCGTCACCCCTATGCACTACTATATGCGTACCTATTCCCACCCCCCTTGCACATACTATATATATACCTATCGCCGCCCCGGTGCGCATACTATATTCGTACCTATCGTGGCTCTGGTGCGCATACTACATACTTACCTATCTCTGCAAGGGTGCACATACTATATATGTACCTATCTCTAGCCCAGTTCGCATACCTAAGAACTCATATTAATGTGCACCTGTCGTGTCAGAAAAACAAAATAGTGTTCATTCATGTAGTGTCACTATCATAAATGGAAATATTTTTAGGTTAAAAAAAGAAAAAAAGAAATTGTTTTGGCCGCCCTAATTTGTTTTTTGTATCCTCCTCCATATATAGAAATATTTTTAATAAAAAAAAAAATGTTAAATAAATTTTTTTTTTCAACAACCCCAATTTTTTTTTTACTCTCCACATACATAGAAATATTTTTAATTAAAAAGAAAAACAAAAATGTTGACACCCCCCAAAAATTTGTTACCTTCCCCCCCCCCCATACATAGAAATATTCTGCTGGAATACATATTGATACTCGCTGTTACTTAATGTAGACCACCCAACAAGACTATTTGAAAATCATAGTCTGTTTATCTATAGACATAAAAAAACTTACTTCCTAGGGTATCTAATATCCAGAGGAACAGAGAAATTAATTTTCCCAAGACTCAAGTTACTCACAATCACATTGTATTCAAGAAGATATTACTTTTTGTTGTATTTATCTACCTCCCATTGCGGTAAGATGTGACACAAGGTCGGGAAAGTGGGACTGAAAATCCAACGCCCCAGAGAAAAAGTACTCTGGCCTACAAACATGTCTGGGTAGCCCTGTTGGCATTCCCCGGGAGAACCGCCTCAGACGATTAGCAATAAACTAGCCCCTTCTTAAAGGATGAGAAGACAACTCCTGGGAGGGTGCACATCCTAGAACTGCACAGGTCAATACCTTTGACTGGCAGAAATCAAGGCCCGAAGGCCAACACGGTGCCGGTCTACAGAGTGTAGCATCCCTCGGAACAGATACTACACTATGATCTAAGCAAAACGTCAATGAGGAATTTCAAGATGACATTATTATTTCAAAGACATCAGACCCTTTCTTGGGTGGTCTCTCTTCTTTTAGCTAAATATTTCTCCCATTGCAGGCCTGTCGTTGGCATGCATTGCAACTATGCACCCCATTAATCATGCAGCATTGAAAATGCTTACATTAATATACTGAATTAAATTGAATTGGAATTCTACTTGGGGAACGTATCTAGACCAATATGCAAAACATTAATCCTTCAGAGGCAATCCATCGGAAATAATCCGACCACTGACAGATTACTGCTTTTAGCCATCTCGTCTTCAGAAATGATTAAAATGTTAAATAAATATAATAGGTGAATTGTTCCGCTATCAAATTATTCTTGACAAATTAACAAATCATTCGTTAAAAAATCAGTTATCTCCCTTGTTTTTTTTTTCAGAAAAATAATATAAGACCCTATTCTGAACACTTGCCAATATTAATATTCAGATCAAATTCTCCAGAATATTTCATCAGATAGACGAGAAAAATGCTTCTATGGATTCATTGTTTACCATTGATTCAATCTAGTTTATATTTAACTTGAGTTTAATTAAATTGATTAGTTTTACAGAATATTTTTTTTTACTTGTCAATCAGTACGCACAGACGTGAAAGAAGTAAATAGACACCCTTATTATCATTAATAATCAAGACTGTTATTAGAGGGGCTGGGTGGTTAACGACACGGATTGACGACCAGGGTGTGCCAAGTTCGAATCCAGTTCGTTCCACAGAAACATTTTCACTTAGGATATCGGCTACTGACACGTGGTCCTTCCCGTAAGTACCCGATGTCTTACTAGAAAAAATGTTAACAAGAAAAATATCGGGGAAACCAATGCCAACAATAGAATCATCTGATTTATACGGAATGAATCAATGAAAGGCGGTTCTGATGGGCCCAGGAAAAATAATATTGATTATTTTACATCTCTGATGAATTAGCCAATCACTCGGTTAATTGATGAAAGTTGAATACCGAGGTTTTCAGCGATTTGCCGCTGTTACAGTCCATCTTTAAATTAACCTGTAATATTGCTCATCTGAGACTCTTAGAATTCTGATAGTTCTTTGGCCGGTGTCATACTTAAATGTTGACATAAAATAGATATGTTAAGATCTGAAACACAAACAAATAACAATTAGTATAAAATTTCAATCTTTTAAACTTTTAATGCTGCTTTGTACTGCTACTTTGTACGGCCTCGAGTGTTTGCCGTCGGTGAAGGAAGCACACACTTTAAACACGTATGAATCATCTTTATGGGGTGTCTATCTACTTCTTTAGTGTTTGAGTATATACTTATATACACATATGTGCAGATATGCAGATGTGTGTGCATCTACGCATCAAACGTGGTGCACAGAAATTTACACGCATTTATACGCATTTACAAAAAGGGTGAACAGTACTTTAACATTTTTTTCCCATTTTCACAAATATTATGCTTCACAGGGATCTTGGCTTGACTTTGTGTTAACCTACTTTTTTTAATTCTCAAAGGGCCCCAAACGGTGACGGTTTTTATTATTAGTAGTATTAGTAGTAGTATTAGTATTAGTATTAGCATTATTATTATTAGTAGTAGTAGTAGTAGTAGTAGTAGTAGTAGTATACGTATTATTAGTAGTAGTAGTATTAATATTAGTATTATTATTAGTATTATTATTATTATTATTTGTACTCACTAGGAGTTCTCACACATATCATCGTCAGTGATTGCTCACCGACAACAAACAGTGGTATTTCCTGGAGTCTGAGTAACAACAAGTCTCCCCAGACTTCCAGTGTTCTTCACCTCTTTTCGATAACGATGCGGTATCGCAACAGTCTCTTACCATTGATTTCTTGCCGGTAAGGACAATTGGTCTTCTCTGGGATTTGGGTGGCAACAAGCCTCCCCAAGGTCTCAGCACTCTCTGCACTTTTCCAGTAGAGGTCTGGTTTGTGCTGTCCCTCCTCGGTCTTCTCATCCTCCTCGACCTTATTATTATTATTATTATTATTATTATTATTATTATTATTATTATTATTATTATTATTATTATTATTATTATTATTATTATTATTATTATTGATATCATCACCATACGCGATATTTCATGAATCGGTTAATGCTATTTTTCTACTCTTAATCAATTATTTATGACACCAGACAAGAAGTACTTTTTTTGTTGCAGAATATTAGTTGTTCTGAGTAATGCATATTGTTGTAACTCTTTAATTTTTTGTTTCGGATTTTTTTTCGATGAGGATTGATGAGTGATATAATTTGGATTGTTTCAACTCCTATTCTCATCTTGTTTGTTATTATCACAGCGTTTTGGCCGATGTAACCTCCGACATATACGGCATAATTACGTTGACGCTGGTTTTGAAGTTAAGCGACGTTGAGCATAGCCAGTACAACATGGGTGAACATTTGGAAATACTAGGCGATGTACGTCATCTCCCCTAACCGGGATACACATGCTGACTGGGGGCCGCATGGGAATTTGTACTCCCCAAAAACTTCCACTTTTAGTGGAAGGTTAAATGCCCGACGCTAGGCGAATGCCACACAAAAAATTGGTATTACAAGTTATTCGACCCCCGACTTTAATCAGATGTATATTTTCGCCCTTAAGAATCTGTATGTCAAGTTCGGGAACCTATACGAACTTTCGAGCTAATCATCATCACCAGCATCATCATCATCATCATCATCATCATCATCACCATCATCATCATCATCATCACCATCATCATCATCATCATCATCATCATCATCACCACCACCACCACCACCACCACCACCACCACCACCACCACCATCAACATCGTTATTGGCATAAACGTCTTGTTTTATGATAACCCTTATCCTCGAGTGGCGCCCGGGCCTTGATAAGTGGTTACGTATTAGTATTAAAAATTTCAGGCGAGTTTAAATCAGGGCAACATGGCGGCCAGATCATCATCTTTTCGCCCTTTATACCAAAACTGGCCAAGAATGCTTGGGTATCACGAACAGGGTAGCCTGTGGCGTTGTCATGCATCAAAACAAAGTCCCCCACATAACGAAAGAACCGAACATTCTTTCGGGAAATTGCAATTGGCGGTAGATATCACTTTTACTTCTTGTGGCACTCTGATAGGACAGGCAAATCTATCTCCGATGATGTCTACCGATATCACGACTCGTTCACCTTGTTGTTGACGTCTCTAACCGTTGGTAACGTCCATCTTCAAAATACACCCAACTATTTACTCAGCCATCAGGTGAATCAGGGGTCATCTGGGACTCATCAGTGAAATGAACGCGAGTCATGTCCATCTTCAAATATTTTCCTGTCCATTTCATCCTGGGTTTTGACATTTTCAATGGAACTTTCATAGAAGCTATGGTCGCAAGAATGGCATTCCATGTGGATATCGATACGTCACGATGATCAGCAGCGTTGAAATTGGACCTGCTTAATTGTCATGGACTTCTACTGAGCTGGCGGCCTATATTCTTCAAATACCAATCACTGACAGTTTTTCTTATATACGATATTAATTTCACTGTCTAGATATGTGCTGGCCCATCTTAATATTTGCCATTGAATTACGGGCGCCCTCTTTAAGTTCCCGACAATGGTTTGATAATAATGCACTATATCTGTTATTCAATGTGCGTTTGTGATTATAATATCTTTTCTAAAATGTTGATGCAGTTTTACCGATATAACATTTCTTTTAGGTGTTCATTTGTATAAATTGTGGCGAGCTAGATTATGCTATTTGCTAAATAGTTAGCTTTGTAAAGGACAATCTACTCTTATATTTTCCTCCTCATTTTTACCATTCTTATTTGGTTTTAGGTTATTAAAATTTAATTATTTCTTATGATTGTTATTGCTATTATTATTATTATTATTATTATTATTATTATTATTATTATTATTATTATTATTATTATTATTATTATTATTATTGTTATCGTTATTTTGTTATATGTGTCACTGTTTCTTAGAATTTGCTTTTTCTTTTTTATTTAATATTTAATGATTGTGAGCTTTTATTATCATTTCTAAATTTTTACAGTGACTATGAAGGAGTAATTTTTATTGAATATTTTCTGTAAAGGACTTGGTACAGAAACTGTTAATAGACAGTATTTTGGAATTTCTTAACTAGTTTAGTTTTCAGTGTAGAAAGTTTAGAAGATCAATAGTAATGGCCAATGGATGAGAATGAAATGACAAATTCCCTTCATCTGTCAATAGAAGCCATAGATTCTGTATACTTTGACAAATATATATGAAAACAGTGGCCTATACAGAAATCCTAGATTGCCTATAATAAGGAACTCTCGCAAGGTCAAGAGAGAACGCTTCAAAAATAATATATATGGAAATCTAAAAAAATTGTCTTAGGAGGCGAAGTATTGGCAAAATTAAAAATAACAAACTTTTTTGAAGACACTTTAAAGTTAGATAATATACATATAAGCCGTATTCAAAATATAATGCAACCCCAATGTATGTGAATCCAAAGTCTAACCAACTCAACCAATCATAAAATATAATTAATAGTTCTATCGGACGTAGGCTTAGTCATAGCTATACTAACGAAAAACATATTTAAGAATTTAAGTAACGTCTATAATATAGCTTTAGAAAACAGTGTGTATAATAACATTGAAATTAAATATATAAGAAGGAACTTTAACACACGTACGCGCACATTATATATATATATATATATATATATATATATATATATATATATATATGCACACATACATGTAGTGTGTGTGTGTGTTTGTCTGTTTTTTAAAGAAGCATTTTGCCATTTAGGCAGTTTTAACAACATGATATAAACAATCAAAAGAAAGAGAACATATTTGTAGTTGAAGACATTTTGTTTTAGAGCGCCACTGCCGAGTTTCACCATCTCATAAGATGTTAAGTGGCCTATTTAGTCGCCCCAGTTCAATATTTTATGACTTTGACCTTAAAATGTCAAGTACTGAGAAAGGAAATGTGCCATTATCCAATATATATATATATATATATATATATATATATATATATATATATATATATATATATATATATATATATATACTGTATATCTATATATTCTTTTTATTCTTTCTTCAACCTGATATATTTAAAGAAAAAGAAGAGAGAAAAGAGAAAGAAAAGCGCTACTCATTCTCTCCCCATTCGCTTTGTATTTCTTTTCTTCCTGTTGCACCCCTTGTTTATATTATTTTTACTTTTCTTTTTATCTATATCTACCTTTCTTTCTTTCTCTCTCTCTCTCTCTCTATCTCTCTCTCTTTCTTTCTCTGTCTCTCATCGCTTATATTTACCTCATTCTTTATACATTTCTCTTTTATCTCTATCTCTCTCAATATATGTCGGTTTCTATCTGTCTTTTTCTTCGTGTGTGTGTCTCTCTCTCTTCTATTTACCAGATTCCTTTTATGTTTTCTCTGAATTAATAACCACTTTTCTTCTCTTTCTGTTTACATATATGCAGAAGACATACGTCTACCGAAATATCATCTGAATTGAATAAAGCTTATTTCATGTAAAATATTTTATATAATACATTTTAAGATCAGGTTTACTATGTCTTTGACTATTAATAACTGTTTTGTGTTTATTTAGTGTTAATTCTAATTTTGTGTTAATTTAGTGCTAATTCTATTTCGTGTTAATCTTAATTTAGTGTTAATTTTGAGTTAGTTTACGGTTAATTTGAGTTATTTCTAATAAATTTAGTGTATTCAGAGTAAATTTAGTGTTAATTTTAATTAGTGTTAGTTTCAATTTAGTGTTAATTTAGTGTTAATTCTAATTTAGTGTTAATTTAGTGTTAATTCTAATTTACTGTTAATTTAGTCTTAATTCTAATTTAGTGTTAATTCTAATTTACTGTTAATTTAGTCTTAATTCTAATTTAGTTTTAATTCTAATTTAGTTTTAATTCTAATTTAGTGTTAATTTTGTCTTAATTCTAATTTAGCCCTTATTTTAATTTGGTGTTAAGTTAGTGTTACTTTTAAACAATTTATTTGATTTATTTAATAATTTAACGATACCTTGAAATAATTTATTTAGCTTCCAAAATGTCCTCTTTAAAAATAATATGTTAAAAAACATTGACGTTCACTTCTGGGTTCTTAGCTATTCTATCTAATATATATATACATATATATATATATATATATATATATATATATATATATATATATATATATATATATATATCATATTATCTGATTTTTGGAGTTAGCATGGATAGCAATTAATCTGATAAATCAATATTTGATTCTGACAAACCAATTACTTTTTTCTCAGCTTGGACTATATTTCTGCAATAAAATATATTTAGCTTTAGTTATTGTAGAATAATAGTTATTACCGCTCTGAACTTTGTTAACACGAAGCCATTTATCACTAATCCACTTTCACAGCTTCAGATGCCTACGTTCCCAATAAAAATAGATTTTTCTATCTATAACAGCTTAAACATAAACACTTACATATGTGTAAAATATATATTAAACTATTTATTTGTTCAAATTATTTTTCTATCGTAGTAATAGGTATGTGTTTATTAAATTGCTTTATAAGTACTATGTTCTACATGCAATTATATAAGCGGCCATTTGATTATGGTAATTCTATTCCTACCTCATTAACTACTTTTTTGCATAAATACTTTACACATGTCTTCCTTTAAAGTACTAATCATTTCAAACTCTATCAACCTTCTGTTACAAACAAACAGGAATCGCTATAATATTAACCCCTAAATGCTTTATTTTTATATTGGTTTGAGAAAAGTGAAAAACATTTAATAGAGGTAATATAAAGAAGTATACATGATTTTTGGAAATAAATATTTATTGAACAAAAATTAATCTTAAATGTTCAACAAATGACATAACATTTTACATGTATAACAGAACACTACAATATATGTATCTAAATAATCATGATACACTAGAGAATCATAAAATATTTGTTATAATTTTAATGAGCAGATTTAAAAGTTTAGGCTCTTGAATTAAGTATGTGACTCACCGATGACACTCGCCCGTGATATCGAAGATGCTAAATGTAGCGAATGTGCTGATGCAACATCATACAAATACCTACTCACAGGCTCGACGCAGATGTGAAACAAGTTGCATTTTGGCGCATTTTCGTTGAATATTATATTAAATAGGCATTTTGTTGGAATATGTCATATTTGAAACAAAAAGCATTTAAAGGTTAACATTTTTTAAAAACTTTTTTTTAATAAATTAAAAAAATATTTTTATACTAACAATGATTAATTGGTTTCAGTTATAAAAGCTAAATTTCAAGATGTAAATTAAATAAAACTTGATCAGGTTACTGCTTGTACCTAGACTCCCATGGGACAGCTGTAATATTATGATGAAGGGCACGGATCTTGAATCCAGATCGTCTGTAGACAAATTTGAGGTAGAAATTAAAAGAACATAATTATTTTGGAAAGAAAAAGATAGCGGAAAACGTTCATTGTCGATGACAAAAGTAGGTCTAAGAGAACACTCAGAAAAAGAATGATATAGTCTGATAAAGCTACGATCAAGTTCTGCAGATATAATTTGGCACATGGTCGGTAGACAGGTTATCGGTCTTTAGTTATTTTAGATTGTTACTTTCTCGCTATCTTTTTGGATTAACATTGTTCTCCTGTAGTCATCCATTCAGATATGTCTTTTTCGCTCTGATATTTCGTTAGTTTTCGTGATATTCTTGCAAGTTGTCTGAAATTTCTTGAACAGGAATGCATTTATCCCGTCAGGGCCAAGTCTGTTCAAGTGCTTTCCTCTTGTCGCTTTCCGACATACATTTTTGTTTCCCAGAGAGCAATAACGTTTGCAGAGAGTTTATATTTCACATCAGTAAGCCCCGGATTTCACGGAGGCTCAAGAGAAACCCACAATTTGATCTACTAAATCTTAAACTCCTTAATTTTAATTTTATTTTAAATTTTTAAAGCTTTTTTTTTTCTTGTTTGTATTTGGGCGGTTACATAATATACACAATTACGACGTTCACTAAATAATTTAAAGTTTCCTTTTATGTTCCGCCTCCCCCCTCATTTTATTGGTTGTACTTGACTGTGAAATGAATATCCCGTGGCAAGGAAATCCATTATCGGCTACAGCCGTGTCACCGTTTAGAAGGAGCTTGCACTTTTGCAAATAAGTATTCTTGCTTTTCTCTAACAAATGGACACATTGTTTCATATTACCCAGCCGTACAGCAATCGCAGCTTCGCAAAGTCCGTCTAGCCATTTCGGTTACAGCCAACAATTTGCTGACTCTATTCAAAGCGGTGAGATCACCCCCCCCCTATCCCTGAAAAGACAGACTCTGAGCATCACATAAAACAACATTCGGTAGTTAGACCGCTATTTGGGGTTTTGAGGAGTGTGAAATCAACTCTTAGCGAGTCTTCCATGCTAAACAAATCCATTATTGGCTAAAGTTGTGTCACCGTTTAGAGGAAGCAAGCATTTTTGCAAATAAGTATTATTGTCTTCTTTGCGCAATAAACACAATGTTAAATATTACTTAGCTTTGCAATGATCTCAGCCATCCAAAGATCCGCAGTTGCCGTTTTGATTGGGGCCAAGAATTCACCGCCTGCATCCCGATTCAAAGGGGCTAGATATCCCCGAAAAAAAGATGCCCTGGGTATCACAAAACTCGATTCGGTAGTAGACCTTATTTTGATGTATTGGGAATTGCATTGTAACCCCTTAGCTGCCATTACCACCAAGCGATGGTGCACTTGCAAATATCCAATTTATGGATTGAAAAAAGAATCGATACTTATGTACAGAATATAAGCCTACAAAACGAATCATTCGTATGTAAAACCTACATTGGCTTCGGCATAAAATGAGCCAATAAAAGTTAAGCCGTAAAATTCAATAACCATACAACAACCAAATCTGCCGGCTTATTCGGCCTATAGATATATATGAGAAATATTCTTCTAAGTTGGACCGGAACCATGTTCATATTATATATATATATATATATATATATATATATATATATATATATATATATATATATATATATATAGTTTAACTGAAACATGCTATTTTTAACTTAATTACGTAATTTGTTCCAAGTATATCTTACTCTATTAGAAGAAAAATCTAATTACGTTAGAGATTTAGTTTTTTAAATATTTCTTGCCAATAAATTTCCAGTGTAAGGAGATGTTAAAAATGTGTATTTCATATTTCTACATCCCATTAATTCTTGTGATGATAACAATTAAAATTCATTCTTCATTCTTCTCTCTAATAAAGTCAGTTAAATTGTTTTATTGATAAAAGTTATTATGGATATAAATGACGGCTAGGAAATGTGACTAACTTCACCGATCTTGGGATTGCTATTACGAACAATAAAAGAATGTGATTATGAAATGCAAGAAAGAATGGGAAAAGCATCGCAAGGGTTTGAAAAACTACGCAATCGACTTGTAGTGTGAGATTAACTCTCCAGCCCAATTCGCACAGAATAGGTGTTGCTCGTCTTTCTCCACTCTATTCTATTTCCATGAGAGCTGCTCGACTGAGTTTCTAACTCTGGTTCCTCACTGTAAGACATTGACAATAAGATCTTTAGAACACGTTACCACTGGACTGCTTCCCTGCATGGCCATCATTAAATCCAATTTCAGAAAACTTTTAATCAAACTTTTAATTAAATTTCGCCCATTTCATTCTTACATCATAAACATCATTCTTCATCATTCAAATAAAAATCTATCAATCTCATTAACCATTATCCTCTAGTGACTTTTAGCGTCAATAACAAGTGACCCATTAATAAGAAAAAAGACTTCTATTATGTGTAGGCAGCTTCACAACCGACACGATCCAACTTATCAAACTCACTCCCGTATATAATTAGACTTTTAAGAATTTAATCTGATTACTAAATGTTATAAAAAAGTCTCAAATGAGGAAGTTCCGAAGAGAATCGGCTTGGATAGTATACGTACACTTCCAAGTTAGCGAAAACTGCGATGGACTCTTTTTAAAAGTGCATCTGAGGTTGTGCTCATGTGCATAATCGATATTTGATTTTGACAAGCCGATTTTTTTTTACAAGAAACAACTGCATTTTGTGGAACTCTGTCTGATTGACCCAACAACAACAACAAAGCAGCAGCAAAAACAGGAACAGCCGCATGATAGATAATCAGACAGCCCTTACCGGCAACCACCGCTGTTACTACTTGTCTCCCAATCTATTGTGTTACTCCACGGAACGCTATCAGGACCTATTTGTTTATTCACAGACATTTTCTTACTTGGTTTATTAAACCGACTTTCTTAAATAAATTTCAATTTTAATTTGTATGAAATGCCTTTGTCATTTATTTGATAATGATCTGTCCTCTACAATTTCGATTCAATGTCTTTAAAAATATTTATTCCGCCTAGGAATATTGTTAAAATGGTGACTTTTTTGAATAACGGCCTAAGCAGCATTACCTGCTTACGATATGTATAACAAATACTTTACTACTTACATAGACAAAATAATTTGAATGTATTTAAACAAAGTCAAACGCAATCACGTAATAAATGTTACTTCACATTACATTTATGCATTCGTAAGTTTTTAATAATTAAGAAGAAAAATGACAGGACGAAACATTTTCAAATTCTTCTTCATTTCTCCTGACCACGACCTCTATTATCCTTCTCCTTCCAATCCCTTCCTCGTTCCATTAACCTGTCCCTAACACGTTCACTCAGACACCTCTTCACACCTCCTCTTTACAATGACCTCCTCTCGACCCACCAAGGTTCTAGATATGATCGTAAAAGGCTCTAATTTGGGACGGTGTCTAGTGTGAATTATACGTCCCCTTATCAAGATTAAAATCAAGACATAATAGTAGTTAACATTATGCCTACATCCTTATTTTATTTTTGATGAAAATCATTTAAATAATTTTTATTCTAGTAAATATTTAAAATGTCAGTCTTTAGCTTAAGGGGTCCTAAGATGAAATTAAAATTTAGCGAGTTCAATGCAAATCTGAAATATTTTTATTTTTAAATGCGACTCAAAATGAACTGAAATTTGAGGAATATTTATTTATTGATGACTTATACGTATTGTTTAAATTTAACAGAAAGCGATGGTATATGAATTTCATGAAGGGCTTCTGCCTCTTACCTACACATTTTGCATAAAACTAAACTAAATATTAAAGTCGAACACTTTAGAGAGATTTAAAAAATAGACATTCACCTAATGCCTAATCATCCGACTCTGAATGTCTTGATATTTATGTTCGACGCTCTAAGCGTAAATATAACTTAATTTCTCTGTTATCACGTGATAACCCCCCATGGCCAAGTGGATTAGGCGACCGCTTACAGATTCAAAGTGAACCTGGTTCGTGCCCTGTGACTGTCTGAGATTGTTATTTCCCTACACTGAGAAGACTCGAAGCTCGAAACGGCGCCGTATGTAGATAAAATATAATTATATATATATATATATTTAACTGGCATTGTAAACTCACTTTTTCCTGGTTCAGATTTGCTCAATGAGTGACCAACGGGGCAGTTTTTCTAATATATATATATATATATATATATATATATATATATATATATATATATATATGAGGACAAAATACACGATAATCATAAAATAAAACGCTGTGAGGACAGAATGTATGAAAGACAGAAAGAAAAAAACAATTAAACACAGGAAGAAATTAAAAAACATAGAACAAATGGAAGATTCACCGCTTTTGTTCGGGCCCATTTTCTGAAGAGGTTAGTTGATCCGAACGAAATCGATCAAAATCTCCCTGTCTGTTTTTATTTTTATTTTTTTCTTGATTTGGTTTTAATTATTTCTTCCTGCGTTCATTTTTTGTTCTTTCTGTCTTTCATATATATATATATATATATATATATATATATATATATATATATATATATATATATATATATATATATATATGAAGAAGAATGGAAAGGAATTAGAGAAGCAAAAGCCAAATCACAATTCAATTCAATTGCTCAGAGCAAGGTATATTCCGCAAAAAGGCAATTTATTCACTTGCTCTATCCTGGATATTGAGCTGTATACTCTTCACAATAGGTTTTACCTTTCCTAAAAGTTCGCTTTTAGTACACCACTTTATATATATATATATATATATATATATATATATATATATATATATATATATATTCTTGAAACCTTCTACATAAAAATTAAACACCCCACAATTAATAATGTGAATTACGAAATTAGTCACAACATTTCAAAGAGTCTAGCATATTAATAAACATTACAAAATTCTTAGCTATTAAGCAATTACACGTTTGAATTTTTAACGCGCTTAGAATGTAATCAAATTTTTAGCGGTTAAACAAAGAACACTTTTGAATCTTGCATGCTCTTAGAACGTAATCACGCTCTCATGTAACATCTCAATATTATAGACGCTCTTTTTTAAGTTGTAAATTACTGGCCGTTATAATTTTAAAAAACTCAACAGTAAAGGCATATTTTAACAGATACCAAGACTAACACCGCCTGAAGATGATTTGACGAATCAAATCGAAAGTACTCGCGAAAACGGAAAGAAAAATGGAACAAGAAACCGACGGAACTTACATACACCAATTTGACCGAAATACTAAACGGAAAACTGAAAAAATAAAAAAAAGTCTTATCAAGCAAAAACACTTCGTGTTATTAATATATATATATATATATATATATATATATATATATATATATATATATATATATATATATATATGTATATATATATATATGTATATATATATATATATATATTTATATATATATACATTCGAAATACATAGCTAATGTGTTTGTTCATATACTTAATCACTTGCTGACTAACATTAACACAACGATAAGAGCGATCCACGAGGTTTGGTTCATTTTACTACGAGATAACAACCTTCGGAATATTGTTTTACCAAGGAGCACCGATTGCCAAGTCACTCCCTTGAAAGTGGGCGAATGGAACTGATTAGTCGCTTCGTTTTTTTTTGTAGTTTGCAAGCAAAACAAACATATCATTTATTAAAGCAACATGTCTTCCCGCTGACGAAATGGTTAGTCAAGATGACTAATACGTGTTCGGCCGACTTCCATCATCAGACAACGCCAAGATTAAGTCAATATGTGACTTATCAGCATTTCTTTTTAATGTTCACTTTGCCGTAGAACGTTAATTTCTTCATACGGAAAAATATTGGATGGCCGCGTTTGACTGGACCACGCTTGTCAGAATGTCGAATGTTTTAGAAGGAAGTAAATCAAAAATCAGACCATATTTAAGGTTTGTTTGCTTTAGTTTGGTTCGTCTAATTTTTATAGTATATAAACCTTTTTTAAGTGATTTAATAAAATATTGGATCGCCATGTTTTACTGGACCAGGCTTGTCAGAATGTCGAATGTTTTAGAAGGAAGTAAAAAAAAATCAGACCATATTTTAGGTTCGTTTGCTTTAGTTTGCTTCGTCTTATTTTTATAGCATATAAACCTTTTGTTAAGTGATTTAATAAAATATTGGATGGCCGTGTTTGACTGGACCAGGCTTGTCAGAATGTCGAATGTTTTAAAAAGAAGTAAAAAATTAGACCACATTTCAAGTTGGTTTGCTTTAGTTTGGTTCGTCTAATTTTTATAGCATATAAACCTTTTCAAAGTGATTTAATAAAATATTGGATCGCATTGTTTGACTGGACCAGGCTTGTCAGAATGTCGAATGTTTTAAAAAGAATTTTAAAAATCAGTCCACATTTCAAGTTGGTTTACTTTAGTTTGGTTCGTCTAATTTTTATAGCATATAAATCTTTTTAAAGTGATTTAATAAAATATTGGATGGCCATGTTTGACTGGACCAGGCTTGTCAGAATGTCGAATGTTTTAAAAAGAAGTAAAAAAATCAGACCACATTTCAAGTTGGTTTACTTTAGTTTGGTTCGACTAATTTTTATAGCATATAAACCTTTTTAAAGTGATTTAATAAAATATTGGATGCCCATGTTTGACTGGACCAGGCTTGTCAGAATGTCGAATGTTTTAAAAAGAATTTTAAAAATCAGACCACATTTCAAGTTGGTTTACTTTAGTTTGGTTCGTCTAATTTTTATAGCATTTAAACCTTTTTAAAGTGATTTAATAAAATATTGGATGCCCATGTTTGACTGGACCAGGCTTCTCAGAATGTCGAATGTTTTAAAAAGTAGTAAAAAAAAATCAGACCACATTTCAAGTTAGTTGGCTTTTGTTTTGTTCGTCTAATTTTTATAGCATATAAACTTTTTTTAAGTGATTAAATAAAATATTGGATCGCATTGTTTGACTGGACCAGGCTTGTCAGAATGTCGAATGTTTTAAAAATAAGTAAAAAATCAGACCACATTTACAGTTGGTTTGCTTTAGTTTGGTTCGTCTAATTTTTATAGCATATAAACCTTTTTAAAGTGATTTAATAAAATATTGGATGGCCATGTTTGACTGGACCAGGCTTGTCAGAATGTCGAATGTTTTAAAAAGAAGTAAAAAAAATCAGACCACATTTCAAGTTGGTTTGCTTTAGTTTGGTTCGTCTAATTTTTATAGCATATAAACCTTTTTTAAGTGATTTTATTCCGAAATACTCTCTTATCGGGTTTGTAACAATATGCACACATTTCTCAAAGGTCTATCTCAATTATTTGCATATATTAAAGTGTTTCTTACAATGGTCTCTGACATTATTACAGTGAAGCTGGAATTTTCACACATTACAAAACTGCCAGATTAGATTAAGTATATTTTAAAATTAATTTAAAATTAATTGTAAATAACATGGTACAGCAGTAAAAAATTAAAATTGGCTTGTGAAAATCAAAGTTTGATTTGTTAGTTTAAATGCTTTTCTGGTCCAACTTAAAAGTAGGCCAGCGTAATATATATATATATATATATATATATATATATCTATATATATATATATATATATATATATATATATATATATATATATATATATTATAATCATTATTATTAAGGGGAGTAGAAAATACCTGTATAATAGCCAGGCGCGATATTACCCAACTAGGTGAGATAGACTCGTAGATTTTGATAGATCATCGATGAAGGAGACGGAAACTCTTATATAAAACCTGTGCCCTACATCGTCGCTCGGTGGCCTCGGCTTGTCGCTGAAATCAGGCTTTGTAGAAGGAGAGCAAGCTCTGCGTGTCGTACGAGCGCACAGCATGGGCATCTACATGTATAGATATTTCTACAAGACCACGGCTGGGCACTGCGGTGAGTAGTATTAACACAGCTGTTATCGTAGCTTTAATGCATGTTCATTCAGTACTTGAACAGTCTTTAAGGTTTAAAATCTCGCTGATTTATCAGATTGTTCATAGTGGCCGAGTGGGTTAAAGCGTCGGAACTTTGGTTATAACATGACTCGTGTACCGGGGTTTTGAACTTTTCGACCGGTATGAATAATTATCTTCACTGACGATTCCCGAAATGATGAAAACGTATACGTATGTAGATTAAACAAATATCTATAAGTATATATATATATATATATATATATATATATATATATAATATTTGTTATTGTTTATTATCTATGTACGTATACGTTTCGTCCTTAATAATCAGGACTCACCATAGACATATGACTATTCACTACCGCTCATGCGATTCGAAACCCCGGATTACGAGTATTTTGCAACTCAAATCCGACGCCTGAACCATTCGGCCAATTTTGAACAACGAATAAACAGTGATAATTTTAACACTTTATACGGCGGCTTAACGTCTAGAGCGTTCGACATTTTTAATGAAAGGAACGGTGCGTTTAAAGCTAGTGACGTCATGCTGTGTTAATACTAAACTTACAGTGCTCTACTAGACGGGGTTTTCTAGGATATATATATATATATATATATATATATATATATATATATATATATATATATATATATATATATATATATATATGATAAACCCCCCTTTCGGTGATTTAATGCCGAAATAATTCCGATTGAAGTGAATGGCTCTCTCCTTGTTGAGCCGTCCTCTCAGATAATCAAATTCTGACCAGTTTCAACCAGCATCTCCAATCCTCAAGTGTTGTCTCACTTCCTTTCTCCTTCTGTGTACCTGGAGCTAAACGAAACTTCCATCAACAAAGTTTCTTTCCAAACATTACCTGTCTGTGGAATACAATACCACGGGTCTGCTTCTCATATACAAACAGGCCGACTTTTGCTAACCTGTGCCCAACGTCCCACCACTGCCGGGACAGCGACGTCTCTCGCGTCTGTTCGGTCTGCTTGTCGGCAGGCTCAGAGACAGAACCGCTCTCTGACGGAAATGACGTGATTTCTCGACTTTCGCTTTTAGGCCCCCTTTGTCCGCCCTCCCCTTTTCGCTAGCTAACACAGCCAGCAAAACAATAAGACCCCGTTCATACGATTGATCAATGTTAGTACTCCTCTTTCGGCTGGCATTCATTCCTGTCACAGTAACCTTTATCCTCAAATGTCTCTTGGCCTTGATTAGCGGTGACCTCGATAATGAAAATTGCCCACTTATAAGGTTTTTACATTATCCACATGATTTTATACGTCGTGTTCAATTATTTACATGTTTTAGAGAGTTTCTAGCATTATTTATATGTTTATTTGAGAGTCTCTAACATTATTTCACTTTCTTAGAGAGTGTCTTATATTTTTTACATTCTAATTATAAGGTGTCTTAGATTAACGCATGTTTTTACATTATTTACATATTTATTAGAAAGTTTCTCACATTATTTATGCTTATTAGAGGTCGCTAACATGATTTTACTCTTACAGAGTTTCTCATACTCTTCACTGAGCCAGACCAGATTCCGCCGATTAAAATGTTTTAAAAGGCAGTAGAAAATCTGGCCCCATTTGAACTTGGTTTGGTTTCGCTGCTCGTTAATTTTTTATAGAATACAAGCTGTAATTCAATTAAGTTTAATGCAAAGGGTGCAAAGAGGGGGTAGAAACTTTTTCGTTAAAATTTAGATACCTCTGATTTTTGTGAAATTTAAACAATAGATATTAGATATAAACTTTTAAATGTTTCCTAAATTTCAGTTTCTTTGGAGTATTTTAAATTGATTTTAGAAGGCATAATATTGGAAATGCTTTCCATTTGGAAATAAAAATATCTTACATCTGGATTGAGTTTGACCCATTGGTCATTGGACACAAATGAAGTAAGATTCCCTGAATTTCAATTTTTTACAAAGAGCCCTTAAGCTGAATTCTAAACATTTTGGTCAGAATTGAAATGAGAATTCAAGAAATGAAGCTTAGTAGTATTATATATTGATTTTAATCTTCATATACGGGCATAAAATTGTGCAAAACTTTTCTGTTCAGCAAATTAATTTTATTTATCTTAGGACGAGTATTTTACTAATATATATGTATATATATATATTAATAAAAGAGTTTATGTATCTGTCTGTCTGAAGCCGAAACTCCAGTATAACTATTTACTAAGTCCGCCAGCGTTCATAATATTTGTATACCTTTAGAATTAGGAAACTATTAATCAATTAATTTAGATTAGATAACATGAAATAACATTAGATAATTAGATAACATATAATAAACAAAGAAAAACGAAATTTCAAGACGAGGCTGCGATTAGAACGGAAAACGTGTCAAGAATCCTACTTAAAGTATTATTTACTCCTCTCCAGGAGTTAGGCACAAGGCCAGTTTTATCCTACTCCCACAAGTAAGATGTGACCCAAGGTCGGGTCGGTTAGTGGGGGTTGAAAAGCCAGCGCCCGAGAGGTGAGCACTCTGACATTAAAAATTGCCTGGGCAGCCCCGTCGGCATTCCCCGGTAGGGGCGCATCAAGCAGTAAGCAATTAACTTACTCCTCCCCAAAGAGGGGAGGCAAAGCCTGGGAGGGTGGACCTCCTAGAACTGCACAGGACAATTTCATAGACCGGCGTAAATCAAGCCCCGAAGGAAAGACTATACGAATCTTACTTAAAGTAAACTTTTTCAAATTCCTTATATACTGTTATTAAAAGTCGTTCAGACACTAGACGGGTTTTGTCATTTACATAAGTCATTCCTTTTAACCTTCAATTAAATTCATATTTACAAATATACACTTATAACTGCTATTATCAAATTTACATATTTGTATTTACAATATTTTCCGATAAGGTGATATTAATAAAAATTATTCATACAATTAATTAAAGCCATTTTCTTCATAACCGGCGTGTTTCTAAACCATACTTTCAATGGCGAATACTGTTAAAATTGCAAAGCCATCCTTTCGAAAGTGACGTCAATTTTAGAGGATTTCTTTTCACATTATAATTCTTCATTTTCATCACATTGTCAATATGAGGTATTTTGCTGTAAATTAAAATTAAACAAGGCATATCCCAGCCATTAGTAAATGGGTGACCATTTTGGAAAACTAAATTGCTGACTCATCCTTCCAGATTTTCCGGAAGTTACGTCATCGTGAGAGAATTTTTTCACGGTTTTCATTCTTCATATTCATTACGTTGATAAGACTAGGTGTTTTATTGTAAATTGAAGTTAAGCAACAAATATCTCGGCCATTACTAAATGGGTAACCATTATGGAAGAATAACAAAACTGGTTCTTTGATATGATGTAGGCGCCTTCAATAGCATATTTAAACATGAGTTATTTGATATGACCGAGGCGCCTACTAATTTTTAAAAAAATGTTTAACTATGAATGGGGGAGGGTAAAAAAATTTTTTTAGGGAGGATAATTTTTTTTGTTTTTAATTTACTTTTTCTAACTGAAAATATAACTATTCATGGGGAAGGGTAAAAAAATTGGGGGGGGGCGGCTTGGGGCAACATTTTTTTTTTCTTTTTCTTTTTCTAACTGAAAATATTACTATTCATGGGAGAGTGTAAAAAAAAAATTTGAGGGGGGGGAATGTTGTTTTTTTTCTTTTTTAAACTTAAAATATTAGTATTCATGGGGGAGGGTAAAAAAAATTGGGGAGGGGGTAAAAAAATTTTTTTTTTTTTTAACTAAAAATATTCTTGGTTAGAAACAAACAAAATCAATGTCTACCCACCCAAGAAATATGACTGAGGCTCCATCGGTTTACGGGTGAGCATTCATTTCTGACGCGGCAGCCTAGCAAAAATATGCGACCGGAGTATTTGCTAGTATATATAATGGATAATGGAATTATTAGGGAAGCATGAAAACAGATTTATTAAAATAATGTTACAAACACATGATTAGAGCACCGATATTTCAGTCTTTATGTCAGATGGTATTCATAGTATAAATAGCTTTATTGAAAAAGTAATGACTATTTATACAAAAACGCTGTACAAAATTCAGTGAAGAGGAAGGACGGTGCAGTTTTACGGTTAAAAACAGAAAAAGAGATTGGATTAGATATTAAAAGAGAGGGGCGACGTAACAATGGTGAAAGATAAGTAAGTATTTGATGTTGTTGGATTTTTGTAAGAACGGAAGGGGCGAAACAAATTCAAGATGGTAATGGTGGAAGTGGTATGGGGGGGGAACTGTAGAGTGCTTATGTCTGTTAATGAACGGGGGGAGGGAAAGGGTATGTAATCTGTGAAAGGAGAGAGCGCGAGAGAAGAGGTAAGAGTGGAATAAATGGGATTTTGATTGTTGATAAGACAGTGGTTTGGCAGATATATTTGTTAGCAGAAAACGGTGGTAAATAGATTGATAATCGTGATGGTGGTGATAGGGTGCTAGTATGAACTAAAGAACAGAGAAGAGAAATAGTAAGTCATGTATGAAGGTAGAGGAGATGGAAATGGGAGAGGTGGGAGATAAGTAAAGGGCCACACGTGTTCCTTGTTTAATTCAAACTGTGTCGAATTTGGTCAGTTATTGCTCCACCAGAATTTGTTTAGCTTAGATATTGGAAATGTTAAAAAAAACATGTATTTGCATGCTTTTTCTGTTTTTACTTCATTAAATAATACTGGATAAAAGACCTCACCTTGGTATCGTAGTATTAAACATGTAATTATGGGATAGCATATGTGAGACGAATGCATTTAAAGTGTTCTCTAAATTAATAGTCTGCCATGCTCGTGGCTTCTTTCAGAATATATAATTTATGACAGTCACGGCAGGGTAGTATGTAAATCTCCGCGTGCGTAGATGATGTGGAGTTGGTGTTTTTGTGTTTATTGCTGCGAATAAAACAAACTAAACATTTAAAAACCAGTCCAAAGCATGAACAAAAGTCAATTAGAAGATTACTATGTGGGAAAACATTTCTTCTAAGTATTATTACTAACCAACTTGTGTAAATTCATTGTTCATTCAGGAAATAGTTTTATAATGTAATTATTTTAAATACTTATTATATATTTTATTACTTTCAATTAAATTCCTTTAAAATATAACCTAAATTTAATTTGAACACTAAATAAAGGAAATGCAATTTTAAAACACAAATATCTGATTTTATCCCACAATAATTGTCTCCATGTGCCTTACTGTAAATTATTCACAAGACCACCAACCCACTATCCTTATTCACAAAACCAATAACACACTATCCCTATTTATAAAAATAACAACACACTATCCCTATTCACAAAATCAACAACACACTATTCCTATTCACAAAACCAACAAGACATTATCCATATTCACAAAACCAACAACACACAATCATACTAAGTTTATTGTAAACCAACTATTGTAAACCAACTATTGCTCTCACCACCACCAGGCCATCAAAACCGGCCTGATAATAGTCTATTTTTCTCAGAGCACTCCGTATATGCACCTTACTAACGAATATAATACTATAGAATTCTCTCTGAAAGCTCTAAGGTACATCAAACACTTCTTTATAAACTCAAGGAAAAAAGTCATTCGCATTCAGCATAACACCATGTTTACTCCATCTCCACCAGTCACACTTAGAACTCGTCCCTTCATAACTAACCCTCAAAACACGGCTCCAAAACCATTCAATACACCACACTCACCATAAAAAAATATTTAACAAACACAAAAACACCGAGTGATACGTACCTGGTTGTTCTCCACGAACTGCTCCGGTCATATGTCTGATCTCTGTTGATCTTCACCAAATTCCCAGAATCCTGTTGGTGTGAAATTATATAAACAACAATATTGGCTGAGATTAATGCTTATCACTGGAAAAAAAAACGTATTTTCGTTATACGTTTTTAGACAATCAACCAATTTTCTAAATGGAAAAATAATTCTCAAATTGGAAAATTAATTCTCAATTTCGGGGTTCATCTTGTTACATTACCATAATATATATATATATATATATATATATATATATATATATATATATATATATATATATATATATATATATATATATATATAGGCGGCATCTTTTCTTGAAGGTAAGTGTTGTTTAATATAACCGACAACTTATGTCTGGATATCTTTTCGTAGATCCTTTCCATAGTCTGAATAAGAATCTTAATTTGGGAGGGGAATTGGCCGATCAATATATATATATATATATATATATATATATATATATATATATATATATATATATATATGTGTGTGTGTGTGTGTGTGTGTGTGTGTGTGTAGAGGAGTATTAGAAGGCTATCACAATGCAAGAAATGGAAATAGATAGCCTTCTAATACTCCTCTATATACGTATAACACACAATGCTTCAAGCAAACTACCTCTCCTTATTATATATATATATATATATATATATATATATATATATATTATCACATTGTTGTTGTTTTTACGATATTGACAAATGAACGTATTACAAATATCGTTTTTAAGAATCAGCATTACCAAAATGCTTAGTGAAAAACGTTGTTCCCTTCAACAGTATGGTGCGTCTATATTTATAAAATATAATGATCCACGGACAAGTGTTTCGCCATTTTTGCGTGACTGACTCTAGAAAGATTCGAAACTGGAACAAAGTGGCATAAGTCCGTCTCTCTTACCATTGGGCCACGAAAACGCACATTTTGTGTGTAGTTGTTTTGCGATATTGACAAATAAACATATTCAAATTAGGTGTTTACGAGGAAGCAGTTTCGCAATGCTAAATTCAATATAATACCCCATATGACGAACGTCTATATTTATCAAATATAATTATTCACAGATACGTTGTTAGCCGTGTTACGGTTCATAAAAATTGAAAAGAAATCACAAAAATTGGAGGTATCTGAATTTTCATGAAAGGTTTACATTCAGGGCTTGCATAAAACTGAATTAAACTAAATATATCCCTTATTTGGGACCCTTATATCTAACAACTGTGTTTAAAACTAATAATGATCGGTTAATTAGTTCAAAAGTTAATCCTGTACATACAAATATATACACATATAGACATATTTAATTTTATAAAGTTATTATATATATATATGTGATACCATGAAACTGCAGTAATTTTGCTTACTACTATGTCGATTGTTTCACTTCCTAAGTGCTAAAGATGCAGCAAATTACATGGAAATACATAAAAATACGTAACAATATATATATATATATATTTATATATATACATATATATATATATATATATGCCTTAACTTAGCGATACTTGTATAATAGCTTTTGTATAATTAAAAAACCTTTTTTCTTGATACATTTCATTAAATATTAGATTACTTTACTTGCATCGTTTGTAATATGTGTCGTATTTTTCATAGCTCTGCATTATAAATACAAAATACTCGGTTGTATATGGAATCTTTGGTTTATTTAAGAAACTGATTTCTGTGTATTTCTTGCTTCCCCACATTTCACAATAATATGAAGATAAATTATGTTTAAATAGTCTGAAAAGATTTAATATATACCAGTTACCAAAAGTTTTTTTACATTACTGCCGTGTTTCTTCGAGGGTTTCTTACATTATTTCAATGTTGCTTAGAGTATTTCTTGCATTATATACGAGCTTCTTAAGGGGGTTTCTTACATCATTTGTATATTTATTAGATGACTTCAGTGTTTCTTATAGAGTTTCTTATAGTGTTTCTTATAGTTTCTTATAGTGTTTCTTATAGTGTTTCTTATAGTTTCTTATAGTGTCTCTTATAATGTTTCTTATAGTGTTTCTTATGGAATTTCTTACATATATTCGAAATATAGTAACATATCTATATATAATCTTCTTCCATATATAAATACGCTATATCGTATTTTTTAAAAAAACTTAGTTCACTCCAAACAAGGCAAGTTGCCACTGTATACGTAAGGGGCTACTGAGAATTATGTTGAAAGTTTTTTTTTTTGGGGGGGGGGGGGTCATCCTAAATTGTGAGCTGTACAGCGAGATGCTTGTTCACATTAGTTTTACATTTCTGCATGTTATTATAGTCGGAGAAACAGTGAGTTGGAAGGGGTCCCAAAGACCGACAGCACCAGGAAATAAGCTATTGGAGTAGAAGGCTCTCCGGCATATGGGGACCTCCGCAGTAGATGGGTGGGATTTAGCTGATTGTCGGGTTGGTCGAGTGTATTTACGTCGAGAGTACACCAGAGCAGCAAGTTCATCGGAGCATATTCCATAAAAGTACTTGTAAAACAAGCACAAGGATGCAACATTGCGGCGATGGAACAAAGACTGGAGCTTGGTGGATAGTAAGGGACTTATTAGATCAGCGATTTTTGGGGGCCTGGTCTAAGAAGGCGAGACTAGTGGATGGTGTACAAGTTAAGATGTGACAACAATACTCCATGCATGGGCGAATGGTTGCTTTGTTAAGATATAGAATACTGTCATGTGTGAGAAGTTTTCTAGCTCGGTAGATGGAGCGCACCTGCTTTGCAGCAGCCTTGTTATAACGCCTTGTATCTATGATACGACAGAAACAACTAATGAACTCTTCCATATTTTTATAGCGTCAAGAAATAATTTTTTATTCTCTACGTAAAGTTTAAGCATTATGTTAAGAATTGAGAAAGTAATTTTATATCACTGATAATGTATGATTTTTATATATTACGGTTCGCTGGTTGATATATTAGCTAGTACATCTGTCAGAGATTAGGCCTGGTGTGCTGTATACGGAAATGTCAGCAGAATTCAAACGGGTTACCCTACTCGTTTAAGCTAAAATCGTGGGAAAAGGAAGTCGGTGATATTTAGCCAGATATGACGTAAGACGTGAGGACAGAAATAATGGCAGGCGCAACTCTCGCCAGGTTTGAAAGAAACGACCAAACTGAGAGCAGGCGTTTGAAAATGGTTTCACGAAACTAGAACATAATTTAACAATGCGCTTAACACGTGATTAATTCTTGTTCTATATCTCCCTATTTGTTCTTTCAGTCACGAGACGATCATTTGGTTGAATAAATCTCCATCTTCTAAGAACGTAGTGTTCGAATTAATTGCATGATAATTAATAAAAGAAGTATATTTTGTCGGCATTTTTTTCAGCAAACGTGAAAATACTCCGTCCTGGGAGTAAGGCAACAACACACGCGCGCATGGCGCTGGTAGTCGACAACAAAGGTATGGATTTAATTTGATTAAATAATTATTATCAAATGACTATGTGACAGGATATGTAATTTGTATATGGTGGATGGGCAGTGGAAGTAGATTTCTATTACAGCAAAATGGTAAGATAAATTTCAGAGAGAAACATTATTTTTAATCAATGGGTAGAAAAAAAGAAAATGGCTAAAAATTTCCTTAAAATATTACTGTCTGATCCTCTAAGAGGACAGGTCAGAATGATAAATTAAAAATAAGAACATCGCATGAAAAATGAAGGAAAAGGTGTTTCAGTTGGATAAATCAATTGAGAAAAAAAGTGTAAATCTCTCAACGTTATTTGAATCATGGAAGATCTACAACTGATGTTTCAAAATCTTTTGTCTACACAAGCTAGGTCGAGAATTAATAACTAACGCCTCAATAATACTGAGATGATAGTTCGACCTGACATTGTAAAACAGAAAACCACCAATCGGAATACTAGTCAGAACAAACATTTGTACCTACCATGGGATTAGAGTTTGCAGATTTATGTGCTTGAAAGTTCATGGATGATCTTGAAACCTTGTGTAAACGAATATAACGTGGTATATGTTGGGCCATTCTCATTTCTAATCTTTGGGATGTATTGCCAACGTAGTCAGTTCCACACTAACATAGGAATTTATAAACAACAAAATTTTTTTTGAATGGCTGGTAAAGCATTCTTACGGAAAGAATAGATAAAAGCGTGTAAACTACTCTCAGCATGGTTGCTGGAAAACAGCGTTGAGTAGAAGAAATTATTTTGATATTATTAAGGCCATCGGGACCTAACCATAGAAGTTTCAAATAGATAGGACATCGTGACGGGCCAATAAATTTATCACCATTAAATATAGAAACTTTGCGTGCAATAGTGATTGTTATGATATTGATGGGGTATCCATTGGCAAGAAACATATTTGTCATTTCAGCAAGTTCTGCATCGAGCCGTGTTGGAGAACACATCATAAGTGCTCGATAGTAAGAGTACCAATAAGATTTATTTTTCGTGATTTAGGACAATACAAAGATACAATAAAAATGACAGTATGAATTAAAATGAAAGAGCAGTAGACCTAAATTTCAACGTTTCTCCCAACTGTTGCGTAGGCTTTTTCAAGAGAGAAAAGCTAAAAGTGGAAAAAGACGAGACCATTTTGTAATTTGGGAGAATATATATAAGTAATTAAGGTAAAATAAATGTAAATCTATGTAGGGAGGAAGGATAAACAAATAGGTATATAAATATGTATAAATAATAAATAAATGAACGAATAAAAATACATATATATATATTAACTCATATATATATATATATATATATATTTATATATATATATATATTTATATATATATATATATATATATATATATATATATATATATATATATATATATATATATATATATATAAATATAACGGTGTTCGAATTGTGCGACGAGTTTGAACAGTTATCTCCATACTGAAGATTTCGCAAGGATGAAACGTATACGTATGTGGATAATAATGAAATGTTTATTATTATATCATTAATTTATTTATATATATATATATATATATATATATATATATATATATATATATATATATATATATATATATATATATATATATATATATATACAGGGTGGGCCAAAATAAGGGTCCTATCTTTAAAGTTAAATAACTTGAATTTGAATAACTTACACAAAATAAAAGTTAAACTCACCAAACTTTATGTGTGTGTAGACTGACCCTTCCGAGATTTTTTGAAATAAACAAAACAAATTTTAGCCGAAAAACACTTCTTAAAACTTACAAAAACTAAAGTATTGTTTTTTACACTGTTTTGAGTTTTTTAAGCAAAAATAATGTTTTCTAAATGAGGGTACGTTTCTTAGGGCTAATACGGCTCATGCTTGCTTCGGAAGGGGTCCTTTACTTATTCTAAAAAAAAAAAAAAAACCAATAAATAAAAAGTTATGAATTTTTTAAAATATGACCCTTATTTTTGCCCACCCTGTATATATATATAAACATCGATATAAGGGTTAATCAGTCTGTCAGGTGGACGGTAAGACATCTCGAGGATTTGAGACGATGCTTGAAACTGGGCAGAATTTGTATTATTTAAGAGGACGGCTCAACAATAATTTGTTAAGAATGGACTTGGAGACGACTATGTTACAGTCAGTTGGGAAACTACATAGTTGTACTGTATTCCACATACGGGTAGTTCTTGAATTAAAAACTTTGCTCATGGAAGTTCCGTTAAGCTCCATGTACACAGAGGAAGAAAGAGAAATTATTCACAGTGGTTGTAGCTAGACGAGTTTTCGTTATATTGTTCACAGGTTCAACGAGTTGTGATTATTGATCGCATTGGAATTCTATAGCCTTTTACACGTGTGTGATGCCTGCACGTGACATTGCGTGATGGAAACACATTAACATTTTTAGAAATCAACAAAGAAAAATTACACTATATCATATTCTAAAAGGGGCGGTAATAGATTGCATTATTTTCTGCTTAGCTGGTTTGCTGGCTGGCCTTGACATTTACATTGCCACGTATAATAGTGCCGATTTTGTTTGGTCTAGTTCTAGAACGCCAGGCGTGGATTAAGATATCTAGACATATTCCTACACACCACACCCGGTGGCTAAGCTGATCAAAGTTTCCTCCAAATTCCCGTGAGGAAATAAACTATAGTGGCTTCACATTATGTATAAATTAATTCGGGAAATTGTTCACGGCTTCAGCTAGCTGCGATTATTGAATGCATTGGAATACTAGGATATTTAAACACAAAGTAAAAAGATTGGTTAAAACAGAACTTTGTTCGGGTGTTCAGGTGATCGTGGGATTATGAGATGGCTGCACGTGGCATTAGTAGATGGAAACATGAATATTTTTAGAAATTAGAAAAGAGAAAAAGACGAGATCAGTGTATAAGTGGACGGTAATAGATTGTATTATAGGTATCTTCATATGGGTGGCCTCCATTTTGCCGCCATTATAGTCGTGCTGATGTTATTTATTCAGGTCCGGAACGGCAGACGTAGATTAAGATAATCGTTCTGCGCACGTTATTAGACATCACATCCGGTGACAGACTTGTCAAAGTCTCTTACAAAATTTCGTGTGAAATCAAGTATTGTGTCTTAACGTTATGCAACCCTTCGAATGTACGCAATGCAGCCGTTTGAGATTCGAAAACCTACGAATGTTGAAATTGCTGGATGGTTTAGTAAAGCTAAAACACCGTTTAGAATAAACTTGTCAAAAGTTTTGCAAAACGGAAACGACTTTTAGAATCAGCTTATCAAAGGGCTCATTAAGCTAAAAAAGACGTTTATAATAAGATATTCAAAGCGCTCGTAAGGTAAAACGACGTTTAGAAGCTTATGAAAAAGCCTTTAAATGTTTAGAATCAGCGTATAAAAGTGCTCGTAGAGCTAAAACGACGTTCAGAATCAGCTTATCAAAAGGCTTATACAGCTAAAACAACGTTTAGAATCAGCTTATCAAAAGGCTTATACAGCTAAAACAACGTTTAGAATCAGCTTATCAAAAGGCTTGTACAGCTAAAACGACGTTTAGAATCAGCTTATCAAAAAGCTTGTACAGCTAAAACGACGTTTAGAATCAGCTTATCAAAAGGTTTGTACAGCTAAAACGACGTTCAAAATCAGCTTATCAAAAGGTTTGTACAGCTAAAACGACGTTCAGAATCAGCTTATCAAAAGGCTTATACAGCTAAAACGACGTTTAGAATCAGCTTATCAAAAGGCTTGTACAGCTAAAACGACGTTCAGAATCAGCTTATCAAAAGGCTTATACAGCTAAAACAACGTTTAGAATCAGCTTATCAAAAGGCTTATACAGCTAAAACAACGTTTAGAATCAGCTTATCAAAAGGCTTGTACAGCTAAAACGACGTTTAGAATCAGCTTATCAAAAAGCTTGTACAGCTAAAACGACGTTTAGAATCAGCTTATCAAAAGGTTTGTACAGCTAAAACGACGTTCAAAATCAGCTTATCAAAAGGTTTGTACAGCTAAAACGACGTTCAGAATCAGCTTATCAAAAGGCTTATACAGCTAAAACGACGTTTAGAATCAGCTTATCAAAAGGCTTGTACAGCTAAAACGACGTTCAGAATCAGCTTATCAAAAGACTTGTACATCTAAAACGACGTTTAGAATCAGCTTATCAAAAGGCTTGTACAGCTAAAACAACGTTTAGAATCAGCTTATCAAAAGGCTTGTACAGCTAAAACGACGTTTAGAATCAGCTTATCAAAAGGCTTGTACATCTAAAACGACGTTTAGAAGCAGCTTATCAAAAGGTCTTGTACAGCTAAAACGGCGTAAAAAATTAACTTTTCAAGGGGTGCGTAAAGCTAAACCAACGTTTCGAATTAGTGCAGGCGAAGAATGCAGCTTTTTGTGATTTTCATGGCGTATAATCGAAATTGGAATCACTCATTCATGTGAAAAGGTTTTAAAAGCCTACTCTTGTAGATAGAGCTTAGAGTCGAACAATACAGAAGTTGGGACCTTAACGGGAATCTGTTATAATGATCTACCCTATTGCGTCACTATATGGACTCTTCCCGACTCTTAAGGCCACAACAGAATCAAACCCATTTTATGTGATTTGAGATTAGAAATTGATTCCCAAATTGATAACTATGATTTTGTGTCCAATCTGGGTTAATCCATGTAAAAAACAGCCTTGCTACACATAAGAGACGAAGAACGTTAAAAGTGCAATAAAAACCGAACACAGATTAAGATTCAACATTCCGAAATAAGACACCAATACTTGAGCAATTTAAAAAGAAAATATTTGTTTATTTTTGTCTTTATTTAATTTTGTTGTCGTTTAGGTTTGACCTGATGTTCGTATTTTCTAAAACAATGACTACATTGTCAGAGTATCTCAAACAAAAATTCGCATGCATATAGCGAAATGTAGATATTTTTAGTGTAGCCATATTTACTCAAGATTTCAGAACTGAATAATTCATAGATGCACGTAGTTATGCTGAGCTTCTCATCCATACACAGTCTCCACGTTTCAGAGTCAAGTTTATAATTGGTAGCTGACTTAAAGCGACCGGTCCTCTTATTGAGGAAACCTCTTGCTCCTAAGTTCCTATGTCTTTTCTTTATATGTGTGTGAAGTAAGTATCACCCTATCATTCCCACATTATACAGGCTCTCCAAAACCCACAAACCTGACATCCCCATGCGTCCTATTGTATCAAGCATAGGTAGCACCACACACAAAATCGCACGGACCATAGCTAACATCCTCACTCCACTAATGGGTACCATCAGTCCTTCCCACATCAAAAATTCAGGCGACCTTCTTAGCAGAATAAAAAACATCAACGTAGAAAATAAAAATATACATAGCCTAGATGTAACTTCGCTCTACACTAACGTACCTGTTAAAAAATGCCTAAACTTACTTCACACACATATAAAGAAAATAAAAACCGACCTACCTTTCCCCCCAACACTCTTATATAAATAATTAGACTCATCACTGACATAACATATTTCCAATTTAACGAAGTATTCTACAAACAAAAATTTGGACTCCCTATGGGCAACCCCCTTAGCGGTGTATTGGCCTGCCTCTTTTTAGAATTCTTAGAATCCGGTCCTTTCAAATATAGACTACCCCCTAACATCGAATACTTTAGATACATAGATGATATTTTAATTTTCCTCCCCACAGACATACAAATCAATCATGTTAAAGATAAACTCAACACAGTAGAACCCTCCATAAAATTCACCCATGAGACTGAAATAAACGGCTCTATTCCCTTCCTTGATACTCTTATAATTAAGTCCAACAACAAACTAGAATTTAAGGTACACCACAAAAACACTCACAAAAATGACTACATACATTTCTACTCCCACCACCATAGCAAGATCAAAACAGGTATGATTATAGGCTTCTTCCTACGCGCCCTTAGAATATGTAGCCCCCCACACATAGATGAAGAAATAAAGTACATTTTTAATTCCCTAAAAACATTGCAATACCCCACACATTTTATATTAAATGCCAAGAAAAAAGCCTTCCAAATATTCTCCAGAAACACCACACAAAAAAATCAAACTCCTAACACCTCTCTCATAGACAGACCCCTTCTGCTATCCACGCATTCCAATAACGCATCCATATGCAACACGCTTAACAAACTAGGCATTCCAACAGTACAAACCACATCTCAATCCATAAAACAAACTTTAAACACATCCAGACATTTCCAAAAAACACCCACATCCCATGCCGGCTTATATACTGTCCCTTGCAATGATTGCCATCAATTTTACGTGGGAGAAACACAACGTGAATTAAAGAAACGATTAAATGAACACAAAAGGGACATAAAAAACAACAACCCTCTTAGTGCACTTTTCTCCCATGCACTAGAACATGGTCATGCGTTCAAATTTGAACAAGCCAAAATCACTAAATACATCCACAACAAATCTCGGCGAAGATTATTGGAAACTGCCCTCATCACCGCCTCCACCACCATCAAGCAACGAAATGGTTTCTTTAACCTATCACCCTTAATAAGCAAGATCATCCTCACAGAACAAAGACTCTTGCCTGATCATAGTTAACTTTTATTTTCATCTCCAACCTTTATGACACTCTTCCATTTACTCACTCTCTTCCTTTTTCTCCTTGAATCTTCATTTTCTCCTTACTTTTTCCGTTTTTTTCCCTCACATTTTTAATACTGCAGTCCAAATAAACTTTCTCATGTTCCAAATATTTCAAATATTCCATACCCACCCTTTCAATCACCGTCCTCCTCCACCCCTCCAATCCTTCACTCATTGCTATCATTTTCCAAATATTTCAAATATTTCACACCCTATTACAACAAATTCTTCCTCTCCCTCTCTCAACTATTTTCTCCCATACCCCTTCTTAAATTCCCTCATTTTCTCAAAACGCTCTCTAAGACCATAACTTTCCCCCATCCACCAAAATCACAGCCCCCTCCCTCTCTACCCATCCTCCTTTCCCTGCATACACCCCCCATACACAAACATTCCAACTTACTTTTCCCCTTCAATCTTGACCGCAGCCATCTGGTCAAACACCTCCCTCCCCCCTCTTCCTCCATTCCCTCTCTGCCATCCACTTTACCCCTGCTCATCCCCCACCTCTTTCTCTTACCACCAGCCACAGTAGTCCTTGCTCACCCCATCCTTCCATTTTTCCCCACTCATTTTCTTCAACATTCATTTCTATTTCTCCAACAAGTACGGACGTCCACCCTGTAGTGGCCATTATTTATTTTTTATTTTTCCTCCCAATATGTCTACCCTACATGTATCTGTACTTGCATGACATTTTTTCTCTATTTTATCATCCTGATGAAGTCTTATAAATAAAGACGAAACGTTGATGTACACATAAAAAACATCCATTTATTTCTTTTCCTTTTTCATTTTCCCATCACGTCGGATTACCTTCATTCTTCTCTTCCCATATATATATATATATATATATATATATATATATATATATATATATATATATATACATATATATATATGGATGTGTGTGTATCTTACAAGTTCTATTATGTACGTTCAGTTAAGTCTACATTATGGCTTTATTTTATCCCTGGAATCATGCCAAACAGGGACAAAATTTAGGAGCGAGGGAAGAAAGAGAAAGATTCCCACTGGAATATGTATATATATATATATATATATATATATATATATATATATATATATATATATATATTATATTGCATACAAATGCTCCTTCTTTTGAATGTAGATGATTTGACATACTTTAAACGTGTCACGTCATCCGATGACCCGTATAGCTTCAGGTCACAGGTCGTCTATGTTCTCTGTTTGAATGGACGTCATGATTTTGTTACTTTATCATCTATGACGAAATAAATGATCATCGCGCTGTCTCCCACACCTATTCAATAAATGATGTCATATGTTTACGACGTCATACAAAATCTTCTGGATGTCCTCAACCTGTTTCAGTGGATGTCTTGATCGATTTATGACGTCATCTAGTCTGTTCGAAGATAAACAAAAACATAACGAAATTCCTAGTTTAGTAGTAAGGGTTTGTCTAGTATACACACAAATATATATATATATATATATATATATATATATATATATATATATATATATATATATATATATATATATATATATATTACATTGGAACCTCGGTTTTCGAACATAATTCGTTTAGGAAAGATGTTCGAAAACCGATTGTTGAAACACCGATTAAAAATTAAAAATAATGTAAAAGCGATTAATTTCTTTCCAAGCACCAAAACAAATACTTATTTTCCCATATTTTTCATGATTCCTCGATTGAACAAACCAGGGTTGCAACTCTCAATTTTCTTACAAAAAAACAGATCTGCCTGAAAAAAACTCACTGATTGTTTTTTAAAAACCCATACTCAATTTAATTCTTATATATAGACTTTTTTTATTTTGTTAGATATTTACTGAAGAATATACACAATTATTAAGCATCAGTTATATAATAGTTTTTAATGCTAACTATAATATATAAAATAAAACCTTATTTGGTAAAAAAAAATGTATATTCCCTGTAGAGGTTTTATGAAATAAAACTATTTTTAGTGTATATTTTGACTATTTTCTTACACATTTTCTAATATTGATTTTTAAGTTAAAAATATAGTTCCAAAGAAAAAACCCACATTCAAAATATGAAAACCCTGATTAATCTTAAAAAGCCAGATCTTGGAGAAAACCGAAGAGTGGCAAACCTGCACATTAGTCGGTATGCTTCGGTTGCTGTCAGCGTGGTTCAGGAATTGAACTTTGTCAGAAAACCCAGGCATTTCCGGCTTGAATTTTTGTTTCGAAATCTGAATTGTTCCCGTTCCAAGTCGTTCATAAACCGAGATTTGACATGGGTGTTTCAAAAGTCTTGGGAACATTACAAATGCGTATATCTCATGAACTATTCCAGGTAGAAAAATGAAACTGGTGCCATTTTAAAGCTTGCTTAATCAAGTTTTTGGTCATACTAATGATTTTCGTGTTATCTTTCCAGGTGCAGTAATGGCGTTCTCTAAACAAGACAAGGCATTTTGCGTCCTCCAATTTGCAAAGACTGAATCGTGGACATGTGTTCAGCGTGCATTTCGCAGGAAATTTAAAAAAGAAGCCCCTGAAAGGAAATCCATTGTCAGATGGCATGCTAAATTTGTGAAAGATGGGTGTTTGTGCCCAAGTAAGCGAACAGGTCGCCCTTCAACTTCAGAAGATGCAGTTGAGCAAGTTCGGACAGCCTTTCAGCGGAACCCCCGTAAATCAGTGAGAAGAGCCAGCAGGGAACTTCAGGTGCTCCAGCAACTGTCTGGCGTGTCTTAAGGAAACGACTGCAAATGGTACCTTACAAGCTCAAGTTGGTCCAAAAGTTGAAGGACACTGATAAGCCACTTCGCCGTGACTTGGAAGATAACGGCTTTGATGACCGGCTTGTTTTTAGCGATGAGGCGACCTTCCATCTGAATGGCAAAGTTAACAAGCATAACACTCGCATATGGGGTACTGAGAATCCTCATGAACTTCTTGAGCACGAGCGAGATTCACCAAAAGTGAACGTGTTTTGTGCAATTTCCAAGAAAGGTGTCTATGGACCGTTCTTCTTTGAAGAGGCAACTATCACTGGTGAATCCTATCTCAACATGCTGGAAGACTGGTTAATGGCTCAGTTGGAACAAGCAGAATCTGATGACTTCATTTTTCAACAAGATGGTGCACCACCACACTGGAGTCTTAGAGTAAGGCAGTTTCTTAACACAAGGCTGCCTAGTAGATGGATTGGGAGATCTGGGCGAAATGATGACGTTCTCATGCCCTGGCCTCCTAGGTCTCCAGATCTTACCCCGTGTGACTTTTTCCTTTGGGGCTTTGTCAAGCAACAAGTCTATGTGCCGCCCCTTCCAAGAGATATTGACGAACTAAAGGCTCGAGTAACGGCAGTTGTGGGAACCATTGACGTCAAGATGCTGGAACGCGTTTGGCAGGAAATGGACTATCGACTAGATGTCTGCCGTGTGACGAATGGTGCTCATATTGAGCAACTTTGAAGATTCCGCACAAAACTTGAAACTTTAACCTTTCCAACGGTACCAATTTCATTTTTCAACTCCTAATAGTTTTTGAGTTATTAAAAATCGTTATGTTCCCAAGACTTTTGAAACACCCTGTATATATATATATATATATATATATATATATATATATATATATATATATATATATATATATATATATATATATATATCCTATTTTTAGTTCATCATTTATGACGTCATATGAATCTCTTTCTGGTGCCCCCAACCTGATGCAAACATACAAATAAAGAAGGTAATAAACACGATTCACAGTGTTTTAGCAATATATATATATATATATATATATATATATATATATATATATATATATATATAGTAATCCAGGTAGAGTAAAAATCCACAGGGTAGAAATCCAAAGGGAATCAAACCGGGCTTACAAAATAGTGCTCAATAAAGATATAGAGCTGTATTGTGAATGCTTTTATTCAAACATGTACAAGGTCTGCTACACTGGCATGTCGATGTTATCGATCTACAGCTATCGAGAGCTGAGGTCTCATCAGGCAGAAAGTTTTTTTCTTGATCCGACCCGGTCGGTGAAGTCCAGGAAGAAACCTGGTTCTTCCTGGACTTCACCGACCGGGTCGGATCAAGAAAAAAACTTTCTGCCTGATGAGACCTCAGCTCTCGATAGCTGTAGATCGATAACATCGACATGCCAGTGTAGCAGACCTTGTACATGTTTGAATAAAAGCATTCACTATATATATATATATATATATATATATATATATATATATATATATATATATATGTAATATTTTGTTACGTTTTAAAGGCCAAGATTTTATTCATCTTACGAATCATTTTTTTAAAACAAACACTTTTGGTACAATTACGGTCCCGTCTCGTTCACCAGAAGACCAACTGACATTTGTATGTCAATATCGGATCTTTTTTCTACGGACCCAAAGGAAAGGCAAAAAATGTTCTCAATCAGAAAAAACCCATAGCGATGCGACAAAACAAAAGTCTGAAAACAAACAACTCACATCCGATACACCTCCATCGTAGGCGTCTACAAAATCACTACATAGAGTAGGCAGCCATATATATATATATATATATATATATATATATATATATATATATATATATATATATATATATATATATATATATATACATGTATGTATGTGTGTATCTCTATCTCTCTGTCTGTTTGTCTCACTCTCTCTATATATATATAATATATATATAGAGAGAGAAAAAGAGAGAGAGACAGACAAACAAAGATGCATGCATACATACATACATACATACATACATACATACATACATACATACATACATACATACATACATACATAACGAAATAAACGTTTATTACAATATAAGCAAAGAAAATAACGATTACGCGATTAAAATAAAATATTTTATTCATCTTGGGGCTTTTAAGAACATATTTTACAGGTAGCAGTTTCGTTAAAATGTTATGGCAGACAAATCCTAACTATCGAATTCTATCGTCGTGTTTATGAATGAAATTAATTCATCAATGAAGATAATTACTACTATTACTACGTATCGAACTTAATGTATTGCTTTTGTCATATGTTTTAATGAGATTTTTTTTATTCAACTTTCTTGACTCGTGTTTTGTTTAATCTGATGTCTATTATTAGTGTAATGATTTTTTTACAATTGTCTTTTCGATGATGATGTATTTGAAGGCACAGAAAAGAATTTTATTTTGTAATGTGTACAGTATTTGGATGAAAAATATAATAATGTTAATGTATTTATAAAATTTATATTTTTATTTTCATTCATTTATTCATGGTTGTTGTTAATTCTTTTAAATAAAAAAATAACATTATCAAGTACAATATACAAGAAATTAAAAAAAAATGAATAGAAAGCAGTTCCACAATTTTAGAAAATTTTGAAAAATTAAAAAAAGAAAAATAAAGAATAAAAAAATAAAATTATCAGATTCCTGGTATTTTGTGTCAGTAATTGAAAGTTTTCATTTTTTGTTTTAAAATATTTTGTATAAAAAAATAATCAAAATATATTCAAAATATTTTTTTCAAAATATGAACGAGCATTATTTTAAAATTGCCTTAACATGCGCATACATATATTTTTTAATCTATATAATACGGGCGATTTTTTTGTCTATATCAAACAGAAAAATTGGTGAAAATTACAAATATGCAACAAATAAATATTACCAAAGGCAATAAAAGTTACTTTCTATTAACTGGATAATATTTGTTGTATTTTAAAGTATGTTAATGTGTTTTCATTGCATTTTAATAATCCGATAAAAGTACGATATAATTTACCTTATTTTCTTTCAAGAGCCTTGAAGTCGTATTTTAACAACTCGAAAACCGAAAATTAAACAAAAATACAGCTAATAACTGTCACCAATCTGTAGAAAATTTAATTTTCAACCGATCCGTATATTTTTATTGGCTATACTTTAACCTTTTCGTTTTTGGAGCGATTATTGCGGCTTCCCGTCGAGAAAAAAACGGCGCCATGTTCAATTCGTAGAGTTTACAAGACTCAGAATGCAAGGATAAAAAATGTAAATAAAAGTGCTTTAAAATACTTTAAAACAAAAAAAAAAACTTATCCGTGTAGGTAGAAGAGTAACTCATCTTGCCTTTGGTAACATTTATTTTTTATTTCCACTCTATTTATGATCTATATATAGTAAAAGAAAATGCCACAATACGATAAGGAAATGTAATGAGTGACCATATATGTGTAAGTCCACATCAGAGTGTTTGAGTGTATGTGTACTTCTGACCAGTGCCTATATGCCAGTATTTACCAACTCTGTTTAAACCCGGGCGAGAACCCAGACAAAAGGTCAAAGCAATAAAACCTAGGATTGATTCTAAAGAAAGGTATTTAGCACCACTTAACAAATTTCTACCAGCTCTTACTCCTGATATAAACAGCGCCTACTCGCCCGAAAGCCCCAACAACTTATCTCTCGCCTTTCATATGCGCACTTTCCAAAACCCATATAATAATACGTTATGGAAATTTCCTGTTTGTACGTACGTTATTACCCTCCACCTTCCTTTTTAAAGGATGGAATCGCTCGATCGCTGAAGATGGAATGCAAAGAAAGTATTTTTTTTAAATTTTATCTCATGTTGCTGATGCGAAACTCGAAGTAAAATACACTTTCTTGGCGTTCGGGCTACGATCAAAGTGTTATATCTGTTCTGTTCACAGATGATACAATAATATCGTAGGGTCTGCTTTCGCGCCGGACGTCCATAGAATAGAAATCTGTCACAAACTTCTACAAGAGTTTTGAAGATAGACAGACCCGCATAACCAGATATATTCTGAAACTACATTAACCAAAGTACTTAGATAACTATGTTTCAGTTTGAACAACGGTGGTAAAATAATATCATGGGGTCTGCGTTCGCGCCGGGCGTCGACAGCATATAAATATTCTTATAAACGACAGCTATATCCAACAGATGTAGGATACAACTGTTGCATCTCTACGGGGCCCACTAGGGTCTATATAAATAAAATTATGTTACTACTTCTGGTGTATCTGTTTATGTGTGTTTCTCGCTTCTACGTGACTTACCCATCATTAACTTGGATCTACTAGTGATTGCTAATTTATTGAAATCAAAAATGCAAGAGAGTAAATTATTAAAACGAACTTTAAAAAAAAATGAAATTAAATGAAATTAAATCCACCACAGTGCATTTCTGTTTCTTAATAAACAAGTAAACCATTTTAATCTTTTGTTAATAGTTTTAAAATATGAATGCACTACTTCGTGATACTTCGACATTTGAAAGTAATTTTGAAGAATTTAAACTGTCCAATAGTCATTTCTAGCTTTAAAATTCTTAGCAAAGTCTCATGTATTAAAAGATTGAAAGTTTCGGGAGCTATTTACATCTAATAATTTTATGAATTGAGATTAAAACTACATTAGCATAACAAACATAGTTTCAGTTTTATAATAAGTTGGCTTAATTAATAATGAAATGATCAAACGATACCGTAATAATACAATTTAACTTTTTAAATCCTATTTAAATGAGTAATTTGATGAAAATTACGGCATCGTTAAAAATAAATAAATTCGCGAAACAAAAGGAAAATAAAAAATACTCCCGGGCAACGCTGGGTCGGAACAGCTAGGTAAAATTAAAAAGAAATTGCAAATTTATTCCAAAAATAACTATTTTCACTAGAAATTTTTTCAATGACGTAACATCAGAATAATTTAATTGTTTATTTTAATTTTGTTGTAGTGTTTGTTTTATTTTTTATTTTTTATTTTAATGTTGTTCGCCCCAAACAAGAGACGTTGCCACTGAAGCGTAAGAGGCTACTGTGATAGGAACCAGATTGATAGGGGAAACCTAGGTGGGGAGTTGGACAGCAAGATGTTTGTTCACATTACATTTAAATTTCTGCATGTTGGTACGGTCGGGGAAAACAGGGAACGAGGAAAGAAGTTAACAGAGTAGAAAATCTTCCAGCATCCACGGACCTCTCCAATGAAGGGGTGTGATTTTGTTGCTAGTCGGGTGGGAAATGGGTATTTACGTTGATGGGGTACACGTGCAGAATGTTCATCGGAGCACATCCCATGGAAGTACTTGTAAAACAAACACAAGGATGCAACACTACTGCGATGCGTCATGGGCTGGAGTTTTGCAAACAGTACGGGACCTATTAGAACTTTTTTGCACCCTGTCCAAGAGGGAGAGGCTAGTGATTGGTGCACCAGCCAAGATGTGGCAACAGTAATCCATGCATTGAAGAATGGTGGTTGTATAGATAGATATATAGATATACAGGATACTGGCAGATGTGAGGAGTTCTCTAGCTCAGTAGAGGGAGCCTACCTTCTTTGCGACAGACTTGGCAGCATCTTCTATGTACTTATTCCATTTCAGAGTCTGGGGATAGTAGACCTTTTCTGCTACCTAGAAGGTATGCTTATTGCAGATGGTGGGTGTAAACAGAATACAGCATAGGCGCTATTTCGTGAGATGATGACATCGCGAATTGCCCCTCTCTATATCCGTCTTTAGTTGTGTGTCAGGAGCGTGGATGCTGGGTCCTCATCCAGTCCTCTCTTATCGACCGCATTAGATGAATCTGCAATGTGATATCAGATCAAACCTAACACATTAGGTCAGAGGATTTGCTGAAAGCACTGCATTTGCTCAGCATCGAAGTTATCTTAAGGACGAATCGGTTTCGCTGGTATGGTCATGTGGGGCGTTCATCTATCTGGATAAATCGTTGAGAAGCATGGATGTCTTGAATCGCAGGAAGGTTGGCCGGCCAAGGAACACTTGGAAGCAAGTGATTAGATATGACCATACAGAGTAGAATTTGGAGACAGCTGACCCCGTTAAATGTGAGAACCGGTAAATGAGGTTCCGAAATATGAGAAAACGTCTAACCCTTTTACAATGACTAATTTGTAGAGTAATTTGAATTTTAACTTTTGCTACATACAACGCTGATTTGTAGAGTAATTTGAATTTTAGCTTTTGCTACATACAACACTGATTTGTAGAGTAATTTGAATTTTAGCTTTTGCTACAGACAACACTGATTTGTAGAGTAATTTGAATTTTAGCTTTTGCTACATGTAACACTGATTTGTAGAGTAATTTGAATTTTAGCTTTTGCTACATACAACACTGATTTGTAGAGTAATTTGAATTTTAGCTTTTGCTACATACACCACTGATTTGTAGAGTAATTTGAATTTTAGCTTTTGCTACATACAACACTGATTTGTAGAGTAATTTGAATTTTAGCTTTTGCTACATACAACACTGATTTGAAGAGTAATTTGAATTTTAGCTTTTGCTACATACAACACTGATTTGAAGAGTAATTTGAATTTTAGCTTTTGCTACATACCACCATGATTTGTAGAGTAATTTGAATTTTAGCTTTTGCTACATACAACACTGATTTGTAGAGTAATTTGAATTTTAGCTTTTGCTACAGACAACACTGATTTGTAGAGTAATTTGAATTTTAGCTTTTGCTACATAAAACACCTGATCTTCACAAATGGTCACCCATTTATTACTGGCTAGGATCAACGTCGCTTGATCTAACGCAACGTTTCCTAACGGAGGCTCCTCGTAACCTTAAGCTTCAGAAAAAGTCCCTAAAGGTTCCGCAATAACACGTGAGACAAGCTATTATTTAACAAATACCAAGAGCAAAGACAGAAAGCGTCTTCTCTCATGTGAGAATAAAATCCGTGTGTGTTTATCTATGGTTCGACCTCGTACGATCAAAGTGTAGTATCCGTTCTGCTACTACGCTTCATCCTTTTCTGTCCTAGTTCAGTGAAGTAGAAATCTTTCTAGACTAGGGCAGTTTAAATTTGTGTCCCAATCCTGAGTGCCACTTTTTAGGTGGGTGAATTTTTCCCACATTAAAAACTTTGCCCTCGTGAGGGAGGCAAGTACAAGGGCAGGCACAAGGTTCACACTAGAGAAGCATGTGGCATTTTAACAAATGGCTCTAAAAGTAACATTTTCTCAGACCATTTATTGGTTCACAGGATATTTTGTCTTCATTTATCTTATGGCTTTTCAACATTGCCAGTAACGGATGAATAAATAATAAAGGCACATGTGCAGTTTAGTAAACAGCGGAAGATTATTCACAGGAAGTAACGACAGAATAGATTAAAACATTTAAATAAATTTATTTAATAAAATATAGTTTCTGAAAGAAAAACATCGTAATAAAATGAAGTTTATTTTCAATAACGTAACATTTTGGCAAAAACATTGTAATACAATATAATTTCTGAAATTCACAGTGATTTTTTTATAATTTAAAATGTTATAAAACGAACATAATAATAATAAAATTATATTTTATTACAGTGTTTTTGCCAAAATGTTATTTTATTGAAAATAAACTTTATTTTATTACAATGTTTTTCTTTCAGAAAATATATTTTATAAAATAAATAAATTTATTAAAATGTTTAAATCTATTGGTCGTTACTTCCTATGGATTATCTGCCCTTGTTTACTAAACTGCAAAAGTGCTGATTTTTTTTGAGGATAGAAATTCCCTGATGAAGTATTATAAACGAACCGTATGACCTTTATCGAAGAATTTAGCCTAAAAACGTATTAAGTTTTTCTTAAACCAGTAATTCAAAAAATATACTTTGGTATTCATCACGTGAAATACGATGAAAATAAAATGAGAAAGATATCTTATATAATTTTTGTTTCTACGAATGGGGCAGCGTGTAATTTATTTTAAGGGTTATGCAAAGGTAAAAAAAAGTTGAGAAACGTTGAATTAGGTACTAGCCAGATTGATGATTCGTAGATGAAACCGCTATCTGTGGATATATATATATATATATATATATATATATATATATATATATATATATATGTGTGTGTTTTTCCTGGTTTCTTTTTTTTCTGAAGATTTTTTGCCTGTAATATTCGAACATTGTTTGATTGTAGAGTCTTTAAAGATGAAACGACCGTTGAAATGAACTGTTGCTTAACACGATTGTTTAGTCTGGTTGAAATCGAAATCATTTCGTTATATATATATATATATATATATATATATATATATATATATATATATATATATATATATATATATAACAAATGTTTGGAGGTACAACATTTATATATGCATTTGAAAAGAAAATGATTCGCGGAAAACTCTCTAGTCGTAAGAACTCTAGAGTGTTTTCCGCGAATCATTTTCAAAAGCTTATATATATATATATATATATATATATATATATATATATATATATATATATATATATATATATATATATATATATATAGGGTGGGCAAAAATAAGGGTCCTATTTTTAAAAATTCATAACTTTTTTATTTATTGATTTTTTTTTTTTTTTTTTTTAGAATAAGTAAAGGACCCCTTCCGAAGCAAGCATGAGCCGTATTAGCCCTAAGGAACGTACCCTCATTTAGAAAACATTATTTTTGCTTAAAAAACTCAAAACAGTGTAAAAAACAATACTTTAGTTTTTGTAAGTTTTAAGAAGTGTTTTTCGGCTAAAATTTGTTTTGTTTATTTCAAAAAATCTCGGAAGGGTCAGTCTACACACACATAAAGTTTGGTGAGTTTAACTTTTATTTTGTGGAAGTTATTCAAATTCAAGTTATTCAAATTTAAAGATAGGACCCTTATTTTGGCCCACCCTGTATATATATATAATTACAGATCAAAATTTTATCATAAACTGATACGTGTTTTTAGAATTAAAAACATTCTTGAATACATTCAAGCAATAACGCAAACAATCCCGTTTTTCCGGTTCATTTAAAGTTTTTTTGCATTAAGGTTCGCTTTGATAGTGTACGGTTTTGATTTGACAACGAACTCTGATGACGGGATTTTTTTTACTGCTTGAACTTTTTCAAGTATATTATGAATTCTACTAAAAACATGTGTTAGTTTTTCTTTGCTTCGAAAATGAAATTAAATCACCGTATGATATAACTATGATCTGTAATTATATTTATTTAAAGCTCTATTACATTTTTTAAATAACTATTTAAATGTTTGAATATGTAGCTTCATTTTGCTTTAGAATTTGATACCAATAAGAGTTGATCTGAACTATATAAAATAAGTGTTTTCATATTATCATATATATATATATATATTAAAGTCAGTCAGACTTTCAAAGTTAGACTAAAATATCCTTTCAGCTGACTAAGACAATTTGTTTATTACTGTCGAGTTTTTATTTGTTATTGTTGTAGCATGTTATTGTCAATATGATAATGTAATTCGCCACAATTTATTTCAACGGTTACTTAGTCTGGCTCAGACAATCAGATGATAGGAAAATATGTAGTTTACGGGAACCTTTCATTTTAACTTAAAAAATATGTCATTTTACCTCATATAATGTATCTACATATGAAGGCAATTTTAAAATGTTTTACAGTATAAAAGAAACTGTTTAGTTATTTGCAGCTACAATTTTATTTTCGTTGTTTAATTTCGGTGGTCAATTCCATAGATCCCACTGTAAGATATTTCTTCACCGGGAACTGTTTCGATTTCAGATGTTGTTGGTTTCTCTGCCGTGTATATAGTACCGCTACCGTTCTCACAGCCATCTCCGACACATGTGCTACTGCCACTTCCGGCTGAGAGCGCCATCTGTCCGCGCTGTGCCTGGACGTACTCAATCTGTACTGCATTCGAGTTTATCATGACCTCCTCAATCGTGCTGGTGCCGGAACTTTCGTCGCTACCAGACAAAATAATATGTTCGTCGCTGCTCGAACCACTGCCAACAGTGTCTCCGGACCCGGTGAACCATTGGGACACGGATCTCCTTTTGCGCGTGGGGTGAGTCAGAACACTGATGATACCTGTTTTGGTTTTGATCGGTTCGATTTTTGGTTTCAGGACGAAATTCAGATTCGAACCCACTTGTTTGGTGTTTGTATTACCATCACTGTAACTCACGGTTTTAACAGAAGAAGAGTCGTGCTCATTTTCATTTGAGTTCATCGTATGCGACTCTTCCTCGATTTGAATACCGTCATTTAACCAGGCGGGCATGAAGAACGAAGAACCAGAACCGGCGCCTGAACTGAATCCAGATCCGAATCCATGGTCAACGCCTGCGCTGTTTGTTCCCATGGAATATTCCGTGTGTCCGGAACCGTAGTCTTTGATGATGATTGATCGAGCAACTCGGCTGGAAGATTTGGATTCTGCGAGACGACCATTTTGGTGGGAGAGATTCTTTCGAAAGATTTGCCGAATTAATCGACCGGCCACGAGATCTCGGCGCCATTTGTGACGGTGGCCTCTTTCTGTGAATAATTTGCGAGTCACTGCAAGAGAGAGATAAAGTGAAAAGAATTAGGATCAGTAATTGGATAAATAATCGTATTGTTTTATGAAGAACATCTCACGTTGTGAAACGTCTTATGTTGTGAATGCCAAAAAGCCAAAGCAAAGAAAGGAGGAATTAAAGAGAGAACGAATCTAAAAGAAACATGAAAGACTGATAAAAGGAAGAAAATAAGCAGAAAAACGCGGAAAAACCGCGGGAAAAGGAGGATGAAGGCAGAAGAAGAAAGACAGAAAAAAAGTTTAAGCCAAAATAAATGAAGAAGAAAGAATTCAGGAAATTCTTTTTTTTCTATTTTTGACCTTCATTATTTAGTCTAAACATAATTGAAAATACGAGCGGAAGGCGGTTGGAAGAAATTTAATTTGCATACGTGATTTTGTTCAATAAAAGAAGTTACGTTGGCGCTAAAATTGAAAAGAAAAGAGTAAGATGGAGATTTTTCAGGATTTTCTTGTCTGTTGATGTAACCACGCTTGTGAAGGGGATATTCTACTCGTCGGGGTTTCTGCTCTTGAAATCATATCTACTAAACCCTTATTGCGTTGTGGGCAAAAGAAAAGTTATTAGTTCAATTCTTATAACAATATCTGAATTGAAAGAATTTCTTTTATTTTTTGCAATCAGAAGTACTGGGTTTCTCCGAGAGAAAAAAATAACAGAGCATGAAAAATGAGCTCCTGGCGGAAAGACAACATTTATTATTAGATATTTACTTATTTTACGATTTTTTTGAAAATTATTGCTCTCTCTCTCTCTCTCTCTCTCTCTCTCTCTCTCTATCTATCTATCTCTCTCTCTCTCTCTCTCTCTCTCTCTCTCTCTCTCTCTCTCTCTCTCTCTCTCCCTCTTTGTATTTCTTTCAACAAATATATTCTACGCGACCGATAATTTTTCACCGTTGTATGTAATAACTATTTTTCTAATAATTGTCTTTGAATACAATCGTCATTCTATGCACATTATTTTTCAGGAAAACCTTTTTTCTTTGCTTCCTATAAGAACATCCCCAAGTGTCGTCTTCCCTTGAAGATTGTTTACCAGGAATATTTGCAGCGACTAAAACAGACAACGTCGCCAGCTCCAAGACAGTTACGCTTGCACGCTCCTTTATAAATTCCTGTTTGCTCTTTCTCTGGTATATTTTTAATTATAGCTCGTCAGGTTTCTAGCCTACTCAATGCCCTGTAATTGTTGTTCTATATATATTATACGGTACAAATCACGTTGACACACCGGTTCCCGTTAGATCACCGAAGTTAAGCAACGTCGAGCCTGGCCAATATTAAATGGGTGACCATTTGGGACTACCAGGTGCTGTATATGCTCTCTGTTTATCTCGGCATTGTTTCCAGTCGTCTTGAACTGCTTGCCATTGGAATCAAGCAGTGCCGACTCAGGAGAGGTGTTGTTAGGGATTGCGCAACCCTTGCTTCATAATTACAAGCGCAGCCAGCCCCTTATAGGGGTATCCATAGTCTCTCTAGACTGAACAGAGGGCCTAAATATATTTTTCTCACATGCAACTAAAGGAAAGAATCCTTTCAGCTGTGCCCTATCAGAAGCTTGGTATTGGTAGGATTGTTGATGCCAAACGCCCTCGACGTCTCAGGTTGTTTGACCAGATGCAGTGTGCAGCTTCCTGCGTTAACTCAATAACACGCATGGATACACCAAGAAACAAGGATCTGTGGAAGATCTAGCTTGAGTGCATAAGAAGGGATTTGACTGCATGTAACATATAGATATCACCCCTTTTGATCGGACCGCGTGGAGAGCAGGTGTGATTCGTTGCCCACCCTGAAGCCCAACACACGGACGGTAATTTACTATAAAGAGGCGATTTTTGGCGCATCACATAGTGTTAGGATATTTTGTACTCATGCATCAAGGCCCAAAGGCTAATCGAGGATAAGAAGTAATGAGTTGATCAGGTGAACGGTGAGACAAAATCATTGAGACGATGGTTGAAACTGAGCAGAATTTTATTATATAAGAAGGCGGCTCAATAATAATTTGTTATGAATGGACTTGGAGACGATCAGGTTACAGTCAGCTGGGAAGCAACCCCGTGGTATTATGTTCCAATATTGTGTTGTGTTGGAAAGCAATCTGCTCATGGAAGTTCGGTAAAGTCTTACGTAGACAGACGAAGAAAGGAAACTTATTTACAGTGGTTGTAGCTAGAGAATTCTGGCTGCAAATGTTTTACAGGGGAGGGAGATTGGAGCTCAGTCGAGCACCTACTATGAAAATAACGATAGCGAACAGTCGAGGATACTACGGATATACAATGTGAGAAAGAAACCACTCTCATACAAATCCTTTAACTCTTTAACAATGGGCATTTTATTTCAAATTTAAGCGTGACAGATCGACGGACTGACGACGAATGAACAGAGCCTCGTATCGAGATGAGTAAACGCATTAAGAGAAGTATATTTAAAACTTAAGCGTAACAGCAGAAAACTGATAATCTTAATTACAATGTAACAGACAGAACGGCACACACAATATCTTATAGAGATACTTGGACGTATTTCAAATAAGATGCGTCCATTCAATCTGAGCGTTTACCGATTAAAATACTATTTTAAACATAAGCGTGACAGAGCAACTGTTCGACTTACTTTCAAACAGATTGATATATACTCTTTATAAAGATGTTTAGATGCATAATCTAATATATAAAATAAAGTCGGTCGGAATTTCCGAGTTAGACCTACATAGCAATGCATCTAACAAATCGATACTTGATTCTGACTAGCTTTCTTCATTATTTTTCTTTCACTATGCCCTTCCTATAATATGTATTCCGGTGAGGAATATTGGTAAAATTGTGACATTTTCCCTACTAATCAGTTTACGCCATTAATAAAAAAAAAAACGAGATTCGACATTTCGCTATCTATTTCGACTATCAGATAAACAATTACGTGCATTTACATCATAGATATTAAACTACTTATTTTTACCGTCACTTTCGTTGTTTTATCACATTTAAATATTAACGAATAAACACAGTAATTTACGCACGTGTGCTTCTATAAAATGATATATTCTTCCTTACTGACCGAAGAGACCGTTTAATAACGTTACAGATCCTCATTAAAGTAATACTCTATCACATTTATTATATTTATTTACATTTACGGATATGATTGTTTCTTTCAATAAATGTTTAGATTACAGCAAATACCGATTAATTCATTCTCTTCAGTCGTTAATTGGTTAAAAAATAAATCTTTACATGCGATCAAAACTTTGAAACATTGTAATTACTATCAGGCGGCTAGGGAATGCCCCTCTCCCACTGACATGGGAATACCCTCTTCTGAGGCCATCGCTCACGGTTCAGAGGCACCCTGGCTCCAGTGGAAAACACTCAACCACCTGAGAACGGGTATTGAGCGATCAAAAGCTGCTATGAGTAGACGGGGCTACAAAACTGACCCTACCATGAGCGAATGCGGACAGGAAGACTATACGATGTAACACTGTCTGGTCTGCTCTCTATTACCCGAACCGGTGCAGCTTGAACGATTTTGCAGAGCACAACAATAATGCAAAGGACTGCATAAAAAAGTGGAAAACTGTCGCATGCCTCAAAGACACGCAAAGAAGGATTACTATTGTGTCTATGTGCCTTCATACATTTCTCAATATTATTTCTCACTCACCGGGAACATAGTTCGGGCTTAATAAAAAAAAAGAACGAGTACAATAAGATGGACCAAAGATGTTTCATTTATATGTTAAAACGAATTGAAGCGATGACCTTAGGATTTCGCGCGCAGCAATTAGAGACAGAAATTGTGAGTTCGAACCTTATTGTTTTCTGGGTTTTTTTTCAAATTTTAATTTATTTCTTTTTCGTTCATTTTTTTTTTTACGTAATGCACATAAATTAGAACCCTGTGGTAAGCAGAAAGTTGATTCAATATCTAAACTTAAATGCAGAAAACATTAAAATACTTCTAATAGATTTCAGAATCCACTTCATACTTATTTTAACAAAGGCAACAAATTCTTTATGTCTGTATAGACGACACAGCAAGTCCGAATATTAGCATCTTATTATTTATAAAATACAACCTGCGTTAGCTTTAAACTGACTTCTACAAACTTTATACAGCGTCTTCGTAATAAAAAGGCACCGAAATGCTGACTATTAGCATTAGCATCTAATTATTTATATATTTCAGAGTAAAAAAAAACAGCTTCGAAGTTAATGTTGCATAGACGTCTGATAGGTTTAAAATTAATATTTTGTTGCGAAATAATAATGCGAGTGCAAATATTCCCGGGCAACCGTGTGGTCGGACAATTCGTTAAGCATAAAAACGTCTCGATTTAAAAAAAAAAAAAGGTTTGCGTCGGCGAAACTTTCTCCGAATCGAGTTACGCTCTAACCTCTTGGGAAAGGCCGTCGGGAACTTGTAGAATTTTGAAGCGTCAGTTCTCATCATTCCGATTCTTCTTTTTTTCTAAATCCATGGCTGTTAAACAAGAGGAATTTTCATATATTAAGTAACAAGATCCTACGTAGAATTATTTCAATATTTGAATTAAAGCGTGTAAAATTTCCCATGACCGACAATTTTGTTTGAATAAAATGTAAAATTAAAAATAATTAAACGAATCCTTACTTTCGACGTGGGTCATACACAACGCGAGGACAATAAGCGTGAATGTCTTCATTCTTTTTGGATAATGCCTGAAAATATAAATAAACAAAATTTAATTATTTTAATTAACCGGAACTCTGTGATCAACTTAGGTTCCTCCAGTCATGCAATACTGTTAATAAGCTATTAGTGATATATATATATATATATATATATATATATATATATATATATATATATATATATATATATATATATATGCATATATACTTATATATATATGCATATATTTATATATATATGCATATATATATATATATATATATATATATATGGGTTTGGATCCTTCTCCATTTGGGGCAAATCTTTATTTATATAGACTTGAATATATGTATATATCATCATTAATAAAAAACGATATATCTAGAGCGTATAGTTATCATGGATGTAGGCGATATATTGACGACCTTGTTTGCATTAATGATAGCGATGAGTTTGCAAATACTAAACATTTAATATATCCTAAAGAGTTTAAATTAAACTGTGAACATAAGGGAACACAAGCTACATTTCTTGATTTGGATATAAAAATTGAATATAAAATATTTATCTATAAGCTGTTTGATAAAAGAAATTCATTTCCTTTTCGTATCGTGCGGATGCCACATAAAAATAGTACCTGCCCTGTGTATATATTTTACGGGGGTATTATGTCCGAATTTCTGAGGATTGCTCGTGTTACCTTAAAATTGGTAGATTTTATACCCTCAATTTCTGACCTAATAATAAGAATGATAAAACAAAGTGGCGATCAGAATAAAATATTTAGACAATTAAATAAGGCAATTACTCGCCATCCTGATGTTTTTAAGTCTTATCAAATTAATCAAAATAAATTAATAGAGCAAATCCAAAGCTACCTAAATATAAATGAAAATAATGTAGAATATGTATAATCGTATATATAACACATATACTAATTATATAAAAAATAGTTACGTATAATAAACAGTAGAAAGGGATAAAGAAAGAAAGAAATGTTAAAAAAGTTAAAAAAAGAAGAAAAAAGAGAAAAAATCAACAGTTAGCTTATAACGCCGATTGGAAACGCTGTGAGTTAAAAAAAAGAAGAACAACAACAAAGAGAGAAAAAATAAACAGTTAGCTTATAAACACCGGTTGGAAACGCTGTGAGTTAAAAAAGAAGAAGAAGAAAGAGAAAAAATCGGCAGTTAAGCTTATGAACGCTTTGAGTTGGCAAGGAAGATTAGTATTTATTTAAAATTGATGACAAAGAATTAAACAACAAAGGAGGAGGTGCGGAGAAGGAGGAGGGGGAGAAAAAAGGACTAAAAGTATATACATGTATATATATATAATTTAATTTTTTTTTTTTAATATTTGGATATGTTGATATTTTTGATATTTTTAATATAAAACTAAAACTAAAAATACATTAATCACCTAAAAAGTAGTGTAATGGATTCGTCTACACACTTTAAAATTCAGCAACATTTTTGTAAGTAACGGATACATTTTATTAGACAGACGAACAACATAGGTAAGGAGGAGTTTTTTCTTTTCTTTTTTTTTTAAACAACTAATATAAGTTAGCAAAACATTTATACGTAACAAAACTTAGGTTTAGTTTACGGAACGTTTATGTTTTTGTCTTTTAAGGGAAGTGGGGTCTGATCAACTCTGCTGGGAAGCCATGAAATTAAATACTATCTTTTTTTTAAATTCCCGAAACAGTTTTTCATGGTAAACAACTGAGAATCCCTTAAATAATGTTAGAAGCAAACTAATAGAATAACTGTAAAAATAAAATTGACTTACATGAGTTATTTTCCATTGAACGACTTGGGACTTAAGGTTATTGGGTTTTTTTTATATATAGTTTTAATGGTTAAGCAGAGTTGATCAGACTTCACTTAACTTAGAAACAAGCACAAAAACGTTCCGATCTAACTTTTGTTCCAGATTAATTTTTTGCTAACTTATTTTGTTATTAAAAAAACGTCTTCCTTTCCTGTGTTGTTCGTCTGTGTCTAAGAAAATGTATTTGTTATTTACAGAAATTTGCTGTATTTTATAGCGTTCGGATGAATCCATTACACTACTTATTTGGTAAGTTATAGTTTTATGATTTTATATTATTATATTATATTTAGTTTAATAGAAATTGCTACCCCGAAAGCATTATGAAACAAAGCCATGAAAAAATACGCACAATATTGCCCAGGAAAAACTGCCCGAAGAGTTAATAGTTAATTGGTTGAATGTAAAAAAAATTATTTAAAATTTCTTTATGAATATACAAATAATAATCATTATATTAGATATGGAATCTAAAGTTAAATTGAAAAGAGAATTTTTTTAAAGTATAGAGATACGAAACTACATTACACTAAAGAAAGTCAAGAGCATTACAATGCAGAGTATATATATATATATATATATATATATATATATATATATATATATATATTAGGTATGCTTATATGTATATAAAGTTAGGTATATATATATATATATATATATATATATATATATATATATGTGTGCGTGTGTGCGTGTGTGCGTGTGTGTGTGTAGAAGGATGAAAAGGAATTAGAAAAGCGAAAGTCAAATCTTTTTTAAATTCAGTTGCTCATAGCAAGGTATATTCCGCAAAAAGGCAATTTATTCAAGTTAAATTTTTCCTTAAGCCAGGCTTTTCAAAGATAAAAATCTTATCATCAGAGGAAGTCGCTGGGATAGATAAGTTGGCAAAGGCCAAAATTCAAAATTTGAGAAAGTATCTATCCCAGCGACTTCCTCTGATGATAAGATTTTTATCTTTGAAAAGCCTGGCTTAAGGAAAAATTTAACTTGAATAAATTGCCATTTTGCGGAATATACCTTGCTATGAGAACTGAATTGAAAAAATTCCTTTTCATCCTTCTACATATCTATCTGCTCTATCCTGGATATTGAGCTGTATACTTTTCACAATAGGTTTTACCTTTCCTAAAAGTTCGCTTTTAGTTCACCACTTTATATATATATATATATATATATATATATATATATATATATATATACAAGATAATATCGTAAACTAATGAACATATCATTATGAATGTTGGTATATATATTCTAAGAAACACGGTAAGTCATATGGGCACATTATTCTTTTTGTGAATTTTAACATTAAGCGGGTGCAGATATATAAAGTTTGATAATATATTTACTATTTAGTGGATGCGTCCACCTAAACTCGCACTCGACCCAAAATTCTTTTTAAAAAGCTTATAGATACAAAAGAATTATCAGAGAAAACAATTGCTCTACATAAAATTTGAGTTACATTAATTAAAACACTTAAAAGGATAAGTACACGCGCGTGAGCGTCAATAATATGGATGTGCTTGGTAAATTTCTAAACTATTAAACTTATCATGAATTATAGAATATGCATTCTATATAATAGTAACGTGGGCACATTATTTATTCGTTTTTCTAAATTTTGATATTTCTTGGGTGCATATATATATATATATATATATATATATATATATATATATATAGAGAGAGAGAGAGAGAGAGAGAGAGAGAGAGAGAGATAGAAGAAAAAATATATATATATAAATATATATATATATATATATATATATATATATATATATATATATATAAAGTTAGGTGTGTATGTACATATATATATATATATATATATATATATATATATATACAGGGTGGGCCAAAATAAGGGTCCTATCTTTAAATTTGAATAACTTGAATTTGAATAACTTCCACAAAATAAAAGTTAAACTCACCAAACTTTATGTGTGTGTAGACTGACTCTTCCGAGATTTTTTGAAATAAACAAAACAAATTTTAGCCGAAAAACACTTCTTAAAACTTACAAAAACTAAAGTATTGTTTTTTACACTGTTTTGAGTTTTTTAAGCAAAAATAATGTTTTCTAAATGAGGGTACGTTCCTTAGGGCTAATACGGCTCATGCTTGCTTCGGAAGGGGTCCTTTACTTATTCTAAAAAAAAAATTTTTTTTTAATCAATAAATAAAAAAGTTATGAATTTTTAAAAATAGGACCCTTATTTTTGCCCACCCTGTATATATATATATATATATATATATATATATATATATATATATATATATATATTTCATCCACATACAGACTGTTTTGCTGTATCATAGCTCTTTGTTGCTAATAGATCAGCTGTGAAAATATATGTTTTAGAATATACATGCTATTCTTTATGTATACCCACCTCTTACAAGTGAAAAATTGTAAACATGTCAGATAAAAGCATATATAAATAAACAACATTTTGTTACATTCCAAATAGCATGATGTTATTCATCTTTCGAATCATTTTATTCCAAACGTATCCGACCTTAGGCCAGAAAAATATTTCAAATACGTAACGGGATTGGGACCCTAATTCCCTTCAAAGAAATCTCCTTGTGCTTGAACACACATGGCCTACCCATCCATACACTGCCGTAAACACCTCTGGAAGTCTTTTTTGATTTGGTGTTCATTTCTGCCGTCGCGTTCCACATTATCTCTTTTTTCGCACCCTCTCAATAACATCTGCTCTCCGAGCCGTTTGGGGCCTGCCAGAACACTGGTCACTCTTCGCTCATGTGGCCATTTTTGAATCGGTTGAACAACATCGTAATTTGTGTTACCCGTCACGTATTTGAAATATTTTTCTTGACCTAAAGTCGGATAATTTTAGACAGGCCTCGTATATATATACATATATTTATATATATATATATATATATATATATATATATATATATATATATATATATATATATATATATATGTACATACATATGCACATACATATATATATACACATATATATATGCACATACATATATATATATACATATATATATATATTCACATACATATATATATACATATATATATATGCACATACATATATATACATATATATGCATACATATATATATACATATATATATATGCACATACATATACATACATGTATATACATACATATATATGCATACATATATATGGGATATATTTTACTAAATGTAATATTAATCAAAGGGGATGAAAAGGGTAAAATTCAGATAACTCCGATTTGTGTAAACTTTTAACACTTGGTATTAGACATCAATTAATAAATATTCTCCAAATTTCCGTTTCTCTGGCGTATTTTTAAGGGTTTTTAGGGGGCATAATATGGACACAACTTACGTGGCTGGAAACATGAAAATGTAGTCCGTACAGGATTTGAATCTGTGCCTCCGAAGTGAGGACGCCTTTTGTTGAACGTTTGATCCAATTAATTCCCCATAAACCCAAATTCTTTCGCAGAGGTTCCTTTTTCTTGGGGTAGTGAATACCGCTGTTTACAAGTTTAATAACGGAAAATCATATCGAAAACTAACACTTACCAACTTCAAAGCGTATTAGATACTTCGCGTGTAGGACAACCGTTTTCTAGAGAAAAAGATCTTTGGTTCATAATTGCAGATTTTCTTAGGCAGAACTAATTTACATGCATGGGCAACTAATTTACATGCATAGAGACCAACTGGCTTTTAAAAAGACTAATTAAAAGCAGACGGTGAGTCTAATTTGGGACAGTTGAGAAAAGATGTTGGTGTTGAAAATTTGTTAGTCTTATTACAGTGTTGTTTGAAAAAGGGTTTCTTTTGAAGTTTGAACCATAATTGTAACCTCATTACGGCTCTAAGATATACACATGCAACTTTTATTTTCTTACAAAATGTTTAATCTGCTTCAAAATGTCTGAAATCAGGAACGTGTCTTACAAGGGGAAAGGTAGTATTTGGAGCCTTGGGGGGGGGGGGGAGGACAAGACTCTATTCTCTATGCCCCAGGACCCAGAATTAGCTTCAGTATATCCGTAATATAAGATCAAAGTGTAGTATCTGTTCCGATGGATACTGCACGCCTGTCCTGTGCAGTTCTAGGAGGTCCACCCTCCCAGGCTTCGCCTCCCCTCTTTGGGGAGGAGTAAGTTTATTGCTTACTGTCTGAGGCGCCCCTACCGGGGAATGCCGACGGGGCTGCCCAGGCAATTTTTAAATGGCCAGAGTGCTCACCTCTCGAGCGCTGGCTTTTAACCCCACTTACTCGACCCAAGCTGTGGTCATATCTTACTTGTGGGAGTAAGATAAAACTGGCCTTGTGCCTAACTCCTAGCGAAGGAGTAAATAAATATCCGTAATATACTAACTTAGTGTATACAGTGAAAATATTGAAAGGGCATCGACGTGTCGTCGCCTGGTATGAACAAGAATGGGCCTGGGAGTTATAGTAATTAAACCCTACACTCTCCGAAACTAACCATCTGATTTAAGACTAACGGGAAACCCCTAGAAAATCACCATTGGTTTCGCCTTAATGGTATGCATTGGTGAGGAAGTTTCAAAGGCGTAAACTTACCGCTACTTATACGATATCAGTAAGGGAAACGAATTTCTAACTGGCAGTTCCAGCTGTAACAGTACAAACACGAGAGACTTGTTTTTATTTTTTATTTATTTATTTATTATTTTTGTTTTTGTTTTTAAATCACGTCTAGACCGACTGGTAAAAAGAGGGCGGGAGTGTTGGAACGAGTTCGAAGTCATTTGTCTCCTTAAGAAAGAAAAGAAGAAGAAAAAAGGAACCATGTGGCGCGGTAATGGAGGAAAGTATATGTGCGAGCGGGTGGGTGGGTGAGTGTGTTAGTGGACGAGGTCGAATGGGGGGGAGGGTGGAATAGGGGGAAAAGGGCGACAGACTGTAAAATAAAGATGACATATATGACGAAAAGTACACGAGTTCAAGGCGAGAAAGGTACAGATGTGTAAATAGTTAAAATAATCGAGAAATAGAGCAGAAGAACAAATATATATATTATATATATATATATATATATATATATATATATATATATTAAATTCTAATCCACATACACGTGTTTCATCTTTTTCCGAGAATCATCAGTGTGGAGGATGACTGTTGTGCCGGTCACATGATTCTAACCTTTAAACTTTAAAGTCTGACTTCTATATCGATGCGGTTAACCCAAAAGCTATGGAAAATAAGAGAATTAAACCTTATTTCAGTCTTTACAAGAGGATATATCTAGCAGACTGTCATAACAGTGTTTAACAATCAGACGGAACATAGCATTACACATGAATTTGGCAGCCTGTCCCTACTATGTATATATATATACTAATATGAGAGTTGTGTATTTCTCTGTCTAGTATTACATACTTATCAATATATATATATATATATATATATATATATATATATATATATATATATATATATATATATATATATATATAATATAAAATGAAATAATAAAATAAGGTGTCAATCAAATTTTATTAAAATTCAAAGTTCAAGCAAAGTATCTTAACGTCCTTAGTTCATGAGTTTTCAAAAGATAAATCTTCTCTTCAGAGGACCATTACCATAGTGACATCACTACAGGCAATAAAATTACACTTTGAAAATATATAAAAATATATACAACAATACATAAAAATATATAACATCAAATATATCAACCCAAAAACATACTTTTTGTAGAATCTATACAATCCATCCAGGTCATAGAGTTTAAAAGACATAATTAGGAAATATATCCAGAAGTCCAGAAGGCTAAAAGAAAATTAATGCAGGTAATGAGTGAAAGTCGAAAAACTAGAAATTGAGATAATTGAAAAAATAGTCCAACCGTGAGATGCGTCAACAATCGATGAAGTGAAGAGTATCCAATGTTTATGTTAGTCTGATAAATAAATTAAATCAAATAAAAAGTTCAATAAACTCACTCAAAATTCCCAGAAATTGAACTGAAGATTACAAATCGAATCAAAGCGTTCCTCAATTTATTATTTTATTTTATATTATAATATTAAAGCTCTATCCAGTATATTGAGCTTCAGTTTTTATCCGGATGTTTTCACTAATTATAAGATATTAGTTGACGCTTATATCTTTTGTTGGATTGCTTCATATATATATATATATATATATATATATATATATATATATATATATATATATATATATATATATATATATATATATATACTCTACAAAGCCACCATTCGCCCATGCATGGAGTATTGTTGCATCATCTGCTAGTCTCTCCCTCCTTGACAAAGTCCAAAAAAGAGTCGCCAACCTAATAGGTCCCTCACTGTCAGCTAAGCTCCAGTCCCTGACCCATCGCTGCAATGTAGCATCCTTATGTTTGTTTTACAAATACTTCAATGGATTATGTTCCGATGAGTTAGCTACTCTGGTGCCCCCTCGATGTAAATTCACTAGACTAATACGACATTCTACTAAATCTCATTCATTCACTGTGGAGGTCCCCAGATGCCGGAGAGCATTCTACTCAAATAGCTTCTTTCCTCGTGCTGCTGGCCTCTGGAACTCCCTCCCTGACCCCTGTTTCCCCGACAGTACTGACATGCAGAAATTTAAAACTAATGTAAACAGACATCTCGCTGCTCAGATCCCAATTTAAGCTGAACCCCCAAGCCTTCTCCCCTTTTCTTTTTTCTCAGTAGCCCCTTACGTTTACAGTTGCGGCCTGTCTTGTTCGGGGTGAATCATGTTAAAATATATATATATATATATATATATATATATATATATACAAGAAAGATTACCCATCCAAGCAATATCCGACCCAGGACGGGTACAATTAATTCACTGAACAAAACAGTTTTGCACCACTTGTATGTCCCTTACGAAGATTAAAATTAAGATATAATGCTACTAAGCCTGATGTCTATAATCTTTATTTCAATTTTTATAAAAATCCATTACACGTTTTGATTCTAAATCAATTTCTAAAGTTCAAGGATTATATTAAGAGGTCTTGATCAATTGAAATTCGGAGAATCTTGCTTAATTGGTGTCTAATAACTATGGACCAAACGCAATGCAAGTCTGATATATTTGAATTTTCACATGGGTGGTCCTGTCCATATTATGTCCGCTTAAATTTTTTATAAATACCCTAAAGAAACTGAAATTTAGGTAACATGTATTAATAGATGTCTAATACCTGTTTTTGAAATTTCACAAAAATCGGATGCTATCTTACTTTTTACGAAAGGTTTCCACTCCAGTTTTACCTACTTTGAATAAAACTAAATACAATACATATTTGGACCACTTACTCCTCGCAGATGTGTTTCAAAATTATCGGTTAATATATATATATATGTATATTACCCTCCGTCAAAAATGTCAGAGAAAGTATTTTTCGCCAGTGTTCACAATTGCTATCTATATATAAAATATTCATATAAAAACATAGAATTCATTTAGTCTGGGGTGGTTGTCTGACTTGCTATTTGCTTCCTTTCTTCTCTTAACCACTTGAGATAGTTTCGTACTAGGGCTAGAAAAGGACACGTGTTTTACTCGCTAACTTTATCGTTAAAAGATGGAAGTATATATATATATATATATATATATATATATATATATATATATATATATATATACAGCACAATCACGTTGGCACACCGGTTCCCGTTAGATCACCGAAGTTAAGCGATGTCGAGCCTGGCCAGTACTGTATTGGTCACCATTTCGGAATACCAGGTGCTGTATGTGCTCTCTGCTTATCTCGGCATTGTTTCTAGTCGTCTTGAACTACTTGCCATTGGAATCAAGCAGTGCCGACTCAGGAGAGGTGTTGTTGAGGATTGTGTACATCTTGCTTCACAATTACACGCGCGGCCAGCCC
>OY744523.1:35133599-35161099 GCA_963556195.1 Sepiola atlantica | reverse complement strand
ACACTTATGACTGAACCGTGGTGGGCAAGTCAAGCATAGAATGAAGTTTATTTGTACTTAATGTGACCGGATTGCAGCAATGATTGTGAATTTTATTAACGATTCCATGGATGTCATTTGAGTGGGTCACCCTAGACATGGGAGGGGATAAGGTAATCACTTGTGACCTATTTGCGTTAAAAAGCAAATATTTAATATCTAATATCCATGTTAAGCTCCTTAAATATCGAATCTGAACAAAGTGGCCAACTCTGTTTACGTTACTGACCAAACAAATATAGCTAGTTTGCTCAGATCTGATATTAAGGGAAATTAAAAGGCTTATAACTTCTATTGAATATTAAATATTTATATTTCTCTAACGAAAATTGCGCACAAATGAGTAGGTAAAGCAGAATAAATTGGGCACTTCTGCATTTTAACTGTCATTTCGACTTCATTTGCTTTCCTCTTTTGAAGACAGGGGCAGACAACCAACCGGAAGTAACCGAATTAGTGTTTTTTATTCAAAATGACAATATTAACAGCGAATAATAATAACAGCGAACAATGTATCGTTATTGAATATGAAAATATTTTATTTAATAATTTAAAAATGTATAAAAATAATACAAATGTGTTTTTTTATTGTATGAATTAAAACTTTCTCAAAATAGTCAACAGTGATTTTTAAAACGAAAATGTATCATTTTAATGAATAGTCAGTGATTTTTTTTTGTATGAATCAAAACTTTCTCAAAATAGTCAACAGTGATTTTTAAAACGAAAATTTATCATTTTAATGAATAGTCAGTGATTTTTTTTTGTATGAATCAAAACTTTCTCAAAATAGTCAACAGTGATTTTTAAAACGAAAATTTATCATTTTAATGAATAGTCAGTGATTTTTTTTTGTATAAATAAAAACTTTCTCAAAATAGTCAACAGTGATTTTTAAAACGAAAATTTATCATTTTAATGAATAGTCAGTGATTTTTTTTGTATGAATCAAAACTTTCTGAAAATAGTCAACAGTGATTCTTAAAAGGAAAATTTATCATTGAAATGAATAGTCAGTGATTTTAGTCAGTGATTTTTTTATTGTATGAATTAAAATTTTATCAAAATAGTCAACAGTGATCTTTTAAAACTAAAATTTATAATTTAAAACGAAAATCCAACAAACAGTCAGCATCGGTTGACTCGGTGGAATGAATGGAACTCTTCAATTATTAAGTCCAAGTGACGGTTGAAATGCAGAAGTGCCATAAATTGTTTTTTACTAATTTCCCAACGGTATTTCCTTTAAAATAATTTATGTCGGTAATAGTAATGATTACCGCAGAGAGATATACGCTTAATTTGGGTAGTTACAAGTTAGTCTTTTTAAAGGACACTTGCAGCAATTACGCAACTTACATAGAAAATGGGAATGGTGGAATGAAATTAATAAAAAAGAAAAAACAAAGATGGAAAGAAAGAAAAAATGAAGTAAAAAAATAAAAAAAAATAAAGGAAAGAAAGAAAAACAGAAAAGAAAGAAAGAATAAGAGGAAAGAGCATGAAAAGAATGAACGAGTTTGAAGGGGGGGGCGAAGAAACGACGAAATAAAAAAATGGAAGGAGCGTAGGAAGAAAGGAAAAATAAAATTGGGGTGTAGAAATAATAATCTAAAAGGGGAAAGGCTTAGAAAAATAGAAAAAATAGAAAGAAAGAAAGAAAGAAAGAAAAAAAAAGAAAGAAAGAAAAACAGAAAAGAAAGAAAGAATAAGAAGAAAAGAGCATGAAAAGAATGAACGAGTTTGAAGGGGGGCGAAGAAACGGCGAAACAAAAAACGGAAGGAGCGTAGGAAGAAAGGGAAAAAATAAAATACGGGCGTAGAAATAATAATCTAAAAGGGGAAAGGGTTAGAAAAATAGAAAAAAAATAGAAAGAAAGGAAGAAAAAAAAGAAAGAAGGAAAGAAAGAGCAGTTGAAACAAACTAAACGAAGAATGGGGTGTAGAATGAAAAAAAAGGAAACATAAAAGAGGCGTTGAAAGAAAGAATATAAGGAAGAAACTTACAAAGTTTGCGAAGCGATAACAAGCCGACAAACCCAATTAGTGTTTTATGAAAAAAAATGTTGAAGATTACAAATAATAAATAAAGGATAAAAATGTCAATTAAGCAAAAAGAAAGAAAAGAAAAAAAGAAAGAAAGGTGGCTGGAAAATAATCGGGCTAAACTGTTAGAGAAAATACGTATGTAGGAAAGAGTTAGGGTTAGGGTAAGGAAAGAGTAACTCCTAAAGTGAATTGCTAGATCTACTAATGTCTGTATCAAATATGACACAGGAAACGTCAAAGAAAAGAGAGAGAGTTTGTATTAGGAATGACACCTGACATCTAAGTGGCGTTTGATGAGACGAAAATTGAATTTTGGACTTGATATGCTTAAACCGAAGGATTTACCGCTAAGCCATCTCTTGATCTGTGCTGAGTAAGCAATTATTAGGATTATCGTTTGGAGTCATTAGGTTTCATATTGAAAATCAAGTGACCCTTTGGCTAGGAGCAAAGTGTCGTATCTGTTCTTATACCAAACTTCAGTTTTGTTTCTGTCCTCGGTCAGTCAAGGATAAATTCTGACTGAGGCAATTTTTATTTTTGTCCCAATCCAGAGTGTCTCTTTTGGGGGAGCTGGATTTTTCACACAGTAAAAATATACCTTGTGTCTAACTCTGCCCTCGTAGGAAGGCAAATAAATAGGGAGTATTTAATTGCTTCCCGTTGTAGCAAAATGTGGCACAAGGCCAAAAGGTGAAAAAAAACAGGCTCCACTCTGGTCGGATACAAAAATAGCCAAGAACAGACACGTCGGTATTCTCCGGTAGGGACGTCTCAGATAATCACTCCCCACTCCCCAGAAAGGAGGTAATCTCTAGGAGGGAACACTTCTCTATAGTTGAGTTAGATACGCCCTACGATGGAGTATTGCTGTCATCTGTGGAAAGGTGTCGCTAAGTGGTCCTTTTCTTGTCTTGACAGATTAGAAAATCGACTTCGCAATCTAGTGGGTGAAGATATATTCTGTTCTCTACAGACCCTTTCTCACAAAATAGCCGTTGCCAGTCTTTCTCTACGCTATCCTTATTTCCATGGAAGGTGCTCGACTGAGCTCCGATCTCTGGTTCCTCCTTGTAAGACATCCACAACATGAACGCGCCATTCTACCACAATTGAAGAGAACCCCCCCCCCTTCTTCCTCCGCATGCCTAACGCTAGGCGGAATTTCCCTGAACAGTGTTTATTTCCAAAAACTTCCCATCTGTGCAACATGTTACCATGGGATTGCTTCCTTGCAAACATAAACATGGCTGTCTTAAAATCAAATGTCAACAAATACGTGGCATAAACCATATGTAATCAAACTTTGTTCATTCTATTCATCATTTTCAATCTTCTCATGATATCCTTGATCATTTAACTGACAATCCATCCAACTCGTTATCCTTTGTCCTCGAGTGGCTTTTGGCTATGATCAGTGATGACTTATTAGTAGAAATATTAACATACAATAAAAGTCGGGCTATGCTTCATTCCGATAAAGAAGGATCTGATGGATCAAGCAAGACTCTAAGTTGCCAGTATTATGAACGCTAGGGTCGAAATCTGAAGACAAGAATGTGACAGTAAACTTTCGACAAAGAATCCAGAGCCATTTATAAATATCATTGAGCACATCAAATATAAAATGTGCCCATTTAGTGCGTAAATTAAGCGTGTGAGACCGACAAAAATGCAATTTCAAACTTAAATGTGACAGACAAACGAAAATGGTATTTCAACCCTTAGTGTGACCGACCAACAGATAATAGTATTTCAAACTTAAGAGTGACAGACCAACGAAAATGCTGTTTTCAACTTAAGTGTGACAGACTAAGGTAAATATAATTTTAAACTTAAGTGTGACAGACCAACGAAAATGATATTTCAAACGAAAGTGTGACGAAGCAACGGAAATGATATTTGCACCTTAAAGGTGACCGGCTGACTACAATGTTATTTGAAACGTTAGCGTGACAGACCGACGGAAATACTATTTAAAACTTGAGGGTGACAGACCTACTGACGGACAGTGCTTCTTATTGATATGTTTGGACGCATCTAAAATAAGACAGATGCATTTAATCGGCACGTGAAGTGTTTCAAATGGCATTTCAAACTGACTGACTTTCCGCTTGGACATCAAGAAATAACATTATTCCAAAAAAAGTTCTGAACGAATTAAATTCCTGCGTCTTTTAAAATTAAATTCACGTGAAAAGAAAAAAAAGTCATCGTGTTGTTTACAATACTATCATTTTTAGTAAGCTGCTTCTGTATGGGTACAAATTGGTCTCGAGGTTTTAAAAAAACAGGCAGTCTCTTGCAAAAAAAAGACATTCTGGAAGACGAACGACTTCGGAAATCATGTGAAAATATTATTTATTGACAGTAGAATTGAATAAAAAAAATTCTTTAAAAAAGTATGTGTTTTTAACCATGTATCCAGACTGTGTGGATACCTTGTGTATTGAATGGATTACCTCCCTTGCTGTCACGAACGAAGGTATGGCTATTTATACACATCTATATTGACACAGAGACACTACGCGTATTATTATATTAAAGATTAATAGAAGTAAAAATAACTTCTCTATAGATCTAATACCATAACGCAAATCTCTCACCACTTCTCTCTCTCTCTCTCTCTCTCTCTCTCTCTCTCTCTCTCTCTCTCATCCCCTCTCTCTTTATTGAAGCTTCGGTTCACATCCGACTAATAAACTCTAAAACCCCATGTTTCGCCAGTACTTAGATGACTGACCGCTTGGAAATATCAAGCGTTGTAATTAAGGGAATAGACAGAGAGATATAGTGAAAGGGGGGGGGGATTTTCAATCTGAACCAGCAACTCGTCTAACCGAAGTTAATTACGTTACTGTCTTCCTACATCCTTTCATGGGTAAATACTTAAATGGTCAACTCCCAAGAGTCGTGAATCCTAAAACAGTTCGAGGTTGTAGTCAGTAAAGTTTTGGTAATTCCCGCGGTCGTGTGCGACCATGTGTATCGCTGCTTGCCTTTCCATTAAGCACTTTCAATAACTAAAGGAGGGAAACTTGTCAAATATTGCCATGCGCCAAACTAGCATAGTCGAAATCTGACCGACGCAAGTTGAGTAACGAACAATTGCTTTTTAATGAGTAATTATCACGCCAAATAAGAATGCGTACGCAATTAGACTATCATTAAAGTAGTGACGCGACAGAAGACGCTGTTTCGTCTGTTTAACGGCAAATCAATCCATTTTAGATTAGTTTATACCAAAGCACAATATATTCTGTAAACTATCCATTATATCCGATTAATCAAACACATGTTGTTATTTTACCTGAAGCTGAGGAAATTGCGTTTTCATGCCTTTCCCAGCGATCTTAGTGCGTAAATGACAAAAATAGATTCGATAATATTCGAACTCGGCATAGCCGATTCCATTGTCCGAGACGGTTTCCATGAGGATAGCAAATGGGTAAGAAGGACAGACAGACGATAGGACAGACCAGACGACATAGGTATGCCGTCGGGTTTAACAGTTAATAGGAATTATGGAAGAATTCTCTCTCTCCCTTTTTCGATGAAGAACGTATCTGTACATGAAATAAAATAAAAACTATACTTTATCTTAATGATAAAACGGCAAAGTTATGTTAGGCGAAGAAATTTCAAGAGGGATATAAGTAAAGTGTTGTGGCTTAAAAGACCGAAAAGAAATAGAACAACAAGGAGACAGTTAATAAGAGTATGTATTTACAGAACGTACAGAAAGAGTGACTGCTTTTTGTTTTACTTTAATTCGCCCCAAACAAAGCACACAGCCACTGAGACTTAAGGGAGTACTGTGAATTAAGGGACACATTAATAGGGGCATCCTAAATGAGGAGTTGTGCAGCGAGGTGTTTGTTCACATTACATTTATTTTTTTGCATGTTGGTACAGTCAGTGGAACAGGGAGTAGGGGGAAATTCCAAAGGTTAGCAGTTTGCGGAAAAAAAGCTATTAGAGTATAAAGTTTTCCGGTATCTGGGGACCTCCACAGTGAAGGGGTGGGATTTAGCTGATTGTCGGGTTAGTCGGGTGTATTTACGTCGAAGGGAGGGGTTATAGGGCAGCAAGTATGTCAAAGCACATCCTATTGTAGTATTTGTAAAACAAGCACAGGGGTGTAGCATTGCGGCGATGGGGCAAGGGCTGGAGCTTGGTGGACAGTGTGAGCCTGTTAGATTAGATACTTTTTTTTTGGACCCTGTCTAAGAAGAGACTTGTGATTGGTGCGCCAGATAAGATGTGAGAACAATACTCCATGAATGCAGGTAGCTTTGTAGAGATATAGGATACTGGCAGGTGTGATAAGTTTTCAGCAGCCTTGACAGTATCTTCTATGTATTTGTTCCAATTCATGTTACCTGTGAATGTTAGGCCGATGAGTTTGAATATTGGACTCTCAGGTAGAATGCTATAAGCCATGGTAATCGGTAGTTGAAAAGGTTTCTTATAATTGTTAAAGGAAAAGGGGTTTTGTCTTAGTAGCATTAAATGTTATCATCCATTTATACCCCCATTCAACTAAAGACTGGAAGTCATTTTCTAAAGATTTAGCCATTGCCTTGGATATGTGCGTGTTCGTTTTACCCACATGTCGCAAAGAGAGTGTAATGTCATTAGTAAATATACCCATCTCGGACACAATTTCATCGGGGTCGTTTATGAAAATCAGGAATAATAAAGATCCAAGGATCGATCCCTGAGGTACACTCGCATTGATGTCATGTTGTTTGGATGATCAGCCATCGTGGATAATCTAGATCTTTTGGTGGGCTTGAAACGATCTAATTATATTGAATATTCGTCCAGTAATACTATACGAATTAATTTTCATCCAAGAGCTTGTCAATGTCTTCAGATATATCAAGCACTACTGCCCTAGCTTCACAGACCCTGTCCAGTGTATGGTAGAACGTGCTTGCCTAAATCCATACTGATGGTCAGACAGTGTTTTAGCATAAACGAGGTGGTGGACTATCGGTAGATTGATTAAAGATTCAAAGATTTTAGCGAAGAGCGGAAGTAGATTGATGGGGCAATAATTTTGAGGTTCAGTTCTTTCACCAGAATTCTCCAGCTATCAGGAAAGCAAGATTCGGCAAGAATTTGGAGAGAATAGAGGCCAGCTCAGCAGAGCATTTTTTATTGCTATAACTGGGACAAGATCTGCCCCACATGCTTAGGAGATGTCAAGGTTTTACTATGATATCCCGCACATAGGAAGGGGTGATGATCAGGTAATCAAGTATGACTTCAGTCCGCAATGGGGAATTTGGGAGGGAGTGGTTAGTGGAGTCTAAAATGGAGTTCAAGGCGAACCACTGAGCAAGTAGTTCAGTCTCATCAGTTGCCGTACAACCGACATTTTTGTGGTTTGATAGCGGGGGAATTGTTAATTGCCCATTATTCACCACACCATTATTGATTTCCCAAAAATTCGAGTTCCTAATTTCTGTGACTCAATACGTTTTCTAATCATCTCGGTATACCTACTTTTAGCTGCGACTACAGTGATTTCTTGATGCTATAAATTCATGTCTATTTGTAGTTTACTGATGGCGGTTGAATTAGCATAATGCTTGCTGCCTCTAAGCAATAGCAGCTGCGCCGTTTGAAGTGAACCATTGGCGAAAGTGGAGCTTACTATAGAATTTCCATGTGGGGACATGTTATTCAATGCCTGCTTTGACCCATTCAGTTACCTCATTTGCGAACTTATCAGCAGAGAGTGAAAAAGTTTTACTACATGGGGTGTTTCTGATGTGATCTCTGATGGATTCCCAATCAGTTCGTTTCAAGTATCTCGTCGCTTTGAGTAACAATTGATCGGCTTGGGTCGAGATTTTTGTGTGATATCAACCATTATCACATTGTGATCAGCCTTCCCGAGTGGTATATGGGGATCCGTCACACAAACCTCGGGCAGTGTCGCCCAAAATAGATCGAGAAGTGAGGCTTGCTTATCTTCACGATCTGGAAGGCGGGTCGGAAAAGCGACAGTCTGTGAAAGGGAGTGTGCAATAGAAAAACTGTACGTGCTTCTTAATTGGACATAGCGACTCTCTGTTAACAGCACTGTTCATAGTTTCGGGAATAGTCCATGAAGTGACATAATAGGGTAGGTCACCATAGAACAAAAATCCGAAGAAATGAAAACAACGAGAATAACACAAGAGGATAAACATTAAAAAACACCCGGTATGTAATTAATAAACTGTATAAAATAACGATATACCCTCTATATATTTCTAAACAAATGTTGTGCACCAGAGATTTATCATGCACAGCACAGAATCCAGGGTCTTCTGAAAATGATAGATGCCTATGTTGTATTTTCACGTACCGATTCGTGTATACACCATTATACACCTGTGTTGTCGTCGTGAACCCAGGTGCTAGCTTTTCTGTGGATGCAAAACTACTCGAACGCCGATGTTGATTTATAAAACAGAGTTATTTTTTTTTAAAGAGAGAACAGTAACTAAAAACATCAGAGCGAACGGTTTCTATTCGTACGCGTGGGTGTTTGAGAGACATATAGATAGACGGATAGCTCGTCTCGCAACACACGGCCACACTGTGTGCGCTTCCCTTTCCCCCGCCCCTATTGGAGACAGCGCTCTAGACACATCTTTCTCGTGTGAAATCTCGCCAGCCAAGAGATAAAAAATATCCGAACGAAGGTCACGTGGTTTCATCGACTTCCGTCTGGAGTCATCTCTGTCCTTTAAGGTGTCACTCAAAATTTTCCATTCAAACACGGTCCTCATTATCTCCCACCTATATATTAGTACTAGCTGAAATACTCGCTCCAGAACAAAAAGGAACTGAAACCAGGGATATAATCAGCGTGTTTAGTCCCAACTTTTAGACTGTACTGGACAATATTTTACATTAGCTAAACTATATCTTAATGAGCCACTTGCTGTTGTGATTGAAAATAAAATGTAAATGATCTCCGCTTTTAGACAAATACATTCAGAGTTTTAAGGGTTAGGTTGTTGGCTAGTTTTTTTACATTGGCGTAGTAATTTTTTTAGTTTCTTACATAAAGTGCCTTCATGCCTAGTCTAAAGCGATTTCCATATGAAAGTGAGTTGCCAATCTAATCTTTCCGTGTCTAGACGCAAACTCCTACAGTGTTGTCAAACGGCAAACTAACCTGTCGATGTATTTACCAAGAGATTACGGCAAATGACAAAAAAGATGTGAATATGAGACTCCATATTTGAAGACTCAAATATGGCGGATATTCATATATGGAATGCATTGATGGTTAACACAAAAGTCCTTACTAAAAGTAGTGATTTACACTTGACCATTTTAATACCTTTATGCAATCAAAAATAGATTTCTTTAGTAAAAATTACGAGAATAGAGCTGATACGATTTATGTGTTTTTTTTTCTAGCGGTTAAGATCCAGTTATTGAATTTATTTAAATTTGCTTAAATTTCGTAATCAGTTGAATTGTATATTATTTACTTAGACAATCACCATTTAGAGAGTTGCGAGAGAGGACTAATAGTTGTGACAATATGCGGGTTGTTGTAAAAAAAAAAGAACTGATTACTTACTTAAGAGGATGGAATCCATTCATGTCATTTAGTATGTGCATAAAAAATATCGTTTCCCTTATATTTCCGCCTGGACATAAACATACACACGTGATTGTCGACTATTTCGCTATGCGTTCCACGGTGGTCTTTATTCTGCATTTCATATGGCGAGAAATAAAGGTTTCATCGATCTCATCGTGGAGACCTGGACCTTAACCTTAACCTTACACACGTGAAGATATAGACCCTGACCATAACCTTTTTCTATTCTTTATTTCTATATTTCTCCTTTTTTACTCTTTTTTTTTGTTCCTTCTTTCTACGCCCATTTCTCTTTTTTATTTCTTCTTTCGTTTTATCTTTATACGCTTTTTCCCTTTTCCTTTTCCTTTTCTCTTTTTTCTACGTTTCTTCCTTATTTCCTCCTATGTTCTTTTCTCTTTTCTTTCTTTCTTTCTTTCTTTCTATGCTTCTTTATTTAATGTTTATTCTATTCTTTCTTTTTGCTTTGTTTCTTTCTACGCTACTTTATCCTCTTCCTATCTGCTGATGCTCTCACTTGTTGTTTTCTTTGTTTTTTTCTTTCTGTGTTATTTTTTTTCTTTTTCTTTCTATGTTATTGTTTTAGTTTTCTTTCGTTGTTTCTACACTCTTCCATTTTTCTTTTGTTTGCTTTCTTTCTTTTTTCATTCTTTTTTTCTTTCTTTTTTCTTTCTTTCTAATTCCCTTTCTAACTTCTTTCTTTCTATGTTCCTTCTCTTGTTCTTTCGTTTTTTCTTTCTTTCTAAGTCCCTTCCTAACTTCTTTCTTTCTATGTTCCCTTTCTTTTTGTCTTTCGGTGTTTCTTTCTTTTTTCCTTTCTTTCTAAGTCCCTTTCTAACTTCTTTCTTTCTATGTTCCCTTTCTTTTTTTCTTTCGGTGTTTCTTTCTTTTTTCCTTTCTTTCTAAGTCCCTTTCTAACTTCTTTCTTTCTATGTTCCCTTTCTTTTTTTCTTTCGGTGTTTCTTTCTTTTTTCCTTTCTTTCTAAGTCCCTTTCTAACTTCTTTCTTTCTATGTTCCCTTTCTTTTTGTCTTTCGGTGTTTCTTTCTTTTTTCCTTTCTTTCTAAGTCCCTTTCTAACTTCTTTCTTTCTATGTTCCCTTTCTTTTTTTCTTTCGGTGTTTCTTTCTTTTTTCCTTTCTTTCTAAGTCCCTTCCTAACTTCTTTCTTTCTATGTTCCTTCTCTTTTTCTTTCGTCTTTTCTTTCTTTCTACGTTCTTTTCTAACTTCTTTCTTTCTGTGTTCCCTTTCTCTTTTTCTTTCGTCTTTTCTTTCTTTCTACGTTCTTTTCTAACTTCTTTCTTTCTGTGTTCCCTTTCTCTTTTTCTTTCGTCTTTTCTTTCTTTCTACGTTCTTTTCTAACTTCTTTCTTTCTGTGTTTCCTTTCTCTTTTTCTTTCGTCTTTTCTTTCTTTCTACGTTCTTTTCTAACTTCTTTCTTTCTGTGTTCCCTTTCTCTTTTTCTTTCGTCTTTTCTTTCTTTTTACACTTTTCCATTATGCTTTCTATGTCCATTTTTTCCTTTCTTTCGTTTTTTTTCTTTCTAAGTTCCTTCCTTACTTCATTTTTCTTGTGCCCCTTTTTTCTTTCTTTCTTTCTTTATACGTTCTTCCCCTTTTTCCTTTCTACGTCTATTACTCATTTCTTTCTTTTTTTCTTTCTTCCCATCTACGTTTCTTCTTCTCTACGTTGTCGTTTTCTTTCTTTCTGCGCACTGTGCATAACTGCCGTGGCTATCTTCTTTTTCGCAAAACTCATTTTCCGTAAGTGGTATGGGGGGGGGGGTCTTCTACAAAATACCTCTATTAATAGAAATTTTAAAAATTGTTCAGCACGAAGTCCGGGCATAAATATTATCGAGCACATGTGAACAGGGCTAAAAAAAAAAAAGTTCGTCAAGCAGGTCCACGCAATGTCGAATGGTTATGGCAGCACTGAGAGAGAGAATGTCATTTTATACCCATGAAATTGATAAAAGATCTGTACACATCCGTTCCACGGCGGATGCAGCCATTATCCAAGTTAAAGGAAGTAACACGAAATAAAATTATATCAGTGCTCTCTCTCTCTCTCTCTCTCTCTCTCTCTCTCTCTCTCTTTCTTTCTCTCTCTCTCTTTCTTTCTTTCTCTCTTTCTCTCTCTTTCTTTCTCTTTCTCTCTCTCTTTCTTTCTCTCTCTCCCTCTCTCCGTCTCTCTTTCTTTCTCTCTTTCTCTCTCTTTCTTTCTTTCTCTCTTTCTCTCCCTTTCTTTCTCTTTCTCTCTCTCTCTCTTTTTCTTTCTCTTTCGCTCTCTCTCTTTCTCTCTCTTTCTTTCTCTCTGTCCCTCTCTCCGTCTCTCTTTCTTTCTCTCTTTCTTTCTCTCTTTCTCTCTCTCTTTCTTTCTTTCTATCTCTTTCTTTTTCTCTCTCTCCCTCACTTTTCTCTCTCTCTCTCTCTCTCTCTCTGTTCACCAATAATCTTCCTATTTTTAATTTTAAAATGTCGTTTTCCTTGAGTTATGGTCCAAATCTTTTGCACTTTTATTTTTGTAGTCAAGTAAATTTATTTTTCTATTTACCTGCCCCCCTCCCCACACACACACACACTCTTGACAAGAACAAACTTAGACACAGGGGAAGCTTATAATGTTAAAAGAATCCACCTTCCCAAAAAGATTGGAACAAAAGTTAATCCTTAAATACTTTTTTTTATATATGGGCTTGACATCGAAGATACTGATTACCTATTTAGCGGATGTACTGATGCAACATCACACTAATACTTACTCACATTAGCCAACAGGCTCTTTGCAGATGTGAAACAAGTTGCAGTTTGGCACATTATTGTTGAATATTATATAAAATAGGCATTTTGTTGGAATGTATTATATTTGAAACAATAATAATTTACGGATTAAAAGTAACTTAGTCTAAATGGGAAATTATTTGTATTTCATGATCTCTTACAAAGAATTGAACACTTTGATCCTAGCTCAAAAGACATATTTCAATCCCCCCTCTCTTTCCCTTTCTTTCTCTCTCTCTCTCTCTCTCTCTCTTTCTCTCTCTCTCTCTCTCTCTCTCTTTCTCTCTCTTTCTCTCTCTCTATATTCACCAATTATCTTCCTATTTATAATTTTAAAAAGTCTTTTTACTTGATTTATGGTTTAAAACTTATACACTTCTATTTCTGTAGTTCAGTATTTATTTATTTATTTATTTATTTATTTGGACCCCTACGAGGGCAAAGTTAGACATGGGGTCGCTTTTCAATGTGTAGAAAAAATCGAGCTCTCAATAAAAAAAAGCACTCTGGATTGGGACAAAAATTAAAATTGCTTCAGTCTATAAGCATTTCTCGTCCTCTGCACAAAGAACAGAACAGATAGCAAACTTTGATCCTAAACCTAAGGCCATATATCTTTCTCCCCCATTCGAAACTCTCACAAAAGGCTATATTGCTCAGTTATTGGAATGAAACTCATAAGGTCAATATGTCATCTGCGAACAAAGGGTCACAAAACATTAATTTGCAAATATATCATTTATTAAGAAATTACTAAAGTTTAAGTTGACCAAAACTTCTATACGTGACAGTGTGCGTATACACATGTATACATATGTATACACATGTATACACATGTATACATATAAATATGTAAATATATGCATATATATAGTCTCGGAAGTTTCTCAACTATTAAAACTATATACGGAAAAAAAAACATTTTAGTCTCAAGTCGTTCAGTAGAAAATCACTCATGTAAGTCAATTTATTTATTATTATTATTATTATTATATATATATATATATATATATATATATATATATATATATATATATATATATACAGAAGAGTTTAAATTACCTACTAGACACCAGCCTCGAGTGTCTTCGATCACTCTGTACAAGAGTTTGTCAGGCCAACTTGACATGAGGATACTTCACCCTACAAGCAAACCGTGACTAAATATTCAAAATAACATAGTATTCGAAGCCCAAATAAGATCCCTCTCGACACAACTATACACTGGCCCATACGAGGAATGGTGCACCTTCTCCAGGTAATGTTACCTCAAGTAACAGCATGTAGCTGGATACTCCACCAGACTAGATGAATTCTTGTCCTGGAATTCAGTAAGACCAAGAGACCACTAGAAAGATATACTATAACATAGTCAACTCAATTGTGGGCAGGAAAATGTATGTTCTTTACTTCTTTACTAACCTAACGTTTGAGCGATAAAGGATAACGTTAATAGAATATTCGAATATGTATGTCTCTCATATAGAGATCAAGTGTTAGCCCCAGGAAGGGGCCTCTTTATTTTTGAGAACTGCAACTGAAGTAAAATGAAAAATATGCAATATAAACACACATAGAGGTATATACGTGCATACACATATCTATGCATGCATATAACCGTGCATATATACACATGCATGCATACATAAACAAATATATATATATATATATATATATATATATATATATATATAATTCAGCTGCGTACAAGTCGAGCACTTTGAGATAAATATAATAAAAGATTCGGTAGCGGTTTGCTTTGTTTTGTGTATTTTTGTTTGTTTGTTTAATTTGATATAAAAGAATTTAATGATTAAGTCTGGTAAAACATATTGACTGTATTACCAAGAGAAAACTGTGTGTTTTGGGAATGGGCAGAAACAATTGTTTGAAATTAAAATGTTTGTTAGAAACAAATTCAGAACATTTATTAAATTACTATATTATATATGTATATATAACAATCGGTTGAGACTAAAGCCCAGGTTCCGAACCTCGAAGTGGAAGCTAGGCACACTGTTGAATCTTCTAATGACGTAACACGTGTCTGTGGAGAACAATATTTAATATATATATATATATATATATATATATATATATATATATATATATATATTCGCTCCCCTTTAGGTGGAGCAGTTTGATGTAGGAAAGGGCTGTTTCCACTTAAGCTAAAAAGCAAGTTTCTTCCTTAAAAGAATTGAATCCCTTAAAGGTGATCGATATCGGAAAAAGTAAATTAAAATGAATGCAAAAATTCGTTTAAAAGCTGTGTAAATCTATATATCTATATATCTATATATATATCTTAGCAGCAAACAAGTTAGCCGCGACTGCAAAGGCGTTTTATTTTCGCGGTCGCTGATTATTAAGGCTCATGATTCGAAACTGAAGATGTATGCGTTCGCTGTGCCTAGCCACACCGTCAAAAGACGAAACACGTGCCTGCAGATTACAATAGTATGAAGATATATACGAGTATACACCTTAAAAAATGACAGAAATAAATCATGCTTCGCCAGTGTTCGAAGACATATTTATATTCTTATAAAGTTTCAATCGTTGAAGTAAAAAAATTAAGAAAGAAAGAAAATGTCTCAAACTGGAAAGTTAAAAACAGAAAAAAAATGAAAATGTCTCAAACTGGAAAGTTAAAAAATAAAATAAAATTTTTTTTAAATAAAAAATTTTAAAAAATAAAATAAAATAATAAAAAAATAAAAAATAAAAAAATTATTTTTTAAAAAGTAAACAAAAAAGGACTAGTTGTGTTTACCTTCTCGTGAAAATTAAATAAATAACTTTAAAACGATCGAACTAATTAAATACCTTATTTTTATGGTATAAATAAAAAAAATATTAAAAGTTTGGATATTAGTGTAGATTAACATTCTCACTCCCACCCCCGAATAAAATGAGATTCTACTTTTTCAGGAGGTTACGTATGAATACCCTGACGAAAAGAGAAACAACAAAACAAATATTTTAGAATTTACAGTAAGGGATCAGTTTCACATATAAATTTAACGTAATATAATCCTCTATTTTCGGGCCATTCTTGGGTTTTATGGCAGTTATCCATTTTTTGCCACTGGAGATGAATTCTGTGCGTTATTATTTTGGGGTAAACCTTTTTTGTGGCGATTGCGTGTGGTTTTACGATCTTGCCAGTCGAACTTAGTGTTAGTGTTAAAAAATATATTAGTTAACCGCCCTAATAATTTAGAATGACTCTAAAAATATCATTCTTTTAGGGTAAGGTGTAATTTAGCCGAGGATGTTGATCTACAAATTTACCAAAGTTTACCGGGTAAAAACATTTTTTTTTAATTAAGGTCCCCCCTCCCTATCAACTGCTGGCCGAAGGGCGGGTAAGTTTTGCTAGTATATATATATATATATATATATATATATATATATATATATATATATATATATATATATATATATATATATATGTGTGTGTGTGTGTGTGTGTGTGTGTGTGTGTGTGTGTGTTGATTGGATTTTATTCACGTGTCATCGTAGAATTATTTTTCTATCTGCATATTCTGTTTTCTATCTCCATATTTATTTACCTCCTTTCCAGGAGGTTAGGCACAAGGCCAGTTTTATCTTACTCCCACAACTAAGATGTGACCCAAGGTCGGGTCGGGAATCTCCATATGTTCGTTTTCTTTTATGTTGGAACGTGACAGAAGTTAAAGACTGTACTATATTGAAAACCACCAGTTAGAATATGAGCACAGATAAAAAGAAAAGAGTAAAACTACATGCGAAAACTTCTCGGGTAGTCTATTCCATTTTTTTGCACACGGTCGATTAGAAGGAAATCCATTATAGATATTTTCTCAAATTTTAGGTTTCGGCCTTTTTTTTTTTTTCTTTTTTCACACATGTGCTCTCTCATATTGAGTACCGACAAATGTTCAAGCTGCAACCCCATACCACACCATATCACCACCCCCGACGAAACGGATCCAGTGTCGGTAATCAGCATTCAAAATCCCTGACCTTTAGCTCCACCCGAAAATTTAATTGTTCGCAGTGGAGGCAGACTCTCTACTATTTTAGACCGCTGACAGTCAAGAGATAGATAGATAGATAGATAGATAGATAGATAGATAGATAGATAGATAGATAGATAGATAGATAGTTAAAAACAGTAAAACGGACAGGCAGACAGACAGACAGACAGACAGACAGACAGACAGAAATAGACTAAGATAAATATAACGGACAAGGGACAGAAGACGCGGACATAATAAATGATAGTTTTCAATTAGAGTAAGGCAATACTCTATGATAAAAAGAATTGAGTTCTCTCGGTTGCCAGCATCGTAAAATGTGTAAAGAAATAAATAAATTCATTTAAACGATAGAATTTCTCCAAGTGGACTTTCGTTAGCATATATACTAAAATATCCAACACCAATGGTTACGGTTGATAGTGGTTTGGTGCCCTGGTTTCGAATCTCGGTGTTGATGCGCTCGCTATGTCTATCCAAACAAGGAAACTACTATCTGTGGATATATATCTGAAAATAAACTTTTCAAAACGGATCAGAACTTTATGCCTTTTATTGTAGTTTCTGAAGATACGCGTGTGATCCAGTTTAACTGCAGTATATTTCATGGTGTGAAACAATGGTACGACCATCGTCAATTCTACCATTGCAAAAAAATGTATTGTATGAGAAAAGACTGAATTTTTGTCATTAAAACTTAGATAATCATTATATATATATATATATATATATATATATATATATATATATATATATATATATATATATATATATATATATATATATCGTCAACCACAGACAGACTGTTAAGTGCGGCTAAACTAGACCCTCTCTTTAGCCAGGGATCAGACCTTCAACCACCGCCAGCAGCTCTATTAATTAGGCCACGAGAGAAGCGCTCGTAAATTATATCTACATGTATTTGTATATAAACACCAACCGATGCATATATATATATATATATATATATATATATATATATATATATATATATATATATATATATATATATATATATATACCGGTTTGGGGTGTGGGGTAGGATCATATGCATTATTATATTAAAGAGAGTTTACTTTAACAACCTTGATGTCAGCTCGATATCTAACCTACTGAGCTATTCAGATATATGTTGATACTCTCAAACTAACGCTTATAAATAGATAAATTTCATTGTGTAACATGTTATAACATTGGAATTAGTTCCTATAAGAGGCAGCTAAAGACGAAGAACTACTTCCATTATTTTCACATGCAAATTTTATATGTGAATACACTAATATTTAAGGTAGACTCCATAGTATATCTCTGTTTTTAGGGAAAGACATGCACACAGACAGAGAAGTATTCTCCTTTATTATATATATATATATATATATATATATATATATATATATATATATATATATATATATATATATATATATATATTCTCTATTTATCTTCCTCCCACAAGGTAAGATGTGACACAAGGTCGAGAAAGTGAGATTTGAAAAGCCAGCGCCCGAGAAGGTGAGCACTCTGGCCTACAAAAACTGCCTGGGCAGCCCCGTTGGAATTCCCCGGTAGGGGCGCCTCAGGCAGTAAGCAATAAACTTACTCCTCCTAAAAGAGGGAAGGCAAAGCCTGGGAGGGTGGACCTCCTAGAACTGCACAGGACAGACCCACAGACCGGCGTCATCAAGCCCCGAAGGACAAGACGGTACCAGTCTATGGGGTGTAGTATCCATCGGAACAGATACTACACTTTGATCTTAGTCAAAAGGCTAAGCGCTTTTATATATATATATATATATATATATATATATATATATATAGAGAGAGAGAGAGAGAGAGAGAGAGAGGAAAGAGGGAGAGAGGTAAATAGAGAGCGATGAAGAGAGAGAAAGAAAGACAGACAGACAGATAGACAGACAAACTTTATGTACTAAATATACCAACATTCTTCACATACATTTTTATTATATTTAAAAACAAAAAGGAAAAATATATACTTTTATTTCATATAATTTTATCTTTTTTTAAATCGAGTGGTAGAATCGAAATCGCACACTCGATGTTTTCGGTCTGATACAATTCAGAAATTTGTTTAGTTGACTTTTTTTTATATAACCATCATAAAAAAATCGGGTATCTGTAGTTGAAGTTTTAAGAAGGTTCTGTCCTCATGGGTCACTTAGAGATGGGAACACGTAGATATTCGGCATATAAAGGGTAACGTAGAGACCCGTGAAAACTTACATTGTCTTCATTGGAGAATTCTTTTACATATGATATAAATTTCATCAATCATTGAGGTTTGAAGGTATTATGCATTCATCCCGTTTGTATAAGGTTTGTACAAAACGCTAAATATACAATTTACAATCGGCCTTGTAATCTAATATAGTGAGAGATGATATATTCTTTTCCCTACAACCCTTTTTCACAGAAGAGACGTTGCTAGTCTTTCTCTTCTCTATCGTTATTTCCATGGTAGGTGCTCAACTGAACTCTAATCTTTTGTCTTTCTGTAAAACATCCACAGCAATAACTCATCTTCCTACCACCACTGCAAAGAACTTCCTTTCTTCTTCTGTGTACCTGAAACTAAACTGAATTTCCATGAATAGATCTTCTTTCCAAAAACTTCATATCTGGTGAACACGTCACTGCGAGACTGTTTCTCTGCAGACTACAACATGGTCGTCTACAAGTTCAATATCAACAAGCACATGTCGCGCCGTTCTCTTAAGTAATCAAATGTTGGATATTTCCCCCACGTTTTCAATCCTCTCATAGTATTTGTCATCATCCAACTAAAAATCACATTAACCCTTATCCTTGAATGGGTCTTCATAAGCGGTGACTCAATAGTATAAAGAAACGATACTAGTTTAGATTTTTACTACATGAAAAAAATCATCGTCAAGTCGTGGTAGTGTCACGGATCCTCCTGACTCTCTCACGTCATCTTGTTCTATCCACCATTACACTCTTTTTTTTTTCTTATTTCTATTTTCGTTAGTATAGGGACGGGGGCATTCTTCCAAATGCCAGACTATCACCTGCTATTTAGAGGGTCCAACCGAGTGCTCTTTTAAGGATTTTGGCAGTTCCCTTAAGTGCAATTATTTGGATTTCTTTTGCACTTGGTTTTCCGGGAATACTTTCCAGATACTTTTTGAAATATTTCTTCATGAGGCCTTTAGCTCCTATTATAACTGGGATAATGTTGATGTTTTTGATGTTTCAGTTTCTCTTCATATCATACATTAGGCCTTGGTATTTTGTCACCTTTCCCCTCTCTGCTCTATTTAAGCCACTGTCATTTGGAACACTCACCTCAATCAGTGTTGCTTCTCTTACTGCCTTATTTAATATGACTATGTCCGGTTTGACTGCTGCATTTCCCAGGTAGGTAGATGTAGGAACAACATAATCATAATGTATAGTATACTTATCGTTTCCCACAGTCCTCTCCGGTAGATGTTCTCAGGACTTAGTGCTACATTGGATGTTTAGATTTTTACAGATGTTCCAGTGTATGTATTTGCACACACCATCATGACGCGTTGTGTAACTGCTATCTTCTAACATAATGTTGCAGCTTGATATCAAGTGATTCACACTCTACACTTCTGTGTGACAAAAGTCCTGCCATCTTTTTAAATGCATGTGAGCATTGTGAGTCCTCTTCTCGTTGTTTAGTGTAGGTTCTGTGCGGTCTCCTTATTGAACTATATCCGTCTTTTTGGTGTCCACAAAAGAACATTGCTGACGATTTGATTCTTAACCCTCCAGCAGTGACCAGCCAATCTGATTCCTTTCTCTCTGATCAGCGCTGAGATTCGAGAAAGGTGACCGTATACTTGCTCTCTTGTGGAGTGCTGTCTCCAGCAGATCTTAAGGGTAGCACGAGTCTGTTTCCAAACCGACTACAGCAGAAACTTATATTTCAAATTTAAGCGTGACAGATCAACGAAATGATCTTATAAAAAGGCGTGACAGATCAACGAGAATGCTATTTGAAACTTGAGCGTGATAGATCAACGAAAATGTTATTTAAAACTTTAGCATGACAGATCAACAAAAATGCTATTTCAAACTTTTGCGTGACAGAAAACAAAAATCATCTTTGAAACGAAAGCGTGACAGATCAAAGAAAATGCTATTTCAAACTTTAGCGTGACAGATCAACGAAAATGCTATTTAAAACTATTGCGTAACAGATCAATGAAAATGCTATTTCAAACTTTTGCGTGACAGATCAATTAAAATTATCTTTTAAACAAAAGCGTGACAGATAAATGAAAATTCTATTTCTAACTTGTACGTGACAGATCAACGAAAATACTCTTTCAAATGTTATCATGACAGATCAACGAAAAGTATCTTTAAAACTAAAGCGTGACAGATCAAAGGACATTATATTTCGAACTTGTGTATGATTAACGAAAATGCTATTTGAAATTTATCGTGACAGATTAACGAAAATGCTATTTAAAGCTTTAGCGTAACAGATCAACAAAAATGCTATTTCAAACTTTAGCGTGACAAATCAATGAAAATGCTATTTAAAACTATTGCGTAACAGATCAACGAAAATTATATTTCAAACTTAAGCGTGGCAGAAAAACGAAATACTGGTTGAGCCATCCTCTTTGATAATAATTTCTCTTAATGATCTTCTACCTATACCCCCCCCCCACATTGTTTTCGGTCATCTCGTAGTGGCGATCCTCGTCCAACTGACGATTACTGTAACTCGTATCCTCGAGTGACCCCGGGTGTTGATAAGTGGTGACGCATTAGTAAATAAACAAAAAGAAAAAAAAACCCTTAGTACACTGGTGTGCACGCTGTCGATTTTCTTCGCAAATCGTTTGGCAACAGTTCAGGTGGTACTTCCATATACAAGAATTAATGTAACAATGGCTTCAAACAAGAATTAAAATACAATTTCGATTTAAAAAATACATGTTTAACCATTTTAACAAACCGTTTTTCGCAGTTAATATTTATTTTAATGGAAATCGCTCCAGACAAGGCATTACGCCATTTGATGTAAGGAGATCAGATATACTACTTCAAGGTCAAAAACTAGCGAACAATAAGTGTTAGATGGATATATTCTGACTAAAAAATTGCAATTCTTCCCCCTTTGTCAGAAACATCGCTCATGAAATATGAAGACTAAATGACAAAATAAGGGAAACAAGATTTACAAGGCTTCCGAAAGTAAACCCAGATTCCATTTTCTACTCTCTTATATATACACGTCTATATGGGAAATTAGTTTATGGAATGGTGGATAAGCAAGAAAACATGCTACTAGAAATAATTTACTACTCACACGTCTCTATACTAATACAAGTATAAGATTATTTCGTGTGTATTTCTTTATGTGTGTGTGTGTGTTACTTGTACCTAATCAGAAATGGTTCTACAAGATCAGGATTTCTGAAAAGACGGCTTCCTAATCTAAAATGCACCAAAAATTGATGTTATTGTTTTATATTTTTCTTTCCCTTTGCAAAACTCAATCATGTTCTGCAAAGCCAAAAACAAAAACAAAAATTTTCCTCTACAAAACAACAAAACCAAACACCATAAATAAATATTTGAAGATATAAAGAACTTCAACCATAAAAACTTTTACAAAAATGACCGCATTTGGCATTAAATAAACCGAAAAGAGTTGATATGCCGTAAAACAAAACAATCAAACCAAAGCAAACCTAATCAGAATCGGAACGGTGCCTAACCAGATCTAGCACACACAAAAGGGCTCGCTATAATTTAAGATTAGTTTTAAACAATAACAAATAATTAAAGGGGACTCATCCTATCGCCGGATAGGGAAGGGGCTCAACTGACGTCTCGTTCTCATCGTTATCAAAACTAGGATAATGTTCATCTAAAGGGAAACACATGTAGTGTGTGCGTTCAGTCGTGAATCATTAAAACGCAAAAGTTAATGAACCATTGTATTCGAAATAATCTGATTAATCACTGTCAAGTGGAGGAGTGACAATCTTGAGCGCAGAAAGAGGTAGGGTTTTAATTGACCTTGTGTCGAACTTGCTTTCAATTAGTGTTTGAAAGAAACCATAAATATATAGAAGTTAAAGAAAATCGCGAATATATTCTCCATTTCAATCTACATGGTTACCGATGAAAATGATATTTCAAATTTAAGCCTGACCGATCAATGAAAAAGTCAATTTCAAACATGAGCGTGACAGATCAACGGACATGCTATTTATAATTTAAGCGTGACAGATCAACGAACATCCTATTTTTAACTTAAGCGTGATACAAAAACGATTTTATTTTATTTAAGTATGACAGATCAATTAAAATTCGATCACAAATTTAAGCGAGACAGATCAACGAAAATTATATTTCAAACACAACTGGTTAGAGATAAACGAAAATGCTATTTCAAACAAACGTGACAGACCAATTATATTTTAAATTTGAGCATGAAAGAAAAACTAAAATAAAATTTCCTCACTTCTGACGCAATCCTTTACATGTATAAAAGGCAGATACGACCTTGGGCCTTTTGGCCAAGATCAAAGTGTAGTATCTGTTCCGATGGATACTTCACCCCCATAGACTGGTATCGTCTTATGGGTCTGTCCTGCGCAGTTCTAGAAGGTCCACCCTCCCAGGATTTGCCTCCCCTCTTTGGGGAGGAGTAAGTTTATTGCTTACTGCCTGAGGCGCCCCTACCGGGGAATGCCGACGGGGCTGCCCAGGCAATTTTTAATGGACAGAGTGCTCAATTTCTCGGGCGCTGGCTTTTCAAGTCCAACTTTCCTGACCCGACCTTGAGTCACATCTTACCTCGTGGGAGTAAGATAAAAATGGCCTTGTGCCTAACCTCCTGAAGAGGAGGTAAATAATAATGTTGTCATATCAGGAGATGTGCCGTTCGGAGCACTCTTTTTTTTCTTGGCAGAGAACAAAACCGACTTGATAATCTAGTAGGGGTGATCTCTTCTCGTTCCTACATCCACTTTCACACAGACAAAGTATTGCTAGTCTCTCTCTCTACTCTCTCTACCGTATAGTTGTGCTCTGCCCCCCTCTGTAAAACATTCACATCAAGAACTTGTCTACTTACAACTACAACAAAGAACCCCCCCTCTCTCTCTCTCTCTCTCTCTCTCTCTCTCTCTCTCTCTCTTTCTCTCTCTCTCTGTACCAAAACACCAAACGGAACTTCCATGAACAAAGTTTCTTTCCTAAATAATAACCATCTGTAGAACAAGATACTACGAGTCTTCAAGTCTAATGTAAACAAGTACATGTTGCTCCCTCCTCTGGGATAATCAATTTCTTCTTAAGTAATCTTCTTTACATTCCATTCATTGTTTCCAATTGTCTTGTAGTGGCGATCAGCGTTAAAATAACGATCTTTTTAACTTCTATCCTCGAGTGGCCTCCAGACCTTGATAAGTGGCGACCCATAAAAAAAAACTTAAGCGTGACAGATCGACCGGTTGAGAGAACTTCTTAATAGAGGTGCTCTGACGCATCTCAAATAAATTGCGTTCGTTCCGTATTCGCGTTTACCAGTGGAAATGTAATTTTCAAACTGGAGCGTGACTGTTGACCGGGCAACAGAGAAAAATTCCCAGAGATATGAGGACACATCTAACAGACAAAAAGGATGAACTTAAAGACGAACGAACTGGTGGGTTTAACTACCGCAAAACCAGATCGGTAGACAGTGGTATCTGCTTTTCATAATAACGGCTGATGAGGTCGGTCATTTCACACACACGCACACATACACACATGGCCGCACAACAACGGAGAGTGATCAGCGTTCTTGCAGGCCCCAAACTGCCCAGAGTGCAGCTTTTGTTGAGAGGGTGCGAAAAAGGAGATAATGCGGAACGCGACGGCGGAAATGAACACCATTCCAAACAAGACTCCCAGGAGTGTTTCCGGCAGTGGATGGATCGGTGGGCTAAGTGTGCGCAAGCACAGGGGGCTTAATTCGAAGGGGAGTAGGGTCCCTTACACACGTATAGACACACACACACACACACACACATATATATATATATATATATATATATATATATATATATATATATATATATATATATATATATATATATATATAAAATGAAGTATAATAACACGAAATTACATAATCATCGATGCAATAATTTATTTATGAAATTATAATAACACGTTTATTCTTGCTCTGTTTATCACATTGAGCTCTCATACCCGGATCTCTTCTTGGAATTATTTCATTATAACACAAAAATATATATATATATATATATATATATATATATATATATATATATATATATATATATATATATATATATTACAGTATATATACGGCATAATTACGTTGATACACCGGTCCCCGCCAGAACTTCGAAGTTAAGCGACGTTGAGCCTGGTCAGTATTAGAATAGAAGACACTGTATGTGGACACCTAGCTATGGGTAAATAACGACGCCAACTCGCAGTGCATTGCGTGGCGACTATGGCATTAAAAAAAACGAATGCCAGTCACTAATAAGGTTTCGGAAACAGGGAGATGGACCTCCTCCAGGAGTGATCAAAAACCCTGATGGTGATGGTGATGGTGATGGTGATGGTGATCATACGAGAGAAAATATATGACCGGAGGAATTCTATGTTTGCTAGTTATAGTAATATTAATTCGAAGGAAAATCAAAATCGAAAGAGAGATAATAACCAACAATTCTTCTTGCTAAACGGTACGGATGACTATTAGAATTTCAGGCTAAAGTGTAGTATAGTTAACAAGGAAACAAGAGAGAAAAAGAAACCAATATATTACCAATAACTGTTACCAAATGATATAAAATTTAGTATTTTATCGACCTGTTTGTTTTAAGCTTTCGGAAACTATTTGTAAGTTTTGTTGTTTCAAAATATGGGTGCTGTTACAGATTAGGGCCCACGCTAACTTTGACCCCGTCGTTAGCATGGACGGCGGCACCGGGGGGGCAGGGAGGGGGCTACAGCCCCCCCCCCCACTTTACGGTCATCAATAATGAAGTTATATATGCATGTGTTTAACCGGGCCCCCCCTACTTTTTAGGAAAGCCCCCCCCCCACTTTTATAACTATGCTAGTGGTACCGTCAGCCTAGTTAAAAACATGTTTTTAAATATATTTTACGCCTGAAATAAGCGACCACCTAAAAAGAAAAATTCGACCGCCATTTTATTTGACGAAATCGGTGAAGTAAAAGTAACGACACAATGTTTGAAATAATAAAATTTACAAATATTTTCCAAAAGTTTCAAACAAACAGGTCGATAGAATATTAAATTTTCTTACGTTTGGTAACAGTTATTTGTTGGGTATTTGTTTCTTTCACACTTTTTTTCGTTGTTAACTATACTGCACTTTCGACGAATTGTATTTTGTGTAACCATTATTTACCCGTTTCCTACTATAGCAAATTTAAACATGGCGCCAGTTTAACATCAGATACCGGAGGGGGAGGGGATCTGAACGAGTACAAAAGTAGCTAAGAATGAACTCGACGACATTTCCTTGTAAGGGCGCCTCAGGCAGCCAGAAATTAACGAACCCCCTCTCCAAGAAGAGGAAGATGCAATTCTTAGGCCCGAGCCGAGATAATAAGTCATCCCGGCAAATAAGGGATCATTCATCTCATCGCAATGTGACACAAGGTCGTTTTACAAGGGTGTAACCAGCCCCACCCCCTTGAGCTGAACCATACCTCATTCCAATAAGAAGGGAGACTGGGGCAACGCCGGCCCGACCCCTAAATCCCAGAATGATGACATGGCGAACCTGGCCGGAAACAGCGAGAGATAACCAAATAATTATTCCTTTAAAACGGTCGAGAGAACTCTTCGAATTCTAGTGCGTGTGACCACGTGTTAAACCCATGTTTAAAAATGATTCAACATAAAAAAGACAGAAAGTAGATTTTTTAAAATCCTAATCGAAGAAAAATATGTTTCTAACCGGCTCAGCTTAGAATAATAATGACTGCTGATAAAAAAGACAATTGTAGTTCTTTTATACGATAGGGACGCGTATGAAATTAACGTTTTTCCTTGGTTGATGGTTTATAAATGAGAACGATGATTATTTCGACGGTTGCCGGGCCTTCGGGCTAGGATGAAACTCAGTCTGGAAGGATTTCTCCTTCTCTGATCCAGGTCAGAACAGATACTACATTTTGAACTATTTATTATTAAAAAATTAATTTCACTTATAAATTAGACACAAGGCCATTAGTTGTAAGTAAAATCAATTTTTTATATGCGAATAAATAATTCTAAATGTAGTATGTGTTCTGGACACAGTCAGACGATGAGAAATCCTTCTAGACCGAAACATTTTTTCTTCTTTTTGCCCCAATTCAAAGTTCCCATTATGGGGAGCTGGATTCCCTCCCAAATTAAGAAAAAATAACTGTGTCTAACTTTTCCCCTCGTAGAAAGACAAGTAAATAAGGATCAATTTTTACTGAATACAAAAAAAAAATGGCTGATTTGTTTTTACTATCGTGAGACACTCTTATTCGGGGATATTTTTAAAGCCTTTAAACTGCCAAAATGTAATTCATATTTGGCTTGAATTAATGTTTGGAGGGAAAAGTCAGGCATTATGGTTCCTTTTGTTATTCCAAACAAAAGAAAGGCAGTAATACTTTAACGCGCACCTGTTGTATAAAATTACAGAACCTTCTAAAGTGGTAAGGAACCACGTTTTGGAATTAGCAGATAATTATATTTAAACATTAAGTTTCTTTAAAAGAACAGATGAAATTAACATGTGCCGTGTATTCTGTGTTAAGGAATTAATTTTATTAGTGGTAATTATTTTATATATATATTCTTTAAAAAGTGTAAAGAGAGAATTCTTCGAAAAGTTGTGCGTGTGTTTGTGTATCGCCATGCGCTTCGTAAATGTTGAAATGTATAAGACAGAAATACAAGAAAAGAAAAA
>OY744523.1:35121099-35128599 GCA_963556195.1 Sepiola atlantica | reverse complement strand
TTAAGATTAGAGTCACTGACTTCGTCACTACTTGATCAGGTGGAACTGTATTCAGTTGATTAAACTTAACACGTCTTCTCTCCTAACCAAGATAAACAAGCAACTGCGGACTTTGTGAAGTTAATATCCCGTAGAAACTTCCTCTTTCGTAGGAAGCCGGCTTAACTCGCTTGGGCGGATGCCGCTTCGTTAAATTATTTAATTCTGGTAAAAAAAAAAGGGTTCAAATGTTTAATATAGTTACATAGTGTGAGCTGCGCTAGAGTGGAAATGTTTAGCGGTAAAGTGTCAGAGAGTAACACCAGACATATCTATATATATATATATACCTCTCTCCCTCTTAGCCGGCAGGATTCCAAACAGACGTGTCTAGCGACTCTCTCCAAGGAAGAGCTCACACGAGTAGCTGATGTAGCGAGGAGATTTGGCTGCTTCTCTCTCTCTATCATTTTTTGCTCCATAACTTTTCATCCATCCATTCAATTTCTCTGAAACTTGGCCAAAATGTGGAGGCAATTGTTCCTAATAGTAAATAAGTATCGCTGACCTTGGAAACAATCTGGTTCGCGCTCCCAGGGGCTCAAAAGCCCCCAAAATGGCAAAAAATGACACTTTTCTCCCATAACGTTTGATCCATCCATTCAATTTTTCTGAAACTTGTCCAAAATGTAGAGGCAATTGTTCTGGATATAAAATGAGCATCCTTGACCTTAGAAAAATTCTGGTTCGCGCCCCCCAGGGGGTCAAAGGGGGTTCAAAAATGCCCCAAATTGCCCAAATTTATTGCATTTTACACTCGCCACATCGAGTCACATACAGAGGGGGGACCACGCACGCGCGGCTTATTTGTTTTACTAAGAAGCAACTCCTAGTTAAGGAAATTAAGTTCTATCAGTTAAGAGAATAGAAGTCCTATTTATTCATTCAAATCGTCGTCTTTTCTTCTAAATGAACAAATGCGAAATTTGGACGCATTTCTAACGGTAAAGTCAAAACGCCCTATTTCAATATAATTCAACCTTACACTCTAGACGCACCATTTTTTTATATACGACTTATGTATATGCGATAATACTTGCAAAGTTATCTAATTTGAATATTAGGTTTGAAAAAATACATTTTATTAATTAAGTATTATTTGGTATTGTTTTTTAATTCAATAATTGTTTTAATTTTAATAGACCAACTAATTTTGTTTTGCAAAAGTGTTTTTATTGTCTAAGATCAATATTTAGCAGTTTGGTTCAAATGTTCTTTTCTCCAGATTTTCAAACAGTTACGATTTATTTCGAACTTGCAAGTTAAAAAGGCAAATTCATTTCTTCTTTATTTTTATTTCTTTGCGGTCACATTTAAAAGATAAATAAACTTGTATCGAAATTAACACCATTTTAATGTTTATCTATCTATATGAATCAATGAACAATATTTTGTTTCGTGTTTACAACACAGTTATGAATAAAGTGTTTCTTATTTTAAATTAATATCTCAAGTATTCAAAATAGCGTAAAATATGCCAGCCTGTAAGAAAATATTCAAGAGAATATCTTTAGCACTCCACCCTCAAGTTGGACCATTAATCTGTATAACAATAACCCCCGCAGCTTCGTTTGTACTACGTTATCACCTTTCACACCTATTATAAAATGAGATAGTCTTATCGCCAAAATTGAAATATGCAAAAAAAATAATCATTGCTGATAATTTGATGTCGCTGCGTTCCAAAAATTAGGATTTTACTTATTTTAAAATGAATTGTTGAATATTGGAATGGATGTTGCCCTCTAAGATATTATACAACAGTTTAGGAGTGACATGGAGCAAAATATATTTTTTACCCCCTGTCTAAATAAATCCTTCTTCTCATCATCATAATTATAATCATTACATATCCATTGAAAAGCTCTACTCTTGCTATCTTTCTAAATTATAAAAATAAGTTCATTATTTAAAAAAACTCATTATTACGTTTTTTATTTTTATTTTTCTCTTTTTGTAAATGAATAAATGCGAAAGTTCTTTTCTATTGACCCGAACTGTATTTATGTTAAAATAAGGTCAGGCTTATTTAAGTAAATGATACAACAGAATATTTTGAAATATTTTATATATACTGATAGCAAAACACCTACACACATGTATGCCTATGTTTCATTTGCATAGTCATATCATAAAAAAGTTTCGAATAAATTAATATTCTGTATTAGTCTTTTTGTGGATATATTTTTCTTTCTCCTGATTTCCTCGTGTCGGTACTTGTTACCACGGTCTTGCTCTGCCAAATGATATCTCTCCGAACAGTCTTTCATTCAGCGCACACACCAACTCAAATCACCAACTCATAGTCGCTCACTTCCTTCAAAACATTAGCCTTTTATTGCCAGTGACATTGCACTCATGCAAATGAGCATGCAAATGAGCAGTGAGCTCTTCTGCCAGAGAGATCAGGAAGTATTGGGAGGTCTTTGGAATAACTAGCCATTTCACTCAGGTTATGAATCCATTCCTGGCTGGGGTAAGTCATACTTTGCTAACCACACTTTTTAAATTGTATTCATCTATTTTCTTACAAATACGTGATAGTTACGTTAATATTGATATAATTATAATAAGTAGTAATAATAATAATTAAAACGATTTAATGAAAAAGTATAACATTTCAGTTTTGAAATTCACTTGTGAACTTACGGTTACGTTTGCACACGAATTTTGTTAGAAAGCTTTCTGGTGATAGCGCCATGATAAAACATCAGTTTGGTTGGCTACTTAACCAGTTTAGGGGTAGACCTTTTGTCAGCCAGCCTTGTAACCCCTTCCATCCTATTTGGGCTCTTGAAGGGCTTTCTTTTCGGATAGCTTGTTTGGAATTCAGGAGATTGAACGCTGGTGATTGGGGTTTCTTTCAGAATTCATTTGTTTTGAAATGAGTCTACACTTCTCTCTTTTTTTATAAGTATGCCTTCTATAAATCCACACAAAAAACACCTTAATATTTCTTATAGTAATATTAGAGGTGTCAGGTCATACTTTCAGTCCTTTCTCTTGGGCAAATCTCCTTAAACCTTTGCTCTTTGTAAGCCTAATCTGGATGCTTCTATTGATACCAATGATCTACATGGGGATGGTTATTTGCCTCTTGCCTTCTCAGAGTCTTTCATGAATTCGCATGGTCTTGCTCGTTTTCGTCGCAGAGATTTCGCCATTGCATGTGTCCCAAGTCTTGAATGTCATGGGTGTGATTTTATCTGTCTGAGGCTTTTTTATGCACTCCACTTCCTATTTGTTCTTTTTCCTTATGAAAAAGAGTACTCTGTTGTTGATGCAATATTAATCAGTATTGATAATGTATTGCAATTTCATCTGTCAACCTACACCTTTTCGTTTTGTGACTTCAATGCTTATCATTCTGACTGGCTCCCTCACTCTAATCACACATCTAGCTGGTGAAATCTGTCTTAACGTTTTTCTTGCTCGCGACTAGAACAAGATTGTAACCGACACGCTTCATGAACCATCCTTAATTGATCGAGTTCACACTTATGTCGCTGACTCATCTTCTATTTCCTGTTCTTCTCCATTGGGTTCTTCCAATCATGCCGTTGTTGATGTTGAGGTTGAGTTTTGTGAAGTCTTCTGTTGATCGTCTATTCCATATGAAGACGTTTAACAGCAGGAAGGCTGGTTGGAATGGGCTTCGCGGCTTCCTGGGGTCCTATCTTTGGTATGTCTCCTAGTGGTGCTGCTAAGAAGGTTACTGACGTGCGTCATGTTGGAATTAACACCTTCTATTCATAATTGTAAGTTTAAAACAAAACTTCATTCTCCTCCCTGGTGTTCACCTGTTTATGCTTCTGCCATTGCACATCATAATCGTTACTTTAATCAGTATCATAGTTCTGAGACTTTCATAGTTACGTTCGTAACTTCTTGGCCTTTTGGCCAAGATCAAAGCGTAGTATCTGTTCCGATGGATACTACACCCTATAGACCGGTATCGTCTTGGCCTTCGGGTCTTGATTCCGCCGGTCTGTTGGATGGTCCTGTGCAGTTCTAGGAGGCCCACCATCTCAGGCTTTGCCACCCCTCTTTTGGGAGGAGTAAGTTTATTGCTTACTGCCTGAGGCGCCCTACCGGGGAATGCCGACGGGGCTGCCCAGGCATTTTTTGCAGGCCAGAGTGCTCACCTTCTCAGGCGCTGGCTTTTCAAATCCCACTTTCCCGACCTTGTCACATCTTACCTTGTGGGAGGAAGATAAATAGAATGGTTCTGACACTTTCAGACAATCCTACAGAAAGGCCAGAAATACCTGCAAAAGAGCAGTCTCTGAGGGTAAGTTTAGCTATTCTTAAAGGATTCGTGGCTCTATCTCACCCCAAAAGGTTAGCTCTCATGATTTCTATAGAGAATATACAATAGTATTTAATTAGGAGAGTAGAAAGTGGACCTTGAGTTTACTTTCGGCAGCCTCGTAACTCTCGCTTCTCTTATTTCGTCTTTTAATGCTCACATTTCATGAGCGATGTTTCTGACAATGAGGAAAGAATTGCTGTTTTCTGGGTCGGAATCTATCCACCTAACACTTATCGTTAGCTAGTGTCTGATCTTGAAGTGGTAATTTTGCTTTTAGTTCCTTACATCAAATGGCTTCATGACGTGTCTGGAGCGATTTCCATTAAAAAAATAGTGATAAGTCTGCTATTTTTTCTCTTTTTAATAGTCTTCAGTTTCTTTCATCTTCTGAAGATAAGGCTCTTTTATTATTATTATTAGTAGTAGTAGTAGTAGTATTATTATTATTATTTGTTTGTTATGCCTCCTTGGGCATCTCCCCTTTAATTATCTTCTCAATTCAACTGTTGAAAAAATCAAAATCTTAGTACAGTATCGATATCCAGATCAAATTCTGTTAAATATTTCATTTGATAATTCCCAAAAGTTCCCCCTCAATTTCTCCCTCCTACCACTTTCTCTGAATACATCCAACCTCATTTTAAACTGATCCACGCTATTGCTGTTCTTAATCTGATCTGGCAACTTATTCAAAAAACATATTACTCTATGAGCAAAAAAACTTAACTGATCTAGTTTTTAAAAACTGCCTTGACAATAACCTGCCAGATCTAGGAGAAATACTAAAAAAAAAATGCCCACCATAGTACGAAATGCCATTTATTATCTTTGCTCGTCTTTTTGCTGAAAATTCTCTCTTAATTACTCTGGTGCTTTTTTTTATTTTCTTGGTTTTCCTTCGAAAACTGATCACTCTCTTTACTCGGTCATCGTCATTCCGAAGATGATTGCTATGGTTCTTTCTGCTCATGACTAGTCTAAGACTTTCGGCCATGATTTAATTCCTGTTGTTGTTCTCAAACATTATGCTCCTGAAATTTTTTTCTATCTCTGTTTGCCTTACTCTTTATTCTCTTCTTCTTAGAAAGAGTCCTCTGTTGTTTGTATTTTTTTTAAATGCTGGTGATCGGTCTGACCCAACTAAGTATCGTATTGGTTGTCTCTCCGTTATTAGCAAGATTTTGGAAAAGTTTGTCAACGGCGAGCTTATTCATTTTCTGTAAAGGGTGGGCCTCTTTAGTTATGTTCAGGATGGCTTTCGTGGTTTACCTTCAAATTCTGATCTTTTAACTGTTGTTACTTAGAAGATCTGTGGGTTTATTTATTTATCTACCTCCCACAAGGCAAGATGTGACACAAGGTCGGGAAAGTGGGATTAGATAAGCCAGCGCTCGAGAGGTGAGCACTCTGGCCATTTAAAAATTGCCTGGGCAGCCCCGTCGACATTCCCCGGTAGGTGCGCCTCAGACAGTGAGCAATAAACTTACTTCTCCCCAAAGAGGGGAGGCAAAGCCTGGGAGGGTGCACATCCTAGAACTGCACAGAACCGGTAACCCCAATAGACCGGCGCAAATCCAGACCCAAAGGCCCGGACGATACCGGTTTATTAGGCGGGGTAAAAAACCCTGGTTGAATCTAGATCTGTGGGTTTATGGATAATTCAGGAGAGGTTAAGGCCATTGCGCTTGACATTTCAAAGGCGTTCGACAGAGTATGACATTTTGATCTCATACGCAAACTGCAGGGTTATGGTATGGTGCCTCCTGATCGTCTTTCCCTATCAATGCTGGTGTTTGGGGGGGGGTCTATTATATGCCCAACACTGTTTCTTCTTTATATAAATTATTGTCCAGTTAATATTATTCAGGAGATTCACATCTATGCTGACCCACTGTTCTGGTGCTTATTTTTGCCCATCTCTCTGGAACTGATCTAGAAGTTGACGGTTTCGATTGTGGATTGGGGTACGATATTTTTTTTAAAATTCTGTTAAGACTCGGCTCATGTCTTTTAATCGTCGGCGTGTCCCTGTTCTTCTTGAGAGCTTCATGCATGGCTCTGTTCTTGTGGATAAATCGACTCGGAAACTTCTTGGTTTTTCTTTATCATCAAATCTTTCTTGGAGTTCATACATTAGATCCATTTCTCTTTCTGCTTCTCGTAAAATATGTTCTCTCTATCGATTCAAACACTTTCTGACGTCTGAGACTATTCTTTATCTCTACAAATATACTATCAGACTTTGTATGGAGTACTGTTGTCATATTTTGGCTGCTGAATCTCTACCCCGTTTGAGGGGTCTTTATAAGGTTCAGAAACGTATCTGTAATTTGGCTGTACCCCACCATTTCTTTTCTCTGCAACCTCGCTCTCACAGACGTAATGTCGCTTGTCTCGGTATTTCCTATAAATACTATTATAGCATGTGTTCTTCAGAATTGTGTGAAATATTCCCTGCTTCTGTCTTTTGATTATATCCAATCTCGAACACACTGGAAAATATGACGTTTGAAAGATTAATTGTCTGATTGTCTTGCCTTTTCGCATGTCAACATCTTTTAGGTCATTTTATGCCGCACGGTTTGTATATGAATTTTTTTTTTAATTATTTCTTTGCTCATTGCCGCATTTATATTTTGTTGTAAGTTAAACTCCGCATTTATAATTTGATCCTTCTTTACTCGATTATATAGTAGTGCCTCGTATTTATATGACCGAGTTTTCATTTATTTGGCGGGTTTTATTTGAAATAGTTTTTTTTTTCTTTTAGTGTTGCTTTCCCATACTTGTTGTCACTTGTCTTTTATCTATCTGTTTGTGGTAGTGTGAATTTTCGTTTGTGTGAGGTTAATGCTCCGGACGGTACCGACCGCTCGTTTTTTTCCGTTTGATTTCGACAGTGGCCGTCGTGTCAATCATGCGCTATCAAAAGGATTTTCCTTTCAAACAAAATTACAACTCAAGTTTTAAAAAAAAACGATATTTTATTTTGAGAAGTTACAATGATACTTGGTTTTCCTACCGAACAGCGTACTTGCAATTTTGACAAACATGAAATAAATATTTTTATATTTCCTGATTCAACTCATAAAACGAGGTTAATTCAACGAGAAGAATCCTCTACTTGATAATAAAGACCAATATATATA
>OY744523.1:35046099-35116099 GCA_963556195.1 Sepiola atlantica | reverse complement strand
AACTTGGATCAAATTTGAATTTTGTCTTTTTATTTCTCTTTTTCTTAACATCCGACGTTTTTACCGGTGAAATGTTCAATTCGGGATTTTCACTTTTTATTTTTATTCAGTCTTTGAAGAGATGTGATAACATTGAAACGTTGGTTGATTGACGTAGACTATGATATTGTTTATGTAATCTTATAAATGCTCTGCATGTTATTGAGCACTTTTGAAAGTAGTGGTTTTATTTTCAATCTATAAACATATTACAACTTGATTAATTAATTTTTATATATATATATATATAGAGAGAGAGAGAGAGAGATATATATATATACATATATATAATACAGACCGTCAAATTTAAGCTTTAAAATGCAAGTTTCTACCTGTTGAGCACTGTTATGGCGGCTGACTATCGTTGCCAGCCTACTCGACATAACAGGATTTATTTCTTCGGGTTAGCCTCATCAGTTAGGGCGTCGAGATTTAGAGTTACAGGTGACTGTCGTTTCGGAGTTCGAATCGTGCAACTGGTTTCAATAGTTATCTTCACACTGATGATACCACCAGGATGAGACGTATACGTCTGTAAATAATTAAATATTTATTATTAAAATAATTACACACGCAGGCTTCATCAGTGTATAACTCGCAACAGTCAGGCTGAAGAATCAAGATCCGTCCATCTTAATTTTTAAGCCTGATTATATATATATATATATATATATATATATATATATGTGTGTAGAGAGAGAGAGAGAGAGAGAGAGAGCTCTTACGTAAACTAAATTACAACATGATTTTTTATTTACGTTTCCAGAATTTAACAACAGTTTGTGTACGATCGTTTCTGAGACGATATGCGTTTTTGTTAATATTGAGTCGCTTCATAAGCACAGTGTATATATATATATATATATATGTGCGTGTGTGTGTGTGTGTGTGTGTGTGTGTGTGTGTGTGTGTGTGTGTGATTTTGTTCTGTGATACCATCCAGCGTAACTGAATTTAAAATCGCCAACGACTTCCTGGAACAATGCGAAAAACGTTCTGTGCGCGTTTCTCCACCGTCTTTTAAAAATTATCTTCTTGTTCATTTGCTTTTGACATCTGAGGATGATTCGACGAAGACTCGAAAACGTTCGTGAAACCTGTGAAACCTATGGAACATGTATTAGTGTTTTTTTAATTTTAATACACAAAAGCCCGCTAGAGAAATTGAAAAGATAAAAAATGTTATTTCTAACAATGTTAGCATATATATATATATATATATATATATATATATATATATATATATATATATATATATATATATATATATATATATATATATACACCTTTCTTTCCATAGGAAACACACCCACATCACAGAAACACCGAAACGCAGACATATATATATATATGATAATCATTGGCATGTCGATGTTATCGATCAACAGTTACTATAAACTGAGATCTCATCAGGCAGAGTTAGAATCCGATCTTAACCTCATATCATATTTGGAGAGACCCTCTCATATATAAAGCTCTATTTTGATATTTAGCACTTTTTATAAACCCGGTTAAAATTCTCTGGATTACCACCCTGTGGATATTTTTCACCTGGATTATTACCATTATATATATATATATATATATATATATATATATATATATATATATATATATATATATATATATATATATGCAGGATCAAAACACAGTTTGGTGATCACTTTCAACTGCTCGTGGTAAATACCCGCCGACTCGGTATTTACAAAGTTAAATGCCTCCTTAATTATTAGCTAATTCGCTGTGGCCGACGGGGGAACGCTCTTGACTACAAATCAGTGGCGATTTGTGTTCGAGCCCGCTGACCGTAGAGAATTAACTTCCTGAACTGAAGATTGCGTTAGCATGAAACATCGATGTCTGTAGGTAATAAATAATTTATATATATATATATATATATATATATATATATATATCACGCAAAAGTTAGCTAGTAAAAAATCTGCCGGACGAAACCATTTCAAGTGTTCAGAGGAAGGGTGAAATCGAATAGAAAATCATGCATTAACCTATTCTCGCTGTCTAAAACGAATTCGGAAAGAAATCATTCACTTCATTCTCATAATGAGACGTTTTCTTTTCTTTTCTTTTTTTTGCTTTCTTCTTTCTTTACTGATTTTTTTCTTTTCCGTTTAATAAATTTTCCAGTTTGAGAGTTTTCTTTCCTTTTTCTTTTCTTTTTACTTCACCGATTGAGTCGTTATTTATATGAATATAAATATTAGTGCGAACACTAGCGAAGCATAATTATTTTCCAGTCATTTTTTACGGAGGGTGTACGCTCGTATTTATATATTTTGTTGTTGTTGTTGGCGGGGGGAGGTGGAGGCTTTTACAGGAATACAAAATCCAACCCTGACAATTTTGAGATCTAAAAAAAGAGACATGCATAAAACATGATATACTGAGCCTTACAGGGTTAAATGGATGGATATTCATACGCCAATTGTATAGCGATCAATGCAAAGGTCAACGATCTTTTTATTGAACAACCAGTGAGAACTGAACTTAATGCCAACACAGTTTGATATGAACACAGGAAGCGCAAAGATACAAAAAGACCTTCCGGACGGATGAGCTGTGTGTGTGTTCGAAAAAAAAAATAAGACTTCGTTTCGTGTACTATTTTGATTTTTCGGACTACTATTTTTATTTTTATTGTAATCTTCATCTGTAGATAGATATATTTGTTTCTAGTGTTGTATTAATTAGGGTTCGTACCGATTTGATATATTTCAGAATGTTAAAATAAGGATTGATAATTTGGATTATTCGAAATGCTATTCTTATGTTGATTGTCATTTTCACAACGTTTCGGCCGATGTAATCTCCGCTCATCTGTAGATAGATATATTTCCTACTTGTTTCTAGTGTTGTATTATTTCGGGTTCGTACCGATTTGATATTTCGTTTCAGAATTTTAAATAAGTATTGATAATTTGGATTATTCGAAATGCTATTCTCATTTTGATTGTCATTTTCACAACGTTTCGACCGATATCACCGACGATCTTCTTCAGGGATATTTTTGGGTGCTGTTATAGATGACGCGCCTGATTTCCGTGACTTCGCGTCGGCAACGATCGGGCTGGTCGCGGAAGCGCCCGAGAGTTGCCGAGACGAAAACGTCAAGCGTTAATGAAAGACTTGCCGGCGATAATATAAGACGAATAAATCAAAAGAGAAAATACATTGAGAAAAAGATAAAAAACCGAACAAACTGTAGGGTTGGGGGGTCAAATGAACCATTTTCAATCAAATGGGTAGAAAGAATTTTTTTTTTTTGGGGGGGGGGGGGGTCAATGTTTTCTTTTTCATTTGTTTCGCTGTTTTTCTTTTGTTTTCTTCTTGCTAACATAAAACAAAGAAAGAAAAATAGGTTACGTTTAGGGTTAGGGTTTAGGGTTTAGGGTTAGGATTTAGGGTTCGGTTTAGGGTTAGGGTTTCCGTTAGGGTTTCCGTTAGGGTTAGGGTTAGGGTTAGGGCTCCTGTTCTTAGCGATAGCCAAACCCTGCATTCAAACTGTCAAACTCTAACTGGAAAACTTGCAGACGATAATATAAGACGAATAAATTCAAAGAAAAAATACATAGATTAAAATCTTTTTTGTGTGAAAATAATGTTTTTCTTTGTGGGGGTGGGGGTAAAATTTTGTCAATGTTTTTATAAGTTAAAAGAAAGAAAAAATGATATTATTCCGTCAGCGCTCGGGCGCTTCCGCGACATGCCCGATCGTTGTCGACGCGAAGTCACGGAAATCAGGCGCGTCATCCATAACAGTACCTATTTTTGTTTTATATTTGTGTCTATTGATGTACTACTTCGGATCCGTACCGATTTAATATTATGTTTCGGAATATTTTAGATGATGTAGTATAATTTGTATTATTTTGATTATTCGGATTACTATACTAATTTTTGTTATCATTGTCACAACGTTTCGGCCGATAAAACCTCCGACCTTCTTTGGGAGTATTTTTTTTTTTTTTTCATTTGCTTCCATTGTTGTATTATTCCGTATCCATGTTGATTTGATATTATGTATCAGAATATCTAAGATGAGGATTGATAATTTTTATTATTTAAATTATCCAGACTACTATACTCATTTTGCTTATTATTTACACAGCGTTTCGGCCGCGTAACCTCCAACTTTCTTCAAGTACATTATCTTTCATTGGTTTCCATTGTTTAATTATTTCGAGTCCGTACCGATTTGATTTTAAGTTTCGGAATATTTGAGATGAGGATCGATAATTTGTAGTATTCGTATAATTCGTACTACTATTCTCATGTTAGTTGTTATTTTTACAACGTTTCGGCCGATGTAACCCCCGACCTTTTTCTGTTGTAACTTCCTTTTTATATGTTTCGGATCGGCAACATTGATTAAGAATTTAATGTTCCCGTGTTTCTGAAAAGGCGCGAAATCATTTAACTCATTTATTTTAACTAATTCAATAAAATGTGTCTTAAATTGTCCGTTGTTCGTGGGCAAAGGTTGACAACGTTCTCGTAGTACTTTTCTTGGATTGGGGAGGAGCTGATATATCTTTGTCAAAATTCAAAGAAAAATAACTCATATTTGACTTATATTTTATTAATCTTAACAAATAAAACTTGTCTGCTTAACTAGGGTTTGATTCTGGTTAAACAACTCCAAAGATGGGCAGTTCTGTTCCTCAAGAACCTTACATGGCGTCAAACAAATCCAAACTTCTCGCAGCAACTGAACTAATTTCAAATCTGTCCTATGTCACGTAGTTAAACTAACCGACCAAATACCTATCTATTCCTAATACAAGACTTCAACTGACCTTAAGACCATCCTGCGTCAAGCATACCCTGTAACACATTGCTCCTGGGGAATTATTCCTTTTACTCATCCGAAAAACCTCACTAGAGCACCTGCCATGTAGAGTAACTGTGACTTGATAACACACACACATGATGCGATGTTGAATCTAATGTACTGTATTTCCAGAGTCTTACAGCCTTTAGTTTTACCGTTTGTATAATTTAAATAATTTAGGGGTCCTGTTTTTTTAAATATTATGTGAACCTCATATATATCGATCGTTTTATCTATCTTTGGAGTACAAGATCCTAAGATAACTCGTTAAATGCGAAGATGTCCTTCAGTTTTGAGAAAGCAGCAAGATTCTTTCATTTTTCATGGCTTAAAAGAACGAAAGATAATTAAGTTGTATAATAACAAAAAGGGAGAGGAAAGTAGAATCACTTCAAAACAAGGTAGTCTCTAAATTGACGGTGATAGATTCAGAGGCAAAATACTCGAACATAAAGCCGAAACATTAGCATGTCGGTGACTGACTCGATCATCCACGCCGGAAATACCTCAAGAGCCACACATCCGTGCGCAACATGATATTTGAGAATACCCCGACATTTATCGGGTTCGGATATATAAATCTTTCAATGAGCTACCCTGATCAGCAGCGTTTAATCCCCTGAACTCCATACAGATTAGCCAAAATGTAGACCCTTAAAAGGCCCAATAGGAAAGGAAATGGGTTACTAGCTTGGCTGATAAAAAATCTACCCCTAAATGATTTATCCAAGACGGAAGTGTTTAGCCAACGTGTCATTGAGATATTTACGGAGTTTGGTATGTATGCGTGTGAAACCTGGATCGTATTTTTGAAAGCTTCCATTAGAACAGTCATTCGCAGGATCCTCAGGATAAAATGATATCCCTTTACACTAGACATTATAGTTCCTGAAAGATGCCCCTGTCTAGTATTGAAAGGATGACCTTTGGATCTCCTCTTAGCTGGTCTGGTCAACTAGTTCGAATAGATGATGATCGCACAAAGCAAAGACGTTTACACTTTGACTAATAATTATTCTCTGATGTCACCAAACCACGTGATTACAGAACGTTTGAGCTAATTAAAATAGAAAGACGAAGCAAGTACGCCGTTCCAAATGTTACCGAAGCCCCCCCCCTTTCAATGTTAAGAATCGATTCTAAAACTCCGCCAGTAAAATCTATGGTTGACGATTATGAAACAGTACCTAAAGTTTTATATAAAAGGAGCTGTTTCTAAAATGGTTCCAACAACAACGGACGGACACTTCCATAACACAAAGAAGAAAAAACCTGACTAATTATATAAACTGTAATACCTTTACATTTGCTATGAAACACTTTCGATCTCTGATGAAAGATATATTATCAGAAATTTTTTTACATTAAAGTTAAAAAAAGAATGATTTTTTAGTAATAAAAAATATTTTCATCTTATACGTTTCAAAGGCATTTTGCCTATTTTGAAATTTAAATTCTTAAAAGATGCTTTCAAACAAAGAACTTTTTCCATCTTAAATAATATATATATATATATATATATATATATATATATATATATATATATATATGTGTGTGTGTGTGTGTGTGTGTGTGTGTGTGTGTGTGTGTGTGTGTAGCTCCATTTACAAACACCTTACAGCACATAACATCTCCAAAGATAATTTTAGAAATATTTTAACCGGTAATACATCCATCCTTGCTGTGTCATTTTGCGGTATTCGCTTCCCTATAATGGAAGCATTGTTCATTCAATTAAAAAAGCCCAACATCAACCATGCTCGTTATGCGGGGTGCGAAGGCGTGTTGAAATGCTTTTAATCACATGGAAACGTCTTCTTAAAAAATTCACCAATTTTATTTTGCATTGATCAATCATCCGCCTGAAGACGACCAATGATGGTCGAAAACGTTTGCGTGAAATATGGAGATTTCTTACACTCCATGGTTGATAGTATAATATCTATTGTTCGACGAATAGAAAGATTGGATCAAAAAAAGAATAAACAGAAGTTTCCACTCCTGTTCAACCATATATATATATATATATATATATATATATATATATATATATATATATATATATATATATATATATATATATATATATGAGAAAGGAAGGATGAGAGTAATCCGACGTAATGGAAAAGGAAAAAACCAAGAGATAAGACAAATTCACTAACACTTCCACCCCTGCCCTTTTTCACTCACAGCCATCCACATTCATTTCACTCTCTGACACTGACTTCTCTCAGCCCGGACCTTGGTCCAGCGCTGTCAGCAGCCACGGCTCCTACTTTTTCTCATCGACCCATCATGTCAACCCAATATTTCGATGTACTTGCATGACATTTTTCTTAAAATTATCATCCTGAGGAAGTCTTACAAATAAAGACGAAACGTTGATGAATATATATAAAAAATAAATAAATAAATATCTCTTGGTTTTTTACTTTTTCATTTCCCGTATATATATATATATATATATATATATATATATATATATATATATATATATATATATATATATATATATATTACATGATTCACCCCCAAACAAGGCAGGACGCCACTGTAAACGTAAGGGGCTACTGAGAAAAAGGAAAAGGGGAGAAGGATTGGTGGTTCAGCTTAAATTGGGATCTGAGCAGCGAGATGTCTGTTTACATTAGTTTTAAATTTCTGCATGTCAGTACTGTCGGGGAAACAGGGGGCAGGGAGGGAGTTCCAGAGGCCAGCAGCACGAGGAAAGAAGCTATTTGAGTAGAATGCTCTCCGGCATCTGGGGACCTCCACAGTGAATGAATGAGATTTAGTAGAATGTCGAGTTAGTCTAGTGAATTTACGTCGAGGGGGCACCAGAGTAGCCAACTCATCGGAGCATAATCCATTGAAGTATTTGTAAAACAAACACAAGGATGCCACATTGCGGCGATGGGACAGGGGCTGGAGCTTAGCTGACAGTGAGAGACCTATTAGGTTGACTACTCTTTTTTTGGACTTTGTCAAGGAGGGAGAGACTAGTAGATGATGCACCAGCCCAGATGTGACAACAATATTCCATGCATGGGCGAATGGTGGCTTTGTAGAGATACAGGATAATGTCAGGTGTAAGGAGTCCACTAGCACGGTAGAGGGAGCCAACGTTCTTTGCGGCAGCCTAGGCAATGTCTTCAATGTATGTGTTCCAATTCATGTTACCTGTGAAGGTTAGGCCAAGGAGTTTGAATGATGAACTCTCAGGTAGGGTGTTATTTGCCATGACAATCGGTGGATGGAGAGGCTTCTTGTAGTTGTTGAAGGAAAGGAGCTTAGTCTTTGCGGCATTAAAAGTCACCAACCATTTATGGCCCCAATCCACTACAGCCTGGAGGTCATTTTCTAAGGATTCAGCCATTGCCTCAGATATGATCGCGTCTGTTTTGCCAACATGGCGAGAGTAAAGTGTGGTGTCGTCAGCAAATAAACCAATCTCAGACACTATGTCATCAGGGAGATCGTTTATATAGATCAGGAACAACAAAGGTCCAAGAATAGATCCCTGGGTCACACCAGCATTTATGTCATGTTGCTTAGATGAACGGCCATCGAGTATACATATATATAAATACATAGGTTGATCTGTTAAGCTAGTTCGCGCCTCATGACAGTATGAAATTAGCGCTTCCTACACTAAAGAGAGCAATTAACTCGAAACCACGTCGCCTGTAGATAAATATAATTTAATATTTGTTTATAAATATTATTATTAAGTTTAGTCCTGTTAAGAGATATTTAAAAATAGACATTCACTTAGCTACGGAGCAAGACTCCGAGTAAGGTCGCGAGTTCTCTAGTCTGTCTTAATGTTTACGCTGTAACGGCATAAATATATCTTAAATTCTCCGTACCACGTGGAAATTTGAAATGGCCGTGAGTAGGATGAAAGCGTGCAGACCCAAAGGTGGGTTTGTGAATCGGGTTCGCGCCTCATGACTGTCTGAAATTATCACTTCCAACACTGAAGAGAGCAATTAGCTTGAAACGACGTGTAGGTAAATATTATTTAATAGTTGTTTATAACTATTATATATATATATATATATATATATATATATATATATATATATTGTGTGTATATATGTGTGCGTGTATATATATATAGTCTCGGAAGTTTCTCAACCATTAAAACTATAAGAAAAAAAAAATTATATAAAAAAAAAAAAAAAGAACTTATAGTCTCAAGTCTTCCAGTGGAAAATCACTCATGTAAGTCAATTTATTTTTTACAGTTATTATATTAGTTAGTTTCTAACACTATTTTAAGGGATCGTCAGTTGTTTACCATGAAAAACTGTTTTGGGAATTTAAAAACAAGACAGTATTTAATTTCATGGCTTCCCAGCAGAGTTGATCAGACCCCACTTCCCTTAAAAGACAAAAACATAAATGTTCCTTATACTAAATCTACGTTTTGTTCCATATAAATGTTTTGCTAACTTATATTAGTTATTTAAGACACAAAAAAAATTCTTTACCTGTGCTGTTCGTCTGTCTAATAAAATTTATCCGTTACTTACATAAATGTTGCTGCATTTTAAAGTGTTTGGACGAATCCATGACACTATTATATATATATATATATATATATATATATATATATATATATATATATATATATATATATATATATATATATATACATATATATATATATATATATATATATATGTATGTGTGTATGTATGTATGTATGTATCTATATATGTGTGTGTATACATGCCTGTGTATGTGTATATATGTGACATGGTCTCTGACCTTGGATGTATAGTGTCTGTTTTCAACTCTTTTCTTATGTCCCTCCCCACCCCAAGATACTTCTTTAGTCGCCAGACAGTAGATGTCACTTTCCAAGGGGCAGAGGGTTTTAGGGCTGGTGATTCTTGACACGCTGACCTGATTTCTTAAGAGACATTGAATACCCTCCCTGCCCATTTACAATTTCCCAATTTCTCTTTATATATATGACTTTTTCTTCCCTCTCCGTCATAAATCATGTAATCCCTCCTATACAATTATAGATTAAATATGCTTCAAATTCCCCCCTCTTTCTAAATATGTGTTAGATATGTTTTCACTCCCCCCCTCTCTCTCTCTCTCTCTCTCTCTCTCATTATATTTTAATTGTCTAGTGTGAATTTCCTTTTTCTCAGTTTCAAACATGTGATCATCTAACTTAGATGCTTGACAATACCACAAGGTTGAAATAAATTATTGCATCGATGATTATGTAATTTCGTGTTACTTTATGTTATATATATACATATATATAGATATTTATATATATATATATATATATATATATAGGGTGGGCCAAAATAAGGGTCCTATCTTTAAATTTGAATAACTTGAATTTGAATAACTTCCACAAAATAAAAGTTAAACTCACCAAACTTTATGTGTGTGTAGACTGACCCTTCCGAGATTTTTTTGAAATAAACAAAACAAATTTTAGCCGAAAAACACTTCTTAAAACTTACAAAAACTAAAGTATTGTTTTTACACTGTTTTGAGTTTTTTAAGCAAAAATAATGTTTTCTAAATGAGGGTACGTTCCTTAGGGCTAATACGGCTCATGCTTGCTTCGGAACGGGTCCTTTACTTATTCTAAAAAAAAAAAATTTTTTTAATCAATAAATAAAAAAGTTATGAATTTTTAAAAATAGGACCCTTATTTTTGCCCACCCGTGTTTGTTTGTTTGTTTGTTTGTTGGTGTGTGTGTGTATATATAATTGAAAACAGTGAAATGAAATTACGTTATAAATCTTGGGTGGAGTACCGTAGCGGTCACTGAACTGTTTTATGTTATTCTTATTAAACTCATAAGTATCAGTTTTTCCGCTTATCATTGTGACCATATGTTAACAAATTCTTAACATACATTGTAGAAACAGTTCTCGCCTCTATTAATCAGGGGAATTGTGACTGCATGGTCCATACTAAGGTCTGCTATCAAAATACACCTAAACAATGCAACTGGCAGCATCGACCCGGTTCAACTAAGAAAAACAAATCAGGGCTGGAATAATAAATGCAATTAAAAAGAACTACAAATAATCCATTATTTGTTTTGGGATTTGGATTAGTTTTTACAGCACATCTATATAAACTGAATCCTCCCGGCCAAACCCAGTGGGGTGGCGGAAGCGCCTCAAAAATAGACGTCCATTCGCTTTCATGTCGACAAAATCGATCTCGCTTCTCTGCCACGTACTTTCTCCCATGACGCAGCTTCTACTACACGTCAGCTCTAACAAACCCTTCAATGGAAAATTCATTTTTCTTCCTTATTCTAACATTGAGTGAACAATCCCGTTCTTAACACTATTTTAACACACCTACGTGCAATTTAGTTACACAACTTTCATCCATGAAAGACCGCCTAACAGTGTCCACAAAATTAAAAACATTTAAGTGCATAAGTTTAGTTTAGCGTGAAATAGTGCAGCTGGGAATTGGTCGCATGTGCATATAAGTTTGCATGTACTGTGACATGTTTTTGGTGAGAAGTAGTTATGGTTTTAGTTTTTAAAACGTATTCCGCCCCCAGTGTTAGGACCCCATGCAGAATACCACCCAGGATGTAGTCGCTTAAGATAGTGTAACAATATCAGATATTCATGGGTAAAAAAATAATTTTCTACACATGGTTAGATTAAGCAGAAAAGTGAATTATTCTATTTAAGTTAAAGAGACGTTGTTAGTCTCTCTCTACTCTATATCGTTATTTTCATGGTAGGTGCTCGACTGAGCTCCAATCTCTGGTTCCCTCTGCAAAACTTACACAGAAAAAAACTCGTCAAGCTATAAATACTGTAAGGGATTTATTCTTTTTTTTCCTCTGTGAACCGTGTGTCTTAGCGGAACTTCCATGAGCGCAGCTTATTTCCAAGAACTGTCTGTCTGTGGAATACAATACGACGAGGCTGCTTCCCAACCGACTACACCATGATCGTTTTCAAGTCCAGTTTTAACAAGTTCTTGTTAAGATGTCCTCTAAAGTAATCAGGTTCTACCCATGTCTACAAGACACAAACCATTAACCGTTGTCCTCGAGTAGCATTTGGGCCTAGATAAACGGTGACTCGTTAGTAAAACAAAAAAAATGATAACAACTTCGAAGGATGTCTGAAGTAAAACGTGGCGAAGAAGATAACAAAATTCGTCCTCTTTGGCAGGTTAGCTGGTTGGGCTCGGACACCTTTTTCGAAACTCTTCGTTCGCCACCCCTCTTCCGGGGAGCAGGATATTGGAAATTTACGATATAGTAAATTGCAGTACTATAATAGAATAAAACACTACAGAGCATGACGTCATTGAGAAAATGTGTTATTGACGTTTTTTTGTTTTTTTTGTTATCTTATTACAGAATCAAAGGAAAAAAGATAGCAGATATTTCTGCTTCTATAATTTCATTACGACTATTCTATATTACAATTAGGCACACTGGCTTATTTTTTATGCATTCTATCTATCTATCTATCTCTCTGTCTCCTCAATTCTACAAACTATGCGCATATTTTTATTACGCTTAAAGTTTGATAATCAGTGAGTTATTATATTAATTTTAACGAGGGGCTTTAACACTCTTTTTATCGCCTTTGCATAAAACTTAATTCAACCAAATATACAACACATTCGCATCTCTTACGCCCAGCAGCTGTGTTCCAAAATTCATAATGCTCGGTGAATTAGTTTAGGAGTGAATCCTGTACAGACAAATATATAAACATGTACACATACTTAACTTTATAAGGATAGAGATAATATGAGTTTCACTGTACATAAAAAAACTGACGGACATAAATTCTGCTTCGCTAATGTTCGCACTAATATTCGTATCCATATAATCAGGAAAAATTAAAATATTAAGAAACAAACAAAAAAACGTCTCAAATTGGGAAATCTTAAAAATAAACAAGGAATAAAAACGTATGAATCGGTACAGAAAGATATACTGAGTGAAAAAAGATGAAACGTCTCATTATAGAAATAGAGTGAAGGATTGATTACCGAATTCATTTTAGACGGCGGGGTGGGTGGAGCTTGCTATTTGTTTTCTCGCTTCCCATAAACACTTAGAATAGTTTGTTCGCCAGTTTTTCTCGTTAATATTTGCGTGACGCGATGAATATATATATATATATATATATATATATATGTATATATTAATTAAGTTCAAATATATCGATAACATGAACATAAAATCAATATGTTTAAAAAGTGCTCAACACAAGTAGAGCTTTTATAAATAAAAGTATTTAAACATTAGGAACAGTTTACACGGATTAACCAGCGTTTCGATGTTAACACATACCGACGGGACTGTAATTTTAATTTATTAGCTCAGTTTATAGTTTCGTCGAAGTGTGTTAACATCAAAACGCTGGTTGATCTGCGTAAACTGTTTCTAATGTTTATATATATATATATATATATATATATATATATATATATATGTGTGTGTGTGTGTGTGTGTGTGTGTGTGTGTGTGTAAAGGAGTAAGGCTACCAACATTGTAAAATGTTTTTTTCAACATTTATTTATTATTTTGTTATTTTATCATTTTATAATTTTATATAACGCGTTTCAAGCGGTGGTCCGTTTTCATCAGATATGTAAATCCATTTGAAGAAATGTCTTTCGATTTGAACGAGTGTTGTTTCATTTGAGGAAATGTGTTATTGTTTGACGTTTTTGCGCATGCGTGGGTTTGCGCGTGTGTGAGTACGGGTTTTGATAATTTTATATCTTTTTTTTATTTTTTATTTTTCCTGCTTCTCTTGGTTAACGTCGTGTGTGTTTAATAAGTACGTGTTATTCAGACTTTATTTTATCGGTCATCTTAATTTCTTAGGGTGCGTAGATTTTCTTTTGAAATGTATTGCTTTTTATTGCCCAGTCTCCCAAATATCTGTTGTGCCCGCGTGTGTGTGTGCGTGTGTGCGCGCACGTGTGTGATCAGCCTTACCCTTTACATATATACTTTTCTCTCGTTGGAACTGCACTAATACTGCACTACCCTCTTTTATATATATATATATATATATATATATATATATATATATATATATATATATATATATATATAGTAAGTTATGAAAATATCTGTATAGCAATTAAGCTACACAGAGGTGTCCGCGTTTCATCCCCGTAGGGAATCGTCAGGCAAAGTGCATGGAATTCGTGTTACTGATTGTTTTATATATTCACGGGGTGTTTAGTCGAGCTAGCTAACCAATTAGATTCGTTGTTTTCCCTTCCACGGGTTAATGCTTTCGTTGGGCAATGACTGGCTTTCTCTGTATGGGGGTGACGCAGCACTTTTATGAATGTGTCGAATCAACAGGTGACCTTATTTTAACACGTGCGTACTTGGAATAGTTTTATTTCTATTTATTTTGTTACTCGTTGCTATTTTAGGTGTTGGTTTAGTTTTTTTTATTTCTTTCTTAATAAATTTTTAAAATATATTTTAATAACTAACTCCACTAACTAGTGAAAACTGTTGAAGTAAATACTGAAAATTTATACATACACATATATATATATATATATATATATATATATATATATATATATATATATATGCCAAGGTATTTTATGTGTACGTTATACCCTTTCACACCCATGTGAAAAAGTGAGATTGTTAGGTATTCAAAAAGTAACTGAGAAATAGTTAATGTCGTTGTTTTCCAAAAAATTACATTTTTACTCATTTCAAACTTAATTATTCTAAAATCGAATAAATCGTCACGGATAGAATCGTGTCATCCCCTTCAATTAAACAGTTTTAGAACGTACTTTTTGCAATCTTTTTTTTTTAATTTTAAATACATCTAATAGTTTCAATTTCTAAGAAATGATTTCTTTTTAAATGATTTCAATTTTTTAAATACATAGGAAAATTAAAGGTTGAAAACGTTCGTTTTATCTGTCGCTGGAAAAATGGTTGGATCATTCTACCCCTCCAGAAGGTACTTCACTCCTTACGCAATCATGCCGTATAAGATCCAGATGGAGTACTGCTGTCATATCTGGGGAGGTTCTGCTCGGAGCACTCTTTCATACCTGGCAGAGTACCAACCCAACTTCGCAATCTAGTGGGGGATGATCTCTTCTCTTCCATACATACTTCCATTTGCGCAAAAGAGATGTTCCTAGCCTCTATCTATTGCATCGTTATGTTTATGGTAAAGCTCTAAGCACTGGCCGATCCCCGGTAAAACACTCACAACCACAGTAAAGAACTCCCCCCTCACTCTCTCTCTCTCTCTCTCTCTCTCTCTCTCTCTCTCTCTCTCTCTCTCTATCTGTCTATCTATCTATCTATCTATCTCTCTATCTATATTTCCCAAATCACACGGAACTTCAATGAACAAAGTTTCTTTTCCAGAACATATTATCTGCGAAAAAAAATACTACAAAGTTGCTTCCCAACCGACTACAACATAGTCGTCTTCACGTCTAATGTATATGAATACTTGCTGAGTCGTCCACTTAGATAATCAATTCGTCTTAAGTAATCTTCTGCCCATTCAACTAATTGTTTCCAATCCTCTTGTGGTGGCGAACATCGTCCAACCGACAATCTCTTTAATCCTTGTCCTCGGGTTGCTTTCGGGACTTGATAAGCGGTGGCCCAATAATATAAAAGACACACACACACATATATATTGGAGAGCCATGCATATAACTGTCCTGTTTTTTAAATCTCCGAAACAGTTACATGGTAAACAGCTGATGATCCCCGTGTTAATATTAGATGCTTACGTTAAGGTCTCCTGTTTTTGTTTCACTGTTAGATACTTAATCCCCTTTTTGTTTTATTTACTTACTATTATATATTTTATTTATTCATGAATTTTCCAACGAATGTTAAGTCTGCACTATTTTGGATTTAGTTAGTTTCTGTGGGAATTTAAACTGCATTTTCCTTTTCTTTTTTTTGTCTTTTTGTTTAAAATAACTCAAAGCTTCTTTAGACTATATATATATATATATATATATATATATATATATATATATATATATATATATATATATATAGTAAGCTATGAACATATATTTATGGCAATTAAGCTACACATAAGCTCCCGCGTTTCATCCCCGAAGATTCCCCTGGGGATGAAACACGGGAGCCTCTGTGTAGCTTAATTGCCATAAATATATTTTCATAGCCTACTACCTAGCTCTACTTACGCATCGAGCACTGTTGAAGTAAATACTGAAAATTCATACATGAAAAATTATATCTCCTTATAAAATTTAATGTGGATACATGAAATAGTATATATATATATATATATATATATATATATATATATATATATATATATATTTAGCTGACAAGCGTATATACCACACACTGGATAAGGCAGATAAAGCTATGGTGATACATCCAAAGCATTTGACAAAGTCTGCCATGTAGGACTTCTCAAGAAAATTAACTCGTACGGTATTACTGAGAGAATATTTAATATAATCAAATCTTTCTTAGCTAAAAAGAAAGATCCTGGTGGTACTCGATTACCGTACATCTAAACAACATCACATAATTGCGAGCGTGCTTCAAGGGTCGATACTCGGATCTATATTATTTTAGATGTGCATAAACGACCTTCCCGATACAATCGTGTCTAAGATGGGTGTATTAGCCGATGGCACGATGCTCTATTCCTGGCATGAGGGCAAAGAGAATGCCAACTCATGCAAGAAAATAGCTGAATCCTTAGAAAATTACCTCTAGTCTGTAGTAGAATGGGGCCACGAATTGATGGTCATTTGGTCGCATTTAATACTACCAAGACGAAGCTCCTCTCCATAAACAACTACAAGAAACCTTTCCACCACCAATTGTCATGGCCGATTGCACTTTTCCCGAGAGTCCAGCGTTCAAACTCTTTGGACAGACATTCTCAAACAACATGAGGTAGAAAATGTTGCCAAGTTTGCTGTAAAGAAGGTAAAAACTTCTTACATCTGCCAGTATCTAATCACTATAAAGCCACCATTCGCCCGTGCATGGGGTATGGTTGCCACATCTGGGCTGGTGTACACACACTAGCCTCTTTCTCTTGGGAATAGTACACGGAATGTGCTCCGATGAACTTGCGGAACTTGTACCATCCCAACGTAAATATTCAAACCCACTTGACTATCAGCAAAATTCCACCCCTTCACTATATAGGTCCCTAGGTGCAGGAAGATTCTCTACTCTGATAGCTTCTTACCTCGGACTGCTTACCTTTAGAATTCCTCTCCCTGCTCCCGACGGTACAAACATGTACAAATTTAAATGTAAACAAAGATCTTGCTGCTTAGCTCCCCACTAAGGTTGCCCTCCCCAAAATCTGATTACTATCCCAGTTGCCCCTTACGTTTTAGTGGCTTGAGGTGAATAAAAGTTTGTAAAAATGTATTTGTACGACAAGAAGAAAGAGGAAACGGTAGATAAGCAAATGTATAATCTCCACTGAGTCTTGCTCGTACAAATACATACACATTGGTCTTTATTATATATTGGAGGATTTTGAGTTGTTTCAGTGAACGTTTACAGGAGAAAAAGAGCTTGCAAATCTGTTTTTGTTGTTTTCAATATTTTAAATTGGAGTTCTTATATTTTAAATTAATTTTAATATTTCATATCAGTTTTATTTTTTTGTGTGTGAAAATAAAATAGTCTGAATTTAGTACGCAATAGAAGGAAATAATGAAAATTGATTAAAAAAAAAGGATAGAAAAAGAAAGTTGTTGAAAGTGAAAGGAACAAAAAAATGTTCAACCAAAAAGAGAAGGAAAAATTCTCGGCTTTTAATTGGTTCATTCCTCTCTTTCCTAATCGTACGTATCATGTGCCTCGTTTTCATCAAGCATTCACGGACAATCTCAACACGAAATTAATTTACGGTATTCATATTCAGACTGACGCATTGGGGGCAGCGTGACACAGCGGCTAAGGTTAATGTGGGTTTCCACTGTTACGCGCTTAGGCTAGTCACAAAATGTTACTCCCTATTCCTTGGATAATGTAGTTTCAGGATATATATGGTAAGGTCGGGGTAGGAGTTTATCTCAAAACCCCTAGGAGTTTGGGAACAGACAGGAACTAAAACTTTTTATATATATATATATATATATATATATATATATATATATATATATATAGCTTCTGTGTAATAGCAGGAAAAATCCCAGCAGAGTTCTCGATTAATTAAGAATTAAAGTTAAAAATAAAAAATTAAGAGCGTAATATTTTTTTTTTTTGTACAGAAAAATGAGTACAACATTCGTACCGTCGGTTTCATATATATATATATATATTATTTTTTATTTTTATATAAATAATCTGCGACACTGGCATGTCGATGTTATCGATCAACAACTGTTAGAAACTAGGATCTCATCAGACAAATCTAAATCCTTCCCTTAGCTCATATTATAAGCCCGGTTTAAATTCTTTAGATTTTTAACCTTGTTGATGTTTACTTTACCTAGATTTATATATATATATATATATATATATATATATATATATATATATATATATATATATATATATATATATAAAGAGGTGTACTAAAAGCGAACTTTTAGGAAAGGTAAAACCCTATTGTGAAGAGTATACAGCTCAATATCCAGGATAGAGCAGGTAGAAATGAAGGAGAGTGGAAAGGAATTAGAGAAAGCAAAAGCCAAATCAAAATTCAATTCAAAAGTTCAAAGCAAGGTATATTCCGCAAAAAGGCAATTTATTCAAGTTAAATTTTCCTTAAGCCAGGCTTTTCAAAGATCAAAATCTTATCATCAGAGGAAGTCGCTGGGATAGATAAGTTGGCAATGGCCAAAATTTAAAATTTGAAAAAATGAAATAAAATAAAAGTTGTAGGGAAGGAAACGCAGGGCAAAACTGTGCCAGGGTGCAAGCAAATGTCCGATTGCCAAAAAGTCCGGTGTCGAAGAGTCCAGCGGAGAGGATACGATGTAGATAGGTAGGTCGTTAGAGGCACGAGAAGTAATGAGAGAGGTTTCAAAGTTATCTCTGCCCGGGAAGTTTCTTTAATGGCGAATATTTTACATCTTAATCTCATCTGACGCCTGCCTGCATCATCGAATGTACCTCTTATTGGACTTTTTACCCTTCCTGGATTTTCTATTTTCGCCGTACCTGAAGTTGTGGCTTCTTGGAATTTAACTTTGAAACCTCTCTCATTACTTCTCGTGCCTCTAACGACCTACCTATCTACATCGTATCCTCTCCGCTGGACTCTTCGACACCGGACTTTTTGGCAATCGGACATTTGCTTGCACCCTGGCACAGTTTTGCCCTACGTTTCCTTCCCTACAACTTTTATTTTATTTCATTTTTTCAAATTTTAAATCTTGGCCATTGCCAACTTATCTATCCCAGCGACTTCCTCTGATGATAAGATTTTGATCTTTGAAAAGCCTGGCTTAAGGAAAATTTAACTTGAATAAATTGCCTTTTTGCGGAATATACCTTGCTTTGAACTTTTGAATTGAATTTTGATTTGGCTTTTGCTTTCTCTAATTCCTTTCCACTCTCCTTCATTTATATATATATATATATATATATATATATAGTAAAGTATGTAAATATATTTATGGCAATTAAGCTATACAGAGGCGTCCGCGTTTCATCTATGCAGGGAATCGTCAGGCTAAGTACACAGCTATGTTGATAAAATTATATATATATATATATATAAATCAGTCAAAATTGCATTACTGTTTAGCAAATAATTGAAATTATAAAAAGCCGCTAGCAAAAAAAAAACTCTATAAAAATCTTTTACACCACAATGCCAAACATAGCCCAAACAATAATAACTTCTAAAACTAAGAAAATTAAAATTACTCAGACATACAATTTCTCTTTAATAATTTCAACTGTCAAAGCTCACGAAAAAAATGATTGTAGGACCAAAGATGTAATATATTTCTACAAAGTAAATAAATTTATTTCCCCGGACTAACGCACTAAATAATACTTGTACACTTGCACTTCCTTAATCTGTATCTCAACTTATTAATAATTAAAGCACACAAAAACGAAATATTAATGGAGAGCTGTAGAGAAACAAATAATAGAATACGTAAAAAAGTGACCAATATAGCAACAATTAAAATAACATTTAGAAGAACAAAAATATACCCACTACAAATAGTAATAACCCAAACCCTAATAGCAATCACCCAAATAGAAATAAGAAAGAAAATAATGAAGAGAAAAACTGTAACTGCAGAACTCGTGCACTTTGTCCACTACAAAATAACTGCCTAACAAAAACAATTGTTTACCAAGCCACAATATTTGCAAAAGAAAGCCCGAATAATAAGAATTACTACGTGGGTATGATCTCCCTGGATGTTAATCTAGATATTACGACCACAATAGCACATTTAATGACAAAAAACGCCGACTAATAACAGCACTGGCGACCCATTTGTGTGAGCTCAAAGAAAGCGGACGCTCGCAAATAATCGACAGGCTAGTACATGTAGAAACTTAGACGACCCGTGTAGATTATGTCTGAATGAGACATTTGAAATTCTAAACTGTAAAGACCCCCAAAACATATTAAACTTTAGTGTGACATAGCAAACAACTGTATATACAGAATAAAATTTACTTTAGGATAACGATAGATAAGAAAATAAAATGATATAATTGAATAAAAGAACTAAACCAACACCTAAAAATCGAAATAGGAGTATCCCAAGCACGCATGTGTTTAAATAAAGTTACCTATTAATTCGACACATCCACAAAAATGGTGAGAAACCTTTATACAAAACAGGACAAAAGAATAGGAATTAAAAGTCAACTGAACCTCTGTTTCTGAGAAGCCCTACCATTGGCTAATGGAAACATTAACCTGTGGGAAGGAATAAAAAGAATCTGATTGGTTAGCTAGCAAGACTAAACACCATGTGTATCTATAAAAACACCAGGTAACACGAATTAGATGCATTTTAGCCAGGCGATTCCCCACGGCGATGAGATGCGGAAGCCTCTGTGTAGCTTAATTGCCAAAAATATTTATTCATAACTACTACCTGGCTCTACTCACGTATTGAGCACTGTTGAATTAAATACTGACAATCGATACATAAAATATTATCTCTCCCTATAACATTTTATGTGGATACATGAAATAATATATATATATATATATGTGTGTGTGTGTGTGTGTGTGTGTGTGTGTGTATTTTATGTAATAGTTTTTTATTGGTGATGGTAGCGTTTGTTACTTAGCAATTTTTTTTAATTTTCCTCATTGTTCACTTCCTAAGTAATACAGATTACATTAGCAACATTAGGCGTAAGATCGTTTCAGAGACGAATTAGACTTTTATTAATACTAAGTCCATTCATCAGCACCGATTATAGATACCAGAAGTTCAAAGTCAAACAAAGCAACAAAAATGACAGTACTGTTCATCCTCAAATGCACAGCCATTCAATATAAAGGTTGAGAAACGGATATACCACAATATCAATCCACCTCACAACACAATAAATAATAATAAAACCACACATAGAAAGAAACACAACGGAAGAAAGAGAATTTCAAAAGTACAAAAATAGAAAATCCGTACAAAATTTAAAAGTAAAGAATTTTTTTTTAAATTAAAAACTATCAAAAAATTATATTTAAAAAAAATTATTTTCCAAAACTGTTTTTTAATTATTTTTTTTAAAATGTAATTGAAAAATTTTGAAAAAACGCAACATAAAAATAAACTATAATATTCACAAAAAATAAAATAATTACAATGATAATAATAACAATAGAAATGATAAGGATAATAGGATATTACAATAACAATACAAAATGAAAATATATTAACAATACAAGTAAAACTAAATATAAGTGAAGTAAAATATCTCATATAAATAGAGATATTGTCCGTCCGTCTGTCTGTCAAAATTTTTTAAACGCAATAATTGAGAATACTGCATTTAGTTAATCTCATGTCCCACTCTAATCGAATCTGAATAGGAATAAATGCGAATCTTTCCTAAGCTTTTGCATATTTGCATACTTATTTTCTTTCTAATGAATTAATATTTTGTAATATACATTTACAATTGTCAAATTGTATTATCTATTTATAATATTTTCCTCGATAGTAATATTATTATAATTATTAATACAATTAATTGAAGAGATTTTATTTAAAAAGACAACTTTCAGTTTCAAGTGAGATAAATACATGAAAACTTCGGGTTGTGGTTTTAAGAGAACATATACTACACTTTGATCTAAGCCAAAAGACCAAAGAGTAAAGAAAAGATTATTATTTTGTGATTAGATATTTTTTAATGGATGAGAAAAACTCGACTTAATCGGTATTTATAAGTGTAGTATCGGTTCTGTTGTCCCACGACCGTTCTTCTGGGAATCACCTCTACCGATTATAAGGGGTGTGGGGGAATCTTCTCATGTATTACATCCTCTTTTATATTTAAAACTTATTAATTACTAAATAGTAAAAATTAAAAATTGAACAAACGAAATAGACGTTTCTGTTCGGCGTTCAATTGTACTATAGGGATTATTTGAATATCTCGCTTATTTCGTTTGATTTTCGCACACATTTTGGATGAAATTTATTAATTAGTCTTAAATTGTATTTTTTATCTCGAAATAAAATTCGAATTTAAAGACTTGAAAATCGAACTTTAATACAATACTTTAATCGCTGGACGCCATCTTGTAATTTTTATTAGTTACTTTCGCGCTTGACATCTATAAAAAGGAAATACGTTTGTCTTAATATATTTTATTTTCACATCTATAAAAAGGAAATAAGTTTTACTTTATTTTATTTATAAAAATATTGTGGTATCTTCGTTCGCGCTCGACATCTATAAATAAGGTAGTTTACTTTAATTTATTTATTTTTACACCGACTAAAATAATATCACGTGATCTAGCGTTTTTCAGGGTAAGAATTTGTGATTGTCACGATTATATAATACTCCCAGCTTAGCAAAAATATGCGATCAGAGGGAACATATATTTGCTAGGACAATAAAAAAGATTTTTTACATGGATATGTAAACTATAAGTATTATTCACTAAATAAACAGAGTTGTAATATATATAAAAGGTTACAATACAAGATACTGTTAGAAATAAATACATACATTAACACACACGCACACACACACATATATATATATATATATATATATATATATATATATATATATATATATATATATATATATATTTAAACCAGCACATTCCATCCTTGGGTTACCCCTCCTCGAATACTTTGGACTCTGCTATTGGCCAGCATTTGGTTGAAAACCCTAGCTGTGCCAGTAGCTATAAAGTAGACCGTTTTGAGGTCTTGCATAGAGCAGATTCCAAGAACCGTTTGAAAATATTGGAGTCTGTCTCTATTGCTATTCGAAAACCTTCCTTTTGCCGGCAGAAGGAATTTGTTAGATCGCTTAATCTCTTTGGGGAACTTTGAACTCCCTCCCTCTTTTTTTCTCCCCTAACGCAGTGCCTTTTAATCGTTTTTTAAGTAAATCATTAAATTGACTTTTAATCGCTCTATTGTTAATTTAGGCACTTTCAAATCCTCATTTGCTCTTTCTTTCGACAATATTATTAATTAAAACTATCGATTTTCTCCTGACGAGATGATAGCCGAAAGAGCCTTAGAGAGATTTGCGCGTATCATTTTTAAATGTATTTATAAGTTTTGTACCTCAAAACATATACATATATATATATATATATATACATATATATATATATATATATATATATATATATATATATGATTTCTTGAATGTGAGATGATATATATAATTATTTCCACAATCAGACAACGCCGCAGCCCACAACCTATGAAAAGAAACAAACCGGAAGTCCTAGACTCGAGTTTCGCCCTCCTTTGGGCTCATCAGTAGAACACATCCGAACTCAGGATTCGAAACCCGAGTCACTTGCATGGTAAGCGAGTACTCTGCCACTGAGCTACCTCGCCACATACAAGAATGTCTATTAATTTACACAGATTAAGCGAACCGCGGCGATGACCGACTGTGGAATTTACCTACTCTTTTCAACAAGGGGTGTAGTCATCCAACTACTATGAACCCAGGCCGATGTCTCACAAGTAGGATTTTATACTCGCTAGGACGATGTCATCCAACAATGACATCGTCCTAGCGAGTATAAAATCCTACTTGTGAGACATCGGCCTGGGTTCATAGTAGTTGGATGACTACACCCCTTGTTGAAAAGAGTAGGTAAATTCCACAGTCGGTCATCGCTGCGGTTCGCTTAATCTGTGTAAATTAATAGACATTCTTGTATGTGGCGAGGTAGCTCAGTGGCAGAGTACTCGCTTACCATGCAAGTGACTCGGGTTTCGAATCCTGAGTTCGGATGTGTTCTACTGATGAGCCCAAAGGAGGGCGAAACTCGAGTCTAGGACTTCCGGTTTGTTTCTTTTCATAGGTTGTGGGCTGCGGCGTTGTCTGATTGTGGAAATAATTATATATATATATATATATATATATAAAAACCTATTCATGGTAATACAGACAATATTTTCCTTTTTTTCCTTTTTCCTTTTTTCTTTTTCTTATTCATGATCGAAATCTTATGGCGTAACCGAAGATCGACGATCTTCTGATGTTATCGATAAAAAAAAAACTTTCTTTTAATGTCCGATCTTGAGTGAAGCGCGCTGGCGCGCGTGTGTACAATGATAAGATGACTGCTACTACAGTTTGAAACACCGTTGAAATGATAAACTTTAAAAATTAAGAAACCAGAAAACTTGACGCGAGATTTTGTCAAATAAATGAAATATTTATTAAATTATTTTATAATCCAAATTCTCGGTTTTATAAAACCCTATTCATTTTTAATCCAAATTTTCGGTTTAAATCATTTAATTAATATTTCATTTATTTGACAAAATCTCGCGTCAAGTTGTCTGCGCTTTACTACAGATCAGACATTAAAAAAAAAAACAGTCTCTTCGATAACAGCAGAAGAATGTCGATCTTTGGCTATGCCGTAAGACTTCGACCATGAATAAGAAAGAAAAGGAAAAGAAGAAGAAAAAGGAAAATAGTTTCTGTATTACCATGAATAGGGTTTTATAAAACCGAAAATTTGGATTTTAACAAAATGCTTTAATAAATATTTCATTTATTTGACAAAATCTCGCGTCAAGTTGTCTGGTTTCCTAAGTTTCAAAGTTTATCATTACAACGGTGTTTCAAACTGTGGTAACCCTCATATTATTATTGTACACACACGCGCCAGCGCGCTTCGCTACAGATCGAACATTAAAAAAAGTCACTTCGATAACACCAGAAGATCGACGATCTTCGGCTACGCCGTAAGACTTCGACCATGTAGAAGAAAAAAAAGGGAAAAAGGAAAATATTGCCTGTATTACCATGAATAGGGTTTTATAAAACCAAAAATTTGGATAAAAAAATGAATTTAAAAAGATTTCATTAAGTTGACAAGAATTTCTCGTCAAGTTGTCTGGTTTCTCAATTTTCAAAGTTTACATATATATATATATATATATATATATATATATATATATATATATATATATAACGGCGAGGAATGCAGACGTTTGGGACATTTTTGGGGGGTAGAATGGAATTTAACAAGTATAAAAACGAGAGGAAATTTTAAGAGATTCATGAATGTACTAAGCCGGCTTTCGTCCACACTCATCAGAGTATTAACGTGGAAGTAATTAAATACGACTAAAAACTTAAAATAAATTTATAATGAAAACTAGTGACAAGTTTGGGAGAAACAAAATCTGGGGAGGAGGGTCACAAGTTGATCACATTAAGTCCTAAAAGCCACTTCTTTTGTTTACAAAGGGAGGGTTTGATTGACTTGATATATATGGTTTCCAGGAATTTGAGGTGGAATAGAGAATGCGATCTGCTTATGACAGAAAACCAGTCACTAGTGTACGTCGACACACATTCGGCGCTATTCATAAGATGGTCAGTAATAGCAGACCCGGATGTGTTGACTAAATTATTTAAATTATTTAGTCGGCCCCGGCGTATGGCAGGGGGGGATTTGTTGTTTTATTCTGGATTCAAACATTTGCACTATTCTTCCCACGTATACGGCATCGCACCGACATTTAAATTGATAAATAATGTCACTGATATGTTGGGGTGGGAGAACATCCTTATGAATAGATTTGAGCAAAGGTCGAGCAGAAAAAAATATTTTAGGATTAAATGCCTGGTAACACCGACGCACAGCTACAGAAATTTGATTAGCAAATTTTATGCTAATATTACTCAACCAAGGTAATCTGAGGTACGCCGGGTATTTTCGAGGACCAAAAAGTTTAGGCTTGTGAAAGTGAGCGATCTTAGTGACGATATTAGAATTAACAATATCGAGAGGGTAACCATTTTCAACGAGCACCTCTTTGATGAATTCAATCTCCGAATCAATCAGGGATTCAGAGCAAATCTTTATGGCATGATGCACCAAACATTTAATCAGATTTATTTTTCTTTGTATGGGACAAAAAGAGTCCCAGTGACAATATAAACCAGTAAATGTAGGTTTGCGATAAACAGATGTTAGAAACAATGAATCAGATTTATGCACTAATACATCCAGAATAGGAAGGGTGGAGGTGTGTTCCTTCTCACAAGTGAACTTTAAGGCTGAGTGTAATTGATTGTGCATTAAGGAATAATATGAAATCTGACTCATTGTTAAACACGCAAAATGTATCATCTACGTATCGAAAATAGGTAAGTGGTTTATTGATACGGGCCAAAAGATTATGCTCGTGAAAACCTACGAAGATACGCAAGACCAAGGGGTGACCCCATAGAAATGCCGTTGATTTGCTGATACATGACATTATCAAAACTGAATTCGACAGACATGGTAGCAAACTGCATCAGTTCTACGAAGACCTCCTCAGAGATAATAGGACCAACTGAGAAACCACGATATAAAACATCAGCACAAATATCGATGGTTTCTTGTAAGGGAACACATGTAAATAAACTGCTGATGTCGAAAGAACACATAAACTTATTCTCAGCAGAAAAAGGGCAATTGCGTATATATTCAGCAAAAGTGAATGAATCTTTAATACAGTTGGCCGAATATACTTCAAGCACAGGTTGAAGCAATTCAGCCAACCATTTAGCTAATTATGTTGAACCGACCCGACCATAGAGAGAATCGGTCTTACGGGTATATTTTCCTTATGTGTTTTGGGTAGGCCGTAAAGACGTGGTTTCTAGAACCTATTGGTCGGATTATATCGTATATTTTCCCAGGAAGAACACCTTTCTGAACCAATTTAAGCAATCTTTTTTGAAAATCACTTTCAATGGAAAGGGTCTTGTCATGCGTATTAACAGGTCCGAGTCTTTTAAATTTATCGACATCATCCAAGATCACCATCATTTTTGCCACATAATCGACATAATCCAGAATCACTACTCCCGAACCCTTATCTGGTTTAGTAATGATAAGTGACTGATTTGACCGCAGAGATTTAATGGCAAGAAAATGTTCATTTTGCCAATTGAAATTAGAGCGGTCAATGGGAGTACCTGCATAAGCGTAGGTAAGATCATTAAGGCTTGCCTTCAACGCTAAGGGCTGGTCGACTGAAGACGAGGACAATTTCGAAATTTGTGAAAATAAAACTTCAAATTCCGAAAAGATGTCCTCACGTTTGATGGATATGGGTGGAATACAGAATTCCAAGCCATGAGACAATACAAATTGCTCAGTGTCCGTCAATTGGTATGTTGAAAGATTAAGGAGTTAGTCGCAGAACGACCAAATCTCTTCAGAATAAGAAACCGAAGTTTTTTTTATGATGGTTGGCATTAGACAAAGTAAAGCCACGTTGGTCAAGTGAAGAAATATACCGGGAGAAACGGATGTAATCAAAGAAAGATAAGTTGCTTTTACAAAATTTCCATAGCGAACGAAAATGTCTTAAAATTTCGCCAATGGAAGAAGACAACTTATAAATTTCATCCCTTAATTTTGTGGCTACGAACTAATTTCGCCTTAGTAATGCCATACGCCGGGGCCGACTAAATAATTTAAATAATTTAGTCAACACACCCGGGTCTGCTATTGATGACCATCTTATAAATAGCGCCGAATGTGCGTCGACGTACTCTAGTGACTGGTTTTCTGTCATAAGTAGATCGCATTCTCTATTCCACCTCAAAGTCCTGGAAGCCATATACATCAAGTCAATCAAACCCTCCCTTTGTAAACAAAAGGAGTGGCTTTTAGGACTTAATGTGATCAACTTGTGACCCTCCTCCCCATATTTTTTTCTCCCAAACTTGTCACTAGTTTTCATTATAAATTTCTTTTAAGTTTTTAGTCGTATTTAATTACTTCCACGTTAATACTCTGATGAGTGTGGACGAAAGCCGGCTTAGTACATTCATGAATCTTTTAAAATTTCCTCTCGTTGTTATACTTGTTCAATTCCATTCTACCCCCCCCCCAAAAAAAAATGTTCCAAACGTATGCATTCCTCGCCGTTATTCAATTTTGTACCACGAAAAATGTATTTAAATATATATATATATATATATATATATATATATATATATATATATATATATATATAATTCTAATATTTAAGATATAAATTTTCACTTTCATAACATAACGCAATTTTAATAGCTCAATAGTGTGAGGCTAGAACTGATGTAGAAAAATATTTTAATTTAAGTGAATTGACATCAAATGTAAAGGAAGCACAGATTCACACCATTTCAGTAAAAATCTGTTTTATTTTTTGTTACTAGCATAAAATTGTTTCGGCCTACCATCATGATATTTATAAAAATGTTCCTGTATCCAATCCATTTATTTCTTGGGGTGGCTATCTTCAGTGCTCGTATAAAAGAAAAAAATACGGAAATTTTTCAAGCAGGTAAAATCTGGATTACAATATGTACTAATTTTTTTATACAAATGGAACAGTTCTCTTTCGTAGGCCCGAGTCGCGACTTCCAACAATTGTATGCTAGTAATAAAAACAGATTTTCAGTAAAATTGTGTGAATCTGTGCTTCTTTGATATATATATATATATATATATATATATATATATATATATATATATATATATATATATATATATATATATTATTATTATTATTATTATTATTATTAAAAATAACCGACAACTCGTGTCTAGATATTTTTGTATGAATCCCTTCCATTTTCTGGTTTAAAGTCCTAATCTCGGATGAGAATTGGCTGATGAATCTGCCGTAATTTTCTTTTAAGTCCAGAGTACTTTCTGACCCATCTGGGTCCATCTTCAGTGGAAATAATGTTAATCAGGTAAAGACCTGAAGTGAGTTTATAGTTAATTTTGGCGGGAAAATTTAAATGCGAAACTATATTTATTTAGTATTATAAATATTTAAGTATATTAGTACTAGTGTTAAAATGAATCCTGTTAATAACCGTAATAATAGCTTCTAGTATATGGAGTTGTTTTATTTTTTTATATAAGTACTTTGGACTTAAAAGAAAATTACGGCAGATTCATCAGCCAATTCTTATCCGAGATTAGGACTTTAATCCGGAAAATGGAAGGGACCATACAAAAATATCCAGACACGAGTTGTCGGCTATTTTTAATAATACGTGCCTTAGAGAAAAAATGCTGCCTCGATACACACACACACACACACACACACACACATACATATATATATATATATATATATATATATATATATATATATATATATATATATATATATATATATATATATGTATGTATGTATCATACTAAAGGCAAGTTCATCAACTTTCGTTTTTCTAAGACTTTTTCGATATATTTTAATAGCAAAACACACGTTAATTTTTACGTTGAATGACATTTCTGGTTTAATTATTCTTATTATCCGTTATTCACTAAACAAGTTATCGATTTCTCTCTCAGATATTTATGTATTTCCATCGCCCCTCTCACTTTATTTTGATTTAGCCATTCTCTAATTGATTCATTTTTTAATGTTTTTGTGAACATTTAAAGAAAGCAATAAAACTCTCTGTGATGATAATTTACACACGTGTTTGTATAACAGTAAACTTCCTCAGGATCCCAGTACTCTACGTTCCCTCCAGTGTTGATCGGCACACTCCCTTGTCTGTCTTTCTATACTCCTAGACACTTCACGATCATTTTGTGTTGTACGAACCGACGTCGATGTGATCGCGTATTTGTTTAGGGTAGCAGCAGGGGAAACGTGTCAGGTTATTCTTTTTTCTTACATTTTTAACCCGGCAGTTTCAGTTCCTTCGGGTTTGTGTAATGTTCTTTTTATAGATTTAGTTGATTTTACGCAACGTTATTTCAGTTGAACTTACGTTAGTCGATATCATCGGGCTGTGTGGGTTGGTTTCCGCACTCGAGGATTTTTCTTAATATTTCAGCTGATTTCATCAGTATCGTGCGTTGCATGGTGCCAATGCTACCTTTCATTCCAATTTCTTCACGTTATGTTCCAGGTTTTCCTGGAATGCTCCTAGTTTTCCTACGAGTATTGGTATTATAATAGTTCTCTTCCCTTTTTTATATTCCCTTTAACTGTCGAGCAAATTCCATGGATGTGTTTAGTTTGGTTGACCCCTTCAGCTTCACCGTGCGACATTTACAATTTGGCAGTTTGTCTCTCCTTTTGTTGTCTATTATCACACCTTGTCTTCTTGCTTGAATGATTTTCTCCATTTCTATTTCCATGCCCCGTGTGACTCTATGTCGTTCATTATCGAATACTTGAAACGTTATAAATCCAATTTCTTTAAATTAAGAAAGTAAAAAATAAAAGAACGAACATATCAATTCTAGACTTCGACTAAAAGCTTAGTTTAAAGGAACGAAAAATTATGCAGATATCACATTATGTAAACCATGATTTTCGAGAGTGGTAGAGTGTTGAAATGCAATACTTTTTGTAGTGATAGGTTCTCAATTTTGAACATTGCGTTTATCGCGTTTATTATTCGAGCTCTTGACTTGTTTCGATTTGTGCCTGTACGTTTTGCGTACATGAACAAACTGCAGTCGCTTGCATAGTTCCAAGTAGACTACCTTCCCGACCAAGTCATGTCTTTTTTGCATTTCCTTTTGAACTAGTTTGCTGCATTCACTTTGATGTGATTTACTGTTTCGTCTCTTTGTCCATAGAGTTTGCAGTTATTGCTTTCTCTGGGCTTTGTCTACCTTCTGGTTTTGGTTGAATTGGTTTGCGATTCATTTTCTCTGTTCAAGTGTCCTTTATATAGCCATGTTTATGTGTTTTCGTGCACTATTTCATTTGCTAGTCTTATAAATCGCCCATGTTGTTGCTTGTTATCCCATTTTCTTTTTCTTTGACTTTTTATTTCCCGTTTCGCTGCTCTCCGTATTGATAACCTATGCGTTGCTTTTAGCGGCGGTAATTAGACTCTTTGTATTTTGTGTTATGTATTTTTCTAGTCCAAGCAGTTTCCAATACTTACAAGGCCTCTGCCCACTTTTTTCCTTATTAAGATAGAGTTGGTTATTATCATCTCTCGGGTAGTGTGCCTTGTGCATAGTAATTAGTTTCACAGTTCTTTGATTTGAGGTGGTGTTATTTGGACACTGAGTAACATCAAGTCTACCCAGATTTCCAGTACTCTCCGCTTTTTTCAGTAACCATTGCTAAGCAATTTGTGTTATCGTCACAGCCGTTTACTATTGATTTCACGCTGGCAACGACCGTTGGCCTTCTCTAGAATTTGAGTGGAAATAAGCCTCCCCAAGTGTCCAGTAATCTCCACCTCGTTCCAGTCGAGGTTCCAATTGTACTCTTCCTCCTCGGTCCATTTTCCTTGACCCTTTATGGCCATATTTTGTGGCACCAGCATCAGCTGGTTTCACTCTATGTGTATGTACTTTTACGGGAGGCTGTCGATTTATGGGATTTCTACCAGTTTCAATTCCATTAGCCTCGTGTGATGTTCTTTCTATGATTTGATTCTATTTCTATTTCTACTTACATGTGACTGGTTTGCGTTCGTTGGTTACGTAAGTTGGTTTCCGCGTTCGACAATTGTCCTTAAGATTATGGCCGTTTTATTCATTGACGGGCATTGTATAGTCTCAATCGTCCCTTTGATTCCAATTTCTATTAGTATTTTCCCGGGGGTGGGGGTTCGTGACTGTTCCTAGTGCTCCTGCAATTATTGGCATTATAGTGATTCTCTTCCTGTTCTATATCCCTTTCAATTCTCTGGCAAATTCTATGTATTTTTTTAGTTTTTCTGCCTTTTTGATCTTCACCTTGTGAAATGCTGGGACGTCGTAACTTACGAGTTGGCATGTGTTTCTCTTCTTATTGACTATTATGTTCGTTCTTCTTGCTTGGGTAAGTGTGTCTGTCTGTACCTCCATGTCCCAGAGTAGTTTGTGCTTTTCAATTTCTAATATTGTATCCATTTTCTGTCTGAAACACTTATATACTCGTAACCTATAGGAAGAAATTTGGAATCAAAGTGCCTAAGAATACAGATTATAACAGATTTTTGACAAGTATAATATATTACACTTAGATTTTAGGGTAATTGTATGTTTATTAAATGCTTATGAAATGCACTAATAGAGACAGTATGAAAGGTCATGCCCCAAGATTCCTTTTACATAACCTTCCCTTTCTTGAAAAATAAACTGCACTTTGGATAACATGTATAAAAACATTTAAAAAATGCAAATGTAAGCGAAATGTGAGCAGAAGTAAGATAATGGACACGAGTTAACAATGGCGGTCGTTTTAGAGTTAAAGAAAGAGCGCGAAAAGTGCACAATTGACAAACAATAAATAGGAGATATACTAGTGTACACTTAATGTTAAAAAAAAGTGTACTCCGCCAGTGTTAGGATTAATATTCATATATAATCATAGAATAACATCAATTAGTAATTTTTCATATATAAATTATTTTTATCATTTCTGATTGCCTATAGAAAAAATAGTACCAACTGTTGACTTTTCATTTAGAGTTGAGGGTTTCTTTCCAAATGTTATCACAGCAACGACTCGTCTTCTTGCAACAACGGAAAAATAATTTCCCTTTTTTTCCATATTGCTAGCGCCAGGAGGAATTTCCAGGGATGGAGCTACTTTGCTAGGATCTCCCGTCTGTGGAACACATTACTGTTGGACTTCTTTCCTGCAAACTACAACATAGCCGTTTTCAAATACAAATGTTTGGGGACCTTTTTATAAATAATCAAACTTAATCTTACAAACTTAATATATATATATATATATATATATATATATATATATATATATATATATATATATATATATATATATATATATATATATATATATATATAGGTGTGTGTGTGTGTATTGTTAAATATAACAGACAACTTATGTCTGGATATCCTTTCGTAGATCCTTTCCATTGTCCGAATCAGAATCTCAATTTCGGGGGGAATTGGCTAATGAATCTGCCATAGTTTTTATTTGTGTCCCAAGTACTTTCAGATCCATCCGGGTCCATCTTCAGGGGAATGAGGATAATTAAGTAAAGACCATGTGTTCGTATTATAGATGGTTTGGGCGGGAATTATATAATAAGTACGAAACTATAGTTAGCATTATAGACATTTTAGTATATTATTGCTGGTATAAAAGTTAATTCTATTAATTACGTTTTTTTTTTGTTTTTCTTATATAAAGGGCTTCTAATATATGGAGTTTTTGTTTGTTAGTACTATATTCTAAGATTTTGGTATTTTCTACTAAGAGTGTTCTTAACTCCGATCGGGGGCAGAAATGGCCGTTAGTTAAGTGTTTGTTGGGCTATGGCGCTAGTATCAGACAAATGCATCGTCAATCTCCTCGACAAAGTCGTGGTAGTCAACCTATGTATATTTTTTTCTTGGTTGTCGGAGACACAGTCTCCCAAAGGACATTTGAAATCATAAACAGGGTTTGTCTTATCCAAAACTCTAATCGAGGGAGGAAGAATTATTTGTGATAATAAGATTAGTACTTAGGACACAAATGAAAACTATGGTAGATTCATTGGCCAATTGCTCCCTCAGAAACAAAGATTTTGATTCGGACAATGGAAAGGATCTACGAAAGGATATCCAGACATAAGTTGTCTGTTATATTCAACAATACTTGCCTTCAAGAAAAGATGCTGCCTATATATATATATATATATATATATATATATATATATATATATATATATATATATATATATATATATATATATATATAAACATAACTAAGTTTAATTATTTATGGAAAGGTTAATCGCCAAAAGTCTGGCAACAGAGATATTTAACTAAATTTTATTTCAAAAATCATATGATACGGAATCAATAATACACAAGGAGTTTAATATTTACTAGGTCGACCTTTTTGGTTTAGTACTGCTGCAATTTTGCGAGGCATTAAGTTTATTAGAGATTTACAATAATCTACAGAAAAACTACATTTCTTTGATTTTCAATTCTAGATCGACTGCTGAGGAGGGTTTAAATTCTTCCAACTTCTTTTTCAACTGATCCCAAACGTTCTCTATAGTATTAAGTTCAGGTGAATTGCCAGGCCATGGTCCGATAAGTTCGATTTTATTTTCAAGAAGTAATTCGCTAACTCATCGTTTCCTGTGGCATGGAGTTCCATCATGCATGAAATAATTGCAGCCGTTGACTTGCATATCATGCTTAAGATGTCTCTGCAGGATGTTTTATAAAAACATCTCCATTTATAGTTTTCCTGGAGGTATAAACCATAACCATGATGTACCACTTTATTTTTCCAAAACGGTCACCCATTTACTAATGGCCGGGATATGCCTTGCTTAACTTCAATTTACAACAGAACACCTTATCTTAACAACGTAATGAAAATAAAGAATGATAATGTGAAAAAATCCTCTCTCAATGACGTCATTTCCGGAAGGACCGGAAGGATGAGCCAACTTCAAAACAACAATGAAGGGGAGTTGTTGTTTTTTTACTTTAGGGCAGATGTATTTCAGGTTATAACGAGTGTTTCGTGGTCTTCTCACAAATGTCTTATTTGATCTGAATTGTTTGATGCTACACTCAACTGAAAACAGAACCTTTTCCCAATCCTCAGGCATCCCGTTTGCATCCTTTTTCCAGAAAGCTAACCGATCTCGGATATTTTTCTTTAACGGATGAAGTTTGTGCGATGGAGTGTAACAACAAAGGTTAAATTCAGTTGTAAGCTTTCTGGTGATTGTTCTCGCATTTACCTTAAATTCTCTAGGATTTTGAGACTTAATAAAACCGCTTGAATCTGTTGGATGATTCATTGCCAATCGATTAATGACACGATCGTCATGCGCTGTTGTTGTTATCGTTCTGCCAGTACGTTGTCTTGAAGTAAAAGATCCAACAGACTCTTTTATTCAAACGGTTCATGATACACAAGAATAGGAAACACTTAGTCTTTCAGCAAACATTCTTAGCTGATTTAATCAGTTCCGTGCGTTGTATGGTGCCAATGCTACCTTTCATTCCAATTTCTTCACGTTATGTTCCAGGTTTTCCTGGAATGCTCCTAGTTTTCCTACGAGTATTGGTATTATAATAGTTCTCTTCCCTTTTTTATATTCCCTTCAACTGTCGAGCAAATTCCATGAATGTGCTTAGTTTGTTTGGCTCCTTCAGTTTCACCGTTCGACATTTACAATTTGGCAGTTTGTCTCCCCTTTTTGTTGGCTATTATCACACCTTGTCTTCTTGCTTGGATGAGTTTCTCCATTTCTATTTCCATGCCGCGTGGAACTCTATGTCGTTCATTATCGAATACTTCCAGTCGTAAAATATAAATCTATGCACGTTTTTCTGTGGATAGTTCAATCTGAAAAACAAATAAATATGAATCATTAAAGTGTGTGTAATGCTTTTATGATGTTTTATTACTGTAATATGATTGGTCAATACATTTTAACTGATAAATCAACTTACAAAATAGTATGTAAATCATAAAATTTAAATAATAATAGTTTTGGTTATTGTTACCAAACTTTTGGCAAGCACTGCATATGTAATGTATAACATTCACTCATAGACTAATGAACCAATCATTATAAATTATGGAACATATATTCTAGGCAACACAGTGAGTAACATGGATACATTATTTTTTGGTAAACTTTACCATTTACGAAGGCGTGCCATCCAAACTCGCCCCCTCACAAAAAAATCTTCAAATGAGCGAGATATAAAAGAGTTAATAAAGAAAGGATTTGCTCTACATCAAACCTTTCCGTCCCGAATACAATTTGTATTTGAAGATTCTGGTTTTACTTCTTAGCTTTTCTAATTCCATAATTTTGCAAATAGTTTCAGGTTGACAATATATCCGAGGAGGTTTATATTTTCTTTTGTGTCTTTGAATTTTGATCAAGCATTGATTTCGGAGTATGGATTTGAATAACGTTTGATCGTTTTGTGCTTCGCACAATTATTTTCACAATGAAACAACGCCGAATTCTACACAAACCATGAAAGCCACAGACCGGAAGTAAAATCCTACTTTTAAGACATCAGTCTCGGTTCTTAGTAGTTGGATGACTGCTCCCCTTGTTGATTAGAGTAGGTGCATTCCACAGTCGATCTTCGCCGTAGTTTGCTTAACACGTGTAATTTAATAGGCTTTCTTGTATGTGGCATAGTGGCTCAGGTGTCATAGTACTCGCCTCGCATGCAAGTAACTCGAGTTTTCAATCCTGAGGCCGGATATGTTTTACTAATGAGCCCAAAAGAAAAGCGAAACTTGAGTCGAGGACTTCCGGTATGTGGCTTTCATGATTTGTGCGGGCTACGGCGTTGTATGATTGTGGAAATTATTATATATGATCTTACATTAAAAATCTAATTTATATATATATATATATATATATATATATATATATATATATATATATATATAAGATCTTTCTTTCGTGTAAATCAGATGATTCTGGTGCTGGCATTAGTTTCCCCCGTGTTTTTCTAGTTAGAAATCTTTCTGGAAAGACATCGGGTACTTACGGGAAGGACCACGAGAAGGTTGCCAATATCCCTAAGTGATAGTGGTACTGTGGCACCGAACTTGGAACGCCCAGGTCTTCAGTCCGTGTCGATATCCACTTAACCACCGTCACCTCCCACATATAAAGATAAGCGTCTGTGTGTATATCTGCTTGTCTACGTGTCTCTCTGTCAGTACATATATAGGTATAATATAAAAAGTACTCCATCGATGTTTCAAAAACAGATAATTAACATTAATAGGAATGTGATGAGCGGTGTTTAATTTTGTTTTGTGAGAAAATGAAGTAAAACACCGTTTTTTTTTTAAATATTTCTCGATAAAAATTAAATGAAGATGAAAAAATTATGAAAAACTGGACATTTTCGACTTTGTGAAATGTTAATTCTTCGTCCCAGTCGGCCCATACAAAATCTCTCCAAGATGTTATGAAAAGGAAAGAGAGCGTGGTCTCACATTGATCGGCACCTTTGTCACAACGCTAAAAGAATTCCACCTGTTTCTCTTGTCAAATCCAAAACAGAATCTGGTAAATCAAACTCTAAGACTGAAAGGAATCCTCAACAAGTTGTATTGCTTGTTTGTTCTGCCTCTTTGGGTATCTCCCTTTTTAAACATTTCAGTTCACCCCTTAAAAACACTGCAAATAATAGTTACACTTTTTTTACTAACGGGTCAACGTTTATCAAGGTCCAAAGGCTATTAGAGGAGAAAGGTTAATGTTTTGTGGTAGGTGGATAGTGAGACAAACACCTTGAGGATTGCAGACCAGGGTTAGATCTCGGTATAATTTGATTACTTAAGCGAACGGTTCTACAGGAATGTGTCAACATTAGACCTTAAAACGACCATGTTGTAGTCAGCTGTTAAGCAGCTCCATTATATTGCGTTTCACAGACGGATAGTTCTTGATAAATAAACTCTGCTCAGTAGAAGTTCCGTGTAGTTACAGGTACACAGAGGAAGAAGGGATTTTTTTACAGTGGTTGTAGCTAGACGAACTTTAATACAATATCTATACAATCTCCTATTGGGAGATATTAAAAAACATATATTGACTGAATCTATTAAGCAAGACTCCGATTAAGTTCGTTAAACCCTTTTAGGTGTCTGGGTGTTTACGGCCCGCTGTACTAGGAATAAATATAACTTAATTTCTCCCGTATCACGTGATTATTTCATATAGCTTAGAGGATAGAGCGAAAGCGTGCGGAGTCTGAGTTGACTCTGTGAACAGGGTTCGCGCTTTGTGACCGTCTGAAATCATCCCTTCCCTGCGTTGATGAGAGCGTGCGCTTGAAACGACGTCATATGTAGGTATAAATAATTTAATATTTATTCATGAACACCATTCCAAAAGAAAACTTCCAAATGTGTTTCCGGGAGTGGATGGATCGGTGGACTAAGTGTGTGCAAGCACCAGGGGTCTACTTTGAACGGGATTAGGGTCCCAACCCCATCACGTATTTAAAATATTTTTCTGGACTAAGGTCGGACAGATTTTAGACAGGCCTCGTATATATATATATATATATATATATATATATATATATATATATATATATATATATATATGCAGTTGTAATAATGGAAGCAATAAAAAAAAACAGCCATTCCATTATTAACTCTGGGCTGCATATTACTATCTTATATATATATATATATATATATATATATATATATAGAGAGAGAGAGAGAGAGAGAGAGAGAGAGAGAGAGATCAAACTCTATCAAATATTTAATCTTCCTAAATTTCCTTTAATACCATTATTTCTGAATTAATTCCATTACATCTGAAAATGTTCTAAACTTTTGCTGTTCTTAATATGATTGGGTTCCAAAAATATATTACTCGATTATCAACAAAATAAAAATCAATTTGTAAATATATTTACCTTTTTTAATTCGCCTTGACAATAACTTCTCATATTGTGGCGAAATACTTAAACAAAACGGTCACCTTTCTCGGCAATGAATGAAGACCACTGTGAACCTCTGCTCCAAGTTCTGAAAGTAGCAATACTTGATCGTTGCCAGATTAAAAACGTAACGTTAGATTAAGTAAAAGAATCAGGTTTTAATTAGAATTTAAGTTGACGTGTGCAGGAAGTTGCGTCATAACAAAAAGTCGACGGGGAAAAAACGCGAAATAGATCGTATCTCTTGGGTGTCGAATGTCGAATTGAACGCACGTATTCTCGGCTTTTTCACTACTTTTACCGGAGGAGGACCGGGAAGTTATTAATACTAGGCAATTGCCTAATTAAACTGTCTGTAAAAACACTAAATTAATCAAAAAGATAGTAATATGCAGCCCAGAGTTAATAATGGAATGGCTGTTTTTTTTTTATTGCTTCCATTATTACAACTGCAAATAAGAAATGATATCGACGCGGAACATTAAATCAACTGAGCTGCGTTCACATTCAGTTGGATTCTCTTTACATATAGTTCAGCATTAAATAACCCGAACAGGCTTATTGGACATGCACTAAGATTTCGACCGAAGAGAATTACTAATACAGTGCTTAGTGGACCTCTTATGGGAAAAGAAGTGCAGGAAGACTGAAAATTAACTGGAACCAAACAATCAAGAGAGGATTGCAAACAGAGGGACGCTGTGGATTTGGCTGCAAATCGAACGCGGTGGGACACTTTGACTGCCTAATGTGTCTCAGGACACGGGAGTTCCTAAGTTTTAGTAAATAAATATTTGGAGTGATAGTACAAGTTTCGTAAATACGCTGAAGTAAAATGGTTTTACAACATTACATCCGTATTTTAAATACGTTATTAATTGTCTAACTGCAACGTGTACATGAAGTAATTAAGGGCATCCTATGTTCGCAAATGTACAAGATATAAAAAAAATAGATTATCAATGAGGATCTACTGTAACAAAATAAATACTGTACTAAAAAAATGAGGGTTGCCAAATATTTCGATTCCAAGTTGTTTAGAAACATTCTAGGGGTCAAGTGGAGCGATCGAATTACCAACCAGGAAGTCAGAGACCACACTAACAAACGGCTCGTATAGTCAATAATCTGCAAACGACGTCGAGGCTGGCTCGCACATAACCTAAAATTGTCTCCAGTTATAATTGCTAATCAAGTTCGTCAATGAAAAGAAGAAAACGAAGACAAAAAATGAAGTGGAAGCAAACAAGCGGGTGAGGTTGTCAAGCAACGGACAGACGCTGGGGGAGGGGTGTGGACCTGGCTAAAGATCGAACACGGTGGGACACATTTACTGCCTCATACGTCGCCGGATGCGGTGGTTCATAAGTCTAAGTAAGGTTTGATATCCCGTAAACCATCAGATCATTGTAACTTGTCTGTCCGACATGAAGATCAAGCGCTCTTACTTACGGAGGGAAGAGGGGCACCAAAATAGCATAAAATCATGTACGTTTCTCCAGCTCTCCTAAAATGTAATACAATCCAAAAATAGCATGTAAGATACTGTAACAGCAAGCAAACTGGAGCAAAGATCTCGAAAATGAATTATACTGATGAATATGTATTTATTTGCGTACACGTGGCCAACGCTGAACTATAACATCTTTTCACCGTAAAACTGGAAATACATGAAAATAAACAAGTCTTAATAACATGTTCTAAGACAAAACAAAGCAAATTATAAAAGAGTAAAAATTCAAATAGGTTTAGAAAACTATGCGTTGCTTACCCCTATTTTTGCCAAGCTACTTGCCCCAGAGCCAACGTCTATCACAAGCGGAACAATCGTCCGACTCCCATGTTGACTGATTCAAAAAAACTGCCTCTGGGCAAGCAGGCGGTGTAGAGGCACGACAGTTACCCCGTGCGCATGTCTTCCGGAAGACACGGTGCTGAATACAAAATGTCCCCTTCTTGAATTATGACCGGCCAACATGTGAAACTCCTACGTTTACAGATACTATCAATGGCCTATCTTAGTGGTTTTCGTTCGTTTTTGCGCTGTTTTTCAGTTTATTCTTTCGTATGTTGACTTCTTCTGGGTACTCCCATTTCGTGATTTTCTTCCCATCGTATTTGTATGTTAACGTCACTTATTTAAATCTATATTTTATATCCTACGGTTCTACTCCTATTGTCACCGCTGATTCTTTCTTCTGTTACCTTCTTTCTCGACACTCGCTGATCTTTTCCTGTTTTTGTACCAAACGCATTTACAAGCGCCTGTCTTAACGGCATGAAGCTACTTGATGTAAGGAGCTAACAAGATGATTACTGCAAAGATAAGAGATGGCTATTAACCTTAGTCTTACCAAAGTAAGAGAAAAACAGTCAGCAGGAAGAGAGTTCCACAAGTCTGCAGTTCTTAGAAAGAAGCTACTGGAAAAAGAAACCGTATTACAATGAGGTATCAAAACAGCGACGTGATGGAGACCACTAGACCAACGAGTCAAACGAGCTGGAACAAAAGAAGCAGAGAATAGATCAAACGATTTCGAAGAATGCATACCATAATAGTATTTATAGAAAAGACTTAGACTAGCAATATCACATCTGTGAGAGAAAGAGAGATGGGGGTGCAGAGAAGAAGAAAGGGTTAGACCAATCTAATTACAGATACGTTTCTGCATCTTATCAAGAACCCTCAAATATGACGTCAATTCACCAGCCCAAACATGACATTAAATATTTAATTGCTAGTTTACTCATTGATGGTGAGGAGGGTGTATAACTTCCCATTTGTATGACAGTATACGTTAATGCTGTCAATCCGAGTCGATTTGAACTCGGCTTGAATGTCAGGATGACGACAGGGTAACCCCGACTTGTATGAACACCCACTACAGAACAGATACTTAACTGTTATCTTAACACAGGGTCCCTATCGGGGATATCGACGGGCTCGTGCTCGGCTATTTGCGGTCTAAATCGTAAAATGACAGGATGATGCCAAGGCAAACCACGACTGGTATGAACAGGAACAAATACTACACTGTGATCCTAGACCCCGATAGAAGAGACAAGGGAGGTTATCAGCGCAAATAAATAATTAAGTGCGCTGATGAGACTACGCATATCTACGCAGTAACTTTTTTGCCGCAAGAGGCCAGAATCCAGTGAGAAGAATGACTGGAATACCTACAACAGTACAGATACTCAACTTTGATCCTAACACAAAGGCCGGCTACATGTCTTCAAGTAACCGGGGACAATTGTATCTTTGATTTGTGTTGTTGGTAGGGAATACTTTATCTTCTGACGAATACGGATTATTTTGTGGGGGTGGAGACAAAGGGATCAGCTCACGGCATCTTCGTCCTAAAACTATCAGACATCCACCTGTTGTTCCTGTCAAATACGCCCCCCCCCCCAAAAAAAAGATCTTGACAATTGAACCCCATTTTTCTACGTAAAAAGATTCTGATATTTTCTATCATTTACTTGTATATGTGTGCGAAGGTATGACTGACCGACTTCGAGTCTAGAAAAAAAAAGTTGCCAACACTTGGAAAATTATATTTTCAAACTGTTCTTACTGACCTCCGCAATTTTTACAACAACAACAAAAATAGTGTATAATTTCTAATTAAACGAGATTAATGTTTTATAAAAATTGATTGCTGTTTGTAATAATGGGCGGGGAACTAAGGAACCGTATATATTTAACTCACGCCATATACATTGAAGTAAAACTACAGGGTGGCCAGGAAGTCACTGAGGGATCACTGAGGAATTTTTAACTTGAATAGATTATTTTAATTTTGATGGTATTGTAATGGAATCTTAATAAATAATATGACGAAGACAATTGAGATTTGTTTGCAAAAAGAACAAAAATGCAAGATTATTTATTTATAACATGTTTTAAATGGTTTCCATTTTCAGCTTCACAAATTCGTGCCTTTTCCAAAACATTATCCAAGACAGATTGCAGGATCACCCAATAACGATTTAATTCCCTACTTCATACCTGATGTTCTTCAATTCCTGTAAAGTATTGTTAATGTAAACTTTTTACTTTTCAAGTTACAAAGTACAAAATTGACTTTGTGATTTAGTACATGACGATCTCTAGTGTTCTTTAGAGACCTTTTCTCACAAAAGAGACGTTGCTAGTCTTTCTATACTCTTTCGTCATTTTCCTAGAAGGTGGTTGCCATCAACAGAGAGTTTTTTTTTTCAGAAACTCCCATCTGTGGAACATGTTGCCACGAAAATTATTCCCTGTGGGCTACAATATGGTCGTCTTCAAATCCAACGCCAATAAGTACTTATCTTAAGCTGTTCAAATAAGTAATGGAATTATGTTCACTTCATTCAGTATTTTACATCCTCTTATAAGATTCTTCATTATTCAACAGAGAATCTTGCAAACTCGTTAAACCTTTTCCTCGAGTGGCTTTTAACCTTAATAAGTGGTGACTCATTAGTTAAAACAACAACAAAAATAATGATAAAATAAAATAGAAAAGAAGAAAGAAATAACAAAAGATATAAAGAACAAAATAAAGAAAGAACGAAATAAAAAAAGAATGTCTAATATTCAAAGAAGAGCAGCAAAGAAACCGCCTTTGAATTATCGACCTTTCAGTTGTACCTCTATTATCTGCAAGATCATGGAAATCATTCTAAAGCAAACGATCATGGACCCTAACCCTAACCCTAACCCTAACACTAACCCTAACCCTCCAATGCTATTTCTGCATTGCAACATGAATTTGTACCTTGATGATACTGTTTAACTAATCTTATGCCTAAAGAGGAGTGTGTCACCAAGATCATGGACGAAGGTGTCCCCTCGACATAAATACACTTGACCAACCCGACAATCAGCTAAATCCCATCCATTCACTGTGGAGATCCCCAGATGCTGGAGAGCCTTCTATTCCAATAGATTCTTTCCTCATGCTACTGGCGTTCTGAACTCCCTCCCTGCTCCCTGTTTCGCCGACTGTACCGACATGCAGAAATTAATGTTTAAAAGCATCTCGCTGCACAGCCCCCAATTTAGGATGCCCTCCCTAAAATGTCACCCTAATTTTCAGTAGCCCCTTTCGTCTACAATGGCAGCTACCCTAGTTAGGAGTAGAATTTGTTTTTAAAAAAGGCGACATGTAGACTCTTTGTTCTTGGAGTTTCCAAACTATTTGACTCTGTAAATCACCGAATACTCATTCAAAGGACCCATTTATCTAAAATGTACCCATCGATGATAAAATAGATTGGGTTATTGTTTACCAACGTATCTTTCGTGTCCAAATAATGGTTGTCTTGCCCTCGCTCCAGTTCTGTTTACCACCTATGTCAATGATCTGACAATTAAATTGACTGGATAAGTACAACTCTGTGCAGACAATATAAAGCTAGTATCACCTAGAAGCATCTATGATCACTTCAAGATAATCTTAACAGAATTAGGCCCTGGTCTTTAAGCTGAGATTTGTCTCTGAACTGTAAAATGCAGTCATCTTCCTATCTACTTTCTGCCTAATTAGACCATAATTTTCTCACCTCAAACACTCAACATCATCGCTAATGCAAGAAACATTGCTAAAGTTAAGGACAACTTCTTCAAATAAACACCTCACTGTATCGAGATGGCGAACAACGCTAGGCGAGGTATCTACCTGATCCAGATATTCTTTCTAAGCTTAACATCAGATGTTTTCCGTTTCTATATACATAACTCTGGAACGGATGATTCTTAAATATTTCTATGAAAGTCGCCTTAGACAATGCATGAAGCCACTTCATGTAAGGGGATGATAATGAAAAGAGAGAAAAAGGTAGCATCACTTCAAGACAAATCAAGGCTAAAACAGACCCCACCAGCACGGTTCAATCGCCTGGACCTCAAACAGTATAAGTAAGCTTTTCAAGAGCCCAGGCAAGGAAGGTTTTACAAGGTTGGCTGACAAAAAAGTCTACCCCTAAATTCATCCAGAAAGTCTGCATTAGTTATTGTTGTAGACCCGTGCTAGGGGTCACAAAGATAACAACCACAAATTGTGACAGGTTAAAATATACAATGTATTTATTCATAGCAATACAGTAACGCCACTAAATGTGGTAGGAGATGACCGGATTCCTACCATGCGGTAAAACATGAATAGGAATGTCCTCTGTTTGAGTCTTTGCAACCATGGTATTTATTATAGATTGTTGCTTCCATTAGTTCTTCAATAGGGGTGATTTTTACCTCACAACAGTTATCAAAATCTTTTTAAAATAAACTCATAATTGGTATAGCAGAAAAGATGTAAAAATAGGATTGTGAATCTACTAATATTCTATCTATGCAACACATCTCTAACTTCAAAGAAATATCGTAGACCTGGAGCGTGTGTTCAACGGTTGGCGACAAAGATCGTGACAAGATTCATCACGCCTACCTAAAAAGAAACGCTTCGAAGACTTGTGCAACGAAGCAAGGGTACCTGATTCTGGCATGCAACATCATCAACAGGAATCGAAATCTTAAATGAGTTTTTCACAATACCGTCTAGTCGAACACGATCTACCGTCATCGCTTTCGTCTCAGAGGAAGTAAATCATGTTTTTGCACCTTGGAACAGCCTGCCAGAGGAGGTTGTGATAATGCCTACCATATCCATGTTTAAAATCTCCTTTGACAAACATTCAGACGGTATGTAGATGCAATATCTTCTAACTGTCTTTTTACATGGTTTGCTGCACTTTGCTATTTTATTGGCCAATACGATTGATTGATTGAAAGAATGAAAGAAGGAAAGATAGAAATGGTTGGAAAGAAAGATGGTATTAAAAGAAACGCAAACAAAAGAAATTATGAATGATAAAAAAACAAATTTTAAGTTGAAGAAAGAAATAGATAGAACGAAGGGAAGTAAGGAAGAAAGAAATTTCTTCCTTACTTCCCTTTTGTGTAAATAGATTGAAAAAAAGAGACAGAAACAACAGCAAGAAGCTGGAATGAAAGAAAGAAAGACAAAAGGAAAAGGAAGAACGAAAATGAAAAGAAACAAAAATACATAAATAAATACATAAAGATAGAAAGATAGAGAGAACGAAAGTAAGAAGAGGTGAAAGAAGAAGAAAAGACAAAAATAATGAAAGAATAAAATAATTTTACATAAGATATACGAGAAAAATAAGAACGGATATTAAGAAGAAACAGACAAAAGGGGAAGGAAAACCAGAAGATCCAATGAAAATGTACAGAGAAAAGGAAAAATGGGTGAAATATATTGTATTTCCAACTTCAACATAAGTTTTCAGTCGCCGTCTTTTTTTTTCCTCTTTAACTTATTTGTAAGAGGTTGATTTTATGGTTCACCTGCTTTTGTATATAATTACTTTTTTTGGAAAGTGCGTGCAATTTGAGTCTTCGGCCTCTATCCCAGCGCCTCCACCGCACCCCACCCCACAATTCTAATCTGATCTTTTCGTCATGCTGAAAGAGACGTCCACTTAATAACTCGCAGATTCGTCATTTCTCACGCTTTTCTGGTCTTTCGTTAAAGCACATATGTAAAGAAGTATTCTATTCACAATGAAGATCACAAACTCTTGGGCATTGATATTGGATCGGCCGGAGAGTTCTCAGCATTCTTTAAAATAATTTGAAACAGAAACAAATGTCAGCGAATTATAATAAAGTTCCTTAAATGCTCATGCGTAGTTCTTTTCAAGTGTTGCATATTACTTTGAGTGAGACATTAAATCAGATCGAATTTATTTATAAAAATAATAGAGCAAAGTGCAACAAGCCATATAAATAGACAGGTGGAAGTAATATCATAAAGTCTGAATATTTATCAAAGGCCACATTTAAACCTGGATATGGTAATCATCATCACAACCTCCTCTCGCAGGTATTTCCAGGGAGCAGAAACACGGAGAGAGCATGCTGTCTTTTTCTATTGAACCGAAAGCGATGGTGGTACATCTTTTGCGGGTGTCCGCGGAGACCACAACTCGAAAGGTAGATTTATATTCCCGTTGATAATATTGTACGGGCGAAACAAATCTCCTTGCATCCTCCGCTGTTCAAGTGAGAATAGATTTAGCCTTTAGGGCCGTTCTTTGTTGGTAAGAGTGGATAGTCATGCGTGCAAACTTTTGAACACGCTTCAAGTGAACAATATCTTTTGTATATAAGGATTTTTTGCTTGAATGGCATACTCAAGAATGGGCCATACTAGAGTTATGTATACAGCCCATTCTTCAGTATACCATCCAAACACGTTCCACCGAAACTTCTGCCTGTTTTGATATATAAAGGGCAGTTGTCTTTTCGTGTGTGTTCACGTAAGTTAAAAACTACACAAGACACACCTTTTTCAGCATTGCTTTGCACAGAATATGGACACATTTCTTATGTAATATTCATTCTTTTTTGGGGTCAACAGAGAAAAAATTAGTCACGGGTGTCAACATTTAGAGCGATTTATTCCATCGTCCTTTAGTGTTAAATGGTACTAGTGAAAGAGAGAGGGGTTATAGATGGGGGTGAAAGGGAGGGGATGGGTAGCGAGTGGGGGAGGGAGGTGATAGGGAGAGTTTTAAAAAGAAAGATGTAATTCTTTAACTCTTTTATTTTGTTTTCCATGCCCCCGGGCAACGCCAGGTGGCCATACTAGTTCTAAATAAAACAATAAATATTTATTATTTGGATTTTTCGGGTTATTATTTTTATCTTTGTTGTTATTTTCTCAACGTTTCGGTCGATGAAATATCCGACATTCTTCGTATGCATCTTTTCGAATTTTAAAATGTTTATGTCGAACGGTGCAACCTATGCGAAATTTCGAATTATTAAGTTATACTTAGTTATCGCCTGAAGTAAAGATTAAACTTCTACCGCAAGAAAATTATCTCTTAAACGGTGAGTTAATCAACACATTCATCTGTTAAGCCACGAACGCGTGGCGCAACGGAGAAAAGCGACATAAAGATTCACAAGTTCGAAAAAATGCACCTGAAGAAGGTCGGAGGTTATATCTGCCGAAACGTTGTGAAAATAACAACGAAGACGAGAATAGTAGCCCAAATAATCCAAATATTACAAATTATCAATCATAATTTGAAAAAAAAATCCGAAACAAACAATACATAATTTTAACAACTTCGAACGTAATGGTAATGTGTTGATACGAAGTCCGGTAAGTACGGTAGATGATTTACAATTTCCAAGGCAGATAATTCAAAAGTCTTGGGTCTTTTCTGCGATCTGTGGACAAACAGTATCATGATAAAGGAGGTGGCTATACCTCACACTAGAAAAATACGCACAATCTACCATACTTGTAAGGTGATAAGAGGATGAAAGGGGTTATTCTTTCATCTTCTCGTAAAGAAACGGAACAACGAAAAGTATTTCTGTAACTATAACAAAAAGGGGTTTTATTAACTCAAGGTTACCTATACAGTTTGGTATAGGTAGAAGAGAGTGGGACGGTGTCCGTCTGAGGAAGAAGAAGAATATAAGAGTTCTTAGGGTCGCCCGTGGATTTCTTCAGGTGAAGATGGTAGTAGTCGTCAAGTGGCGACAGCGGCGGAGAGAGAGCGTTTCCTCGTTCCTCGCTGGTGCTCTCTACGATGTGTCCAAGCTGGTGCCAGGAGGTCGTCTGATCTTTTTCTTCGAACCCTAAGGGGACATAAGTAGTCCCTTAGGGAACTAACGATATTACTGCGCCCTGTGATTTGATTGGACAAGCCAACTCACAGGGACAGTGATTACGCATTCAAAAGTAGTCCCTATTGGTAAGTACGGTAGATGATTTACAATTTCTATGGCAGATAGTTAAAAAATCTTGGGTCTTTTCAGCGATCTGTCGACAATCTGTGGACATAATAAAGGATGTGGCTATACCTACCACTAGAAAAATACTCACCATCCACCATACTCGCCGGACCTCGCACCAGCAGACTGAATTCTCTTTAGGGGTTAATGAAACACTTTTAGTGGATTACGGATTACTTGAAGCGAAGAAATCAAAAATGAGATAGTTTTCTTTTTCGGTTTAAAACTTAATCAATCTAATTAACCTTTTTATATTAATAATGGAACAATTACATATAGTAAAAGACTGGCTTCATTAAAAATTAAATGATTTTGATGTTGCTGGTTCGTTTGTTGTTTTATTGTGTTCTTATAAACAAACAGAACTTTCATTACAGCCTGATACTTATGGGGAAATACTCTAATATCGTTAACAAAAGACTGAATCTTCTTTTGTGCATACGCAGGTTCCAGATTCAAATATTCAGACATTCGAAGAAAACTATGGACTGTGATACAATTATATATAATGAATCAGGAGTTCTCGATATTGAACTAAACAATGTCCAAGTGACGAATAAGGTATTTATTAATTATTTATAGAATTATTAATCTTATAGTTTACTTTTTCACCGAATGGATCAGTGTAATATATTTGTTTCTTATTTTTTATTTGTGATTGAATTTTGTTAAAATAACGTTAAAACTTCCAAAGGAACATTGTAAGAGAATATTTAATTTATTTTAAGACCAATTAGAAACCGTGTAGGAAACACGCTTTACCAAGCAGGAAAAAGTCCATCTCGAGCCTCATCTTCTTCATATAAATGAAAAAGAAACCAAATCAGTGTTTACCTGTCGTCTTCGGACTCGTGGTTTACCGACGCTACATGCTGCAACAAGATAGAATGCGGGGGGTGTAAAAATCCTGTTGAAAAGAATATTTTACACGTATAAATAGGTTAAGAAATAAAGTGGAAAATTCAATTCGAAGTTAAGAAGATAAGAATTAAAAATATGTATCAAGATATGACGTCATGGACAGGAAGTTCGATATGAAACGTGACGAAGATGATGGCAGACTTTCTCTTTGGCAGGTAAGCTGGTTGAGTTCGGGCGTCTTTTTCGAAGCTCTGCCATCGTTCGCCACTCCCTTTCCGGGAAGCATAATATTGGAAATGTACGTAATGTGTAACTTTACATTGCTATAAAATATAAAAGAGCATGACGCAATTGAGCAAATATGTTGTTGGCGTTATTTTTTTTTAATTTATTATCTTATTACGGAACCAAAAGAAAGCAAACGACACAGATATGTCTGCTTTTATAACTTCACTTTTTATAACTTCAATGCGATATAGGTACCGGAAGGTGGAACAGATGAACAAAAATAAATGAGAACAGAAAATATGAATGGAATCTCAAATCAATTTATTAATATTCCACGGTTTTAATACCAAAAACAGTAAATAGAAAAAGGTTTACTGTCAAGCAATTTAAAAGGTCCGGAATAGGGGGTAAACTTTAATTTTCGAGAGTGGAACCTCTCATTATCAAAAGAAACAGATAAAAAAATATGACCGAGTGTTCGAAAAGGCGAGATGGACACAACTGTTGACGAAATATATATATATATATATATATATATATATATGTGTGTGTGTGTATGTGTGTGTGTGTGTATGGTAATTTATATAGACAATATATATTTTTCGATATATATTCTTTAATAAGACATCCAAATTATGCAAATTACAAGCTCGATGAAAATTAGGTTACTAATTTGGCATGATCTAACATTCTTATAAATGTTTTTTTTCTTGTGGTTTCTGATGCGTAGCGTGTAAGTGCTTCTTATTGTAGTATCTTTCATGTTTCGAAACGATTGTAAAACCATCGACAGTTCTGTCATTGCAAAATAAATGTCATGAGTAACGACTGAATTTTGGTCATTTGAATTTAACTAATCACTATATATTGATGCATATATTTATTATTAATAATCAGACTTTTAAGATTCAACCACAATGGATGTTTATTTTTAATTCCAGAGAATGTATAAATAAATAAACAATAGAAAGATAGATTCCAGTAACTATGATTTTTTGGTTAGCTCTGTTAGTATAAAATATGGTGTCTATAGAGTAAACAGAATATTATGTTCCTAATTGAACCTACATATTTAAATGCTTTAATAATGTGAGTTTTATTATTATTTATTTTTATATTCTCATGTTTTGGGGCGGCACGGTTTTGAGAATATCCTTCTGACTTGTCGCACTTATAGAAAATCAAAAATATATGACTCTGTAGTTTGGTCGTTTAAGTCTCGACGAAACGATCCGTCAAGATCTGGATCATTTTTAAAAATGAATAAAAACATGATTACTGTTTTACTGTTCCGAGTTCGAATCGTGCGACCGGCTTGAATCGTTATCTCTACACTGATGATTCCACAAGGAAGAAACATATACGTATGTAGATAATAATTAAATATTTATTATTAAAATAATTATATATATAAAAACTAATGAACTGATCATCATGAATTTTGGAACACAGACGGTAGGCGTAAAGGGGTCCAAATATGGGCTTTATTTAGTTAAGTTTAATTTTATGCCAAGGGAGTAAAAAAGGATGGACGCCTTTCGTAAAAACTCAGATACTTCCGATTTGGGTGAACATTTTAACAATTGGTATTAGGTATTAATTAATGAATATTCCCTAAATTTGAGTTTCGTTTGAGTATGTTAAAAGGTTTATAGTGGCATAACATGGGCACAACCTTCCATTTGAACATTGAAATATTTCAGATTTGCATAGAATTTTATCCATGGTCATTAGACAAAAATTACTATATTCATTAGACAAATATTACCGTATTCATTACACAACAATTGCCATATTCATTATACAACAATTACCATATTTATTGGACAACAATTGCCATATTCATTAGACAACAATTGCCATATTCATTTGGACAACAATTACCATATTCATTAGATAACAATCGCCATATCCATTAGATAACAATTACCGTATTCATTAGACAACAATTACCATATTCATTTGGACAACAATTGCCATATTCATTAGATAACAATTACCATATTCATTTGAACAACAATTGCCATATTCATTAGATAACAATTACCATATTCATTTGGACAACAATTGCCATATTAATTAGACAACAATTGCCATATTTATTTGGACAACAATTACCATATTCATTAGATAACAATCGCCATATTCATTAGATAACAATTACCGTATTCATTAGACAACAATTACCATATACATTTGGACAACAATTACCATATTCATTAGATAACAATTAGCATATTCATTTGGACAACAATTGCCATATTCATTAGATAACAATTACCATATTCATGTGGACAACAATTGCCATATTCATTAGATAACAATTACCATATTCATTAGATAACAATTACCGTATTCATTAGACAACAATTGCCATATTCTTTTAGATAACAATTGCCATATTCATTAGATAACAATTGCCATATTCATTAGATAACAATTACCGTATTCATTAGACAACAATTACCATATTCATTAGACAACAATTGCCATATTCATTAGACAAAACTTACTTTATTCATTAGACAAAAATTACTTCATTCATTAGACAAAAATTACCATATTCATTAGAAAAAATATTACTTCATTCATTAGACAAAAATTACTTTATTCATTAGACAAAAAATACGTTATTCATTAGACAACAATAGAGCAAGATTCCCTCAATTTCCATTCATTAAGACTCGTTAAATTTTAGGCATTTTTTAGAATCAAAATTATATAATGGATTTTGATTAAAAATTAGAATAAAGATTCTAGACATAAGATTTAGTATCATTATAACTTTATTTTTATCTTCTTATTAGAACATCAAATGGTGCAAAGGTGTTCTCTTCGCAGAATAAATCTTACCCATCCTAAAATATATATTGATTATTATCTTCAGGAAAGAAACACAAACGTTTATTAACATTTTTAGATTTTCCTGAAAAAAAGAAAATAATTTATTTTTACTAATTTAATGTATTGGCCTATTGAAAAACATAGCCACCAAAACGTTCGTTGGCTCCAACCATCTTAGATCCGTTTTTACTGTAGTCAAGATTATTGAGTCTAACGATTGAAAATGTTTCTTTTGTTTTTAATAGTTATATACTATACGTCTCTCTTGGACGACATCGTGAAGTGATTTCAAACTGACTGTAGAATATTTATCAGAACAAACGACGCGCATTAAATAGGCTGAAGACAATGTGTATTTTTTTAATAAAGGGAAGAAGTTGTATTGCTTAGTGGCACATTTTGAATTGCCAGTTATCTCCCTTGGTGCTTTGTCAAATATTATCGTCGTTGTTCCAAAATGGCTACATTTTATAAACCGGTTAACGTGCATTTGTTTTTTTACTAATAAGTCACTACTTATCAAGGCCCAAAACTACTCGAGAACAAGGGTTAATAAGATGAAGAGACTGACAGTTGAATGATGATGAATACTATAAGAGGATTGATAATTTGTATTATTAAGATTATTAGGACAACTATACTGATCTTGGATGTTATTCTCGCAATCTTTCGATCGATGTAACCTCCGACTTTGTTTAAGTGCATCTTGTCGAACTGGGGATCGGTGGCGCAACGGATAAAAGCCCTAAGTAATAACCAGTATAAAATGGCAGTTTTCTGAAGGTTGAAGGTGCAATCCTCAGTACGGGCGATACGAATAATTCAATTACGAATTACTTTAGACTTTTGACAGTAACGAGAGGAAGCTACACCCGTGGATTAAATAAAGGGTTCCGTTTGACATTATGTGCAGAGGATTCCCAAGTTCGACAAGACGAACCTGAAAAGCTCGGTGGTTATATCGGCCGAAACTTTGTAAGAATAACATACAAGATGAAAACAGTAGTTCCAATAATTCAAATTATACAAAACAGCCGATCCAGAAAGCAGCAATTATTCCCCATTTATCAGAAACATCGCTTATGTAATGTGAGCAGAAAAGGACAAAACAGAGAGAGGCTACCAAGGTCTACTTTCTTTTTTCCATGTACGATTCAACTTGCTATAGCTAATTTATTTTGTGTTATCTTTATACTAAAATATGGTTTTAAGGAAAAATAAGTTGTTTGAGAATCACGCTGAAATGCATTTAGCTGTAAATAATTTAAGTAGATTACCGGGGGTTTCAAACTTGGGACTATATTACTGCACGCCGTTATTACGTAGAACGGGAATGGGTCGATCAAAAGTTAATGCGGCTAGAACTGGCTACAAAACTGACTCAGCCATTTGCGAATGTGGATGGAGGACTATAAGATGCAGCACTGCCTTGTCTCCATTCTACTGCCCAACCATTGCAGCTTGAAATGTTCTGTAGAGTGCAACAATAATGCAAAAGATTGCGTAAAAATTTTTTCCAAATTCAAATAAAATAAAACGAATAAATAAATAAATTTTCGTTTCGAAATCCAGCTTCAAAATTGTTGTAAAATGAAGAAGATAATAGATTTTATGAAGACAGTTTGGATTTTGGATTTTTCTAGGGGGTGGGGGGCAGATAACATTCACTGAGGAACCCCTTCGAAAACATATCTTGATTTATTAATTATCAAGATGAAATGCGTTCAAGACAGGCAAAGGACACGACTGCACGCCATCAAAACAACCCAAATTTACTCCGTCCGCAACAAGATGTGATCTCTTACAGCAACCGGCATTTACCTCATTTACTGACTAACACCGTTGGTGAATATATTAATAGACACTTCCCACAATTATCGTTTAAAATAAAAACTTGTATTCAATGAATTGTATAAAAAAAATAACCGTTTACATTTGTCAATGAGTTTTGCGATTAAATATAGTCCAAATGATTGATGTGTCGTAAAATCGATACACTATACGAGAGCAACTGATGTTAACAGTCACCTCCGTCATAAACTACACAAGACACACCACCATTCTATTTCAGCATTGCCTTGCACAGAATATGAACACATTTCTTGATAGGTCCTTCACTATCCACCAAGCTCCAGCCCCTGTCCCATCGCCGCAATGTTGCTTCCTTGTGCCTGTTTTACAAGTACTTCAATGGATTGTGCTCTGATGAGCTTGCTGCTCTGGTACATCCACAACATAAATTCCCTAAACCAACCCGACAATCTGCCAAATCCTATCCATTCACTGTGGAGGCCCCCAGATGCCGAAGAGCTTTCTACCCCAAAAGCTTCTTTTCTCGTGCTGCTGGACTCTGGAACTCCCTCCCTGCTTCCTGTTTTCCTGATTTACAGACATGCAGAAATTTAAAACTAATGTAAATAGATATTTCACTGCACATCGCCCAATTTAGGTTGACCCCCCCCCCCCAAAAAAAAAAACCTTCACCCCTTTTCTCAGTAGCCCCTTACGTCTACAGTGGCGTCCTGCCTTGTTTTGGGTGAACTATGTTGAAAAAAAAAATTAATATTTATTCTTTTTTGGGTCAATAGGAACAAAATTATTCAAGGTGTCAATATTTAGAGCGATTTTTTCCATCAACTTTTGGTTTTAAATGGTACTAGTGATCGAGAAGGGGGTGATAGAGAGATTGCGAAGGGAATGGAATGGTTACAGAGGGGGGGATAGAGATAGATAGATCGGGAGGAGGAATACAGAGAGAGAGATAGTGTTTTAAAAAGAAAGGTGTTACAAGTATCGTTTAAAATAAAAGCGTGTGTTCATTGAATTGTATAAAAATAATCGTTTACAATGGTCAATGCGTTTCGGCATTAAATGTAGTCCAAAGGGTTAATGTGCCGTATAACAGATAGAGATAGACCAAACGAAAGCAACTGATGTTAACAATCTGTCACCCATTTAAGTAGCGCGGTTGTTCAACGTTGCTTGACTTCGGTGATCTGCCGAGAATCTGCGTTTCAAACAAACAAACGAACACACACGAGAAACATAAATACGAACCAAGAATCGACCACTTTCAAAATAAAAAAGAAAGCAAAAAACGATGAAAACGCGCACATGGATATACAAGTCGGCAGGAATATTACCAACCCATTGCCGTCTCTCCCTCCGCATCATACAAGTGTCAGACCCATTTCCTCTTGTCGACCCTTTATCCCCATTGCGATCTCTAATGCCTTCCAGCGACAATCTTCTCTCTCTCTCTCTCTCTCTCTCTCTCTCTCTCTCTCTCTCTCCCCCCTCTCTCTGAGGGACAGGGTGCCGGTGTTTGATAATTAGTGCCGGGTTTGAGATCAGGGTCTGGGGTAAGAACCGGGCATCTTGCTTCCGGGAGGACAAATGAAACGATCCAGGGGAAAAAATGATGTGGATGAGGGACAACAGTGCGGACAGCCCAAAACATACAGACACGCACATTACGAATATATCCGATATATATATATATATATATATATATATATATATATATATATACTATCGAGAAAACTCGATGTTGCTCGGGATTTAATGAGAAATACTATGTTCTTTTTGATTATGCTGATAACACCAGACAACTTTCTTTTGGTTTTACTGCCGCCCATTCGGCCTTATAATATTGTCGGAAGAAACTGAAATTTTGGTAAACTCACTTAATTAGTGTCTTATTCAAAAGGTTAAAATTCAGTAATATGAAATATATCAAATAGATATACATATATATATATATATATATATATATATATATATATATATGATAAAAGTTTGGAAAATGAGCGTTCAGAAGTCAATGGTTTATATAACGTTCCATAGAATATTACAACCGATAAAAGTTTGAAAAGTTAGCGTTCAGAAGTCAACGGTTTATATAACGCTTCATAGAATATTACAACCGATAAAAGTTTGAAAAGTTAGCGTTCAGAAGTCAACGGTTTATATAACGCTCCATAGAATATTACAACCGATAAAAGTGTGAAAAGTGAGCTTTCAGAAGTCAACGGTTTATATAACGCCCCCTGGAATATTACAACCGATAAAAGTGTGAAAAGTGAACGTTCAGAAGTCAACGGTTTATATAACGTTCCATAGAATATTACAACCGATAAAAGTTTGAAAAGTGAGGGTTCAGAAGTCCACGGTTTATATAACGCTCCATAGAATATTACAACTGATAAAAGTGTGAAAAGTGAACGTTCAGAAGTCAACGGTTTATATAACGTTCCATAGAATATTACAACCGATAAAAGTGTGAAAAGTGAACGTTCAGAAGTCAACGGTTTATATAACGCTCCATAGAATATTACAACTGATAAAAGTTTGAAAATTTAGCGTTCAGAAATCAACGGTATATATAACGCTCCATAGAATATTACAACCGATAAAAGTGTGAAAAGTTAGCGTTCAGAAGTCAACGGTTTAAATAACGCTCCATAGAATATTACAACCGATAAAAGTTTGAAAAATGAGCGTTCAGAAATCAACGGTTTATATAACGCTCCATAGAATATTACAACCGATAAAAGTTTGAAAAGTGAGGGTTCAGAAGTCCACGGTTTATATAACGCTCCATAGAATATTACAACCGATAAAAGTTTGAAAAGTGAGCGTTCAGAAATCAACGGTTTATATAACGCTCCATAGAATATTACAACCGGTCGCATATTTTTGCTAGTTGGAAGCAAAACAGATACTGCATTATCTCCACACCTCTAAAAAGGAGAAGGTTATGTCTGGGAGGATAGTATCATTGCAACAGAACAGATACTACACTACCTCCACACCTCTCAAAAAAGGAGGACGTATTGTCTGGGAGGATTATATCATAAAAACATAACAGATACAATACTACCTCCACACCTCTCAAAAAAGGAGGACGTAATGCCTGGGAGGTTGAAATAATGGCAACAGAACAGATACTACACTACCTCCACACCTCTCAAAAAAGGAGGACGTATTGCCTGGGAGGATGATATCATAAAAAATTACAGATACAACACTACCTCCACACCTCTCAAAAAAGGAGGCCGTAATGCCTGGGAGGTTGATATAATGACAACTGAACAGATACAACACTGCCTCCACACCTCTCAAGAAAGGGGGCCGTATTGCCTGGGAGGATGATATCATAAAGTCATAACAGATACAACACTACCCCCACACCTCTCAAAATAGGAGGACGTAATGCCTGGGAGGATGATATCATGAAAACATAACAGATACAGCACTACCTCCACACCTGTCAAAAAAGGAGCACGTAATGCCTGGGAGGTTGATATAATGACAACAGAACAGATACTACACTACCTCCACACCTCTAAAAAAAAGAAGGGTGGCTGAGGAGTTGCATACCAGGTTGGAGAATCAAAGGTGACCTTGTAACCGGGTTCGAATCCTTCGACCGGCAGAAATTATCATCTCCTATATTGAAGATTGTGTAAGCATAAAACACATGTGTCTGTAGGTAAAAATAAACAGATATTTAAATAAAAATATTGTTATAGCCCTCTTTCAACAAGGACCGGGCCTCTAAGAGAATTAATAATAAGCTATCAATGTTAGCGTAATGCAATGTTCCGGATCGCCGTAGAACACTATTATGATTAGCTTATGGTGTATGTCCGCCGACTCGACATTGTATAGAGTTTAATTCTCTTCTTCCTCATGGTAATTGATGGGGGAAAGTGATGACTTTGTAACTTGGTTCGAATCCTTCGACCAGCAGTAATTACCATCTCCTAGATAGGTAAAAATTTAAAAAATATTTAAAGAAATTTAATATATATATATGTATATGTGTGTGTGTGTGTGTGTGTGTGTGTGTGTGTGTGTGTGTGTGTGTGTGTGTGTGTGTGTGTGTGTGTGTGTGTGATTGATTTTCTATAATCAACATGATGTTGAATATGAAGTCTGGTGTATCGGAGAAGACACCTTGCATGAATAAACACAGACACGCACCTGGCCGGATGAAACAAAATCCTGTTAACTGACACGAAAACAACTCTTCTGATAATTAATTATCAAGAGATGTTATGCAGAAAAACTGGAAATGTCAACTGCAAAGATTATCCCGCAGATACGAATACATCCGTCACTAAATAAACTCCCTAGTGTCGGGGCTATATTGACAGCGAAGGCGAAATCAAAGACTGGGCGCTTCCTGGTGGATGCTTGGGCGGCTCAAATCAATATCTAAACTAACTCAAACTGAGATAGAGAGTCGACTGGCGACCGAGTTCAAGGAATCAACTTCTGTCGATTTCCGTGCATCTTCCGCCTTTCTCACTCACTCCACTCAGTCACCGCCACCGACAATATATATCAATGTTGGACGTTATTCTTTTAAACACAGAAGAAATACAATCAATAATAAACGCATCATAGCACCCACAGCCAGGAATGTTCTACACTCAAGTTTCGCCGTCATTTAGGCCTTTCAGTAAGACACATTCGGACTCAAGATTTGAAATCCGAGTCACTTGTATGCGAGTCTGGTACTCTGCAACTTGATCCACCACGCCGCACACAAAAATATTTTGACAATTATCACAGAGCAATCAAACTGCGGTGAACGACCGGTTATGTGATGTACTTTCCCTTCTCGAGTAGCGGTTTAATAATTCAATTAGCAAGTCGGAAAACTACACAGAATTGTGTATAGCTATACAAATGGAATCGTGTTTCGATTTTCACCCTCCCCTCCCTTATATAGTCTCTCTCTCTCTCTCTCTCTCTCTCTCTCTCTCTCTCTCTCTCTCTCTCTCTCTCTGTATATATAGATAGATAGATAGATAGATAAATAGATATAGACATATATATATATATATGTGTATATATATATGTATATATGTATATATATATATATATATATGTATATATATATATGTATATATATATGTATATATATATGTATGTATATATATATATGTATATATATATGTATATATATATATGTATATATATGTATATATATGTATATATATGTATATATATGTATATATATATGTATGTATATATATATATGTATATATATATATATATATATATTTAAAGTAAATATTAATTATTTTTACGTACATACATCGATGTTTGATGCTTACGCAATCTTCAGTGTAGGGGATGTTAATTCACATCGGTCGGAGGGTACGAACCCGGTTGTACAAATCGCCACTTATATGAGTTTGAATAAACGTAGAACACGCATCTGAAGAAGGGAAATTTTCTTCTCGAAATATCATATTATACGGAACTTCTGTTAAACTACACTGACCCAAGTTAGATTGTAATGTAATATATATATATATATATATATATATATATATATATATATATATATATATATATATATATATATATATTGTATCAATAAAAAAGGTGGAAACAGCAAAGCTCATGTTTAATTTGCTTCAGTTCGTGTTTATCCATTACACGTCTGCATTCTATTGCCTTCTATTAATTACCTTTTTCAGCAGCAAGTCGTTTTTTATGCAAGCTTCATTAAAGACCACGGAGTTCTCTCTCTTCACGATCTTTCTAGTCAATTTCTCGAAGCGGCAGAGCGATTCTTCGGTTTCCGGGTGTTAACCGATGGAATATGGCACGTAGCGTTGTGTCGTGGGCCATTCATCTAGCGCTTTCGGTCTTTCAACTGTCTTCAGCAGGCTGTGTCTTATTGTTACTAAGAGCCGTATTTATCGTTTTATTATTGATTATATAGCTATTAATTTACATATACATACATATTTATATATTTCCTCCAACCAATTCATCTAGGATATATATTCGATCATCGAAGCACAAATTCTGGTTGCTTCGATTTTCTCCTAAATGGATCCTAACGACCGGGATATATTTACAATATTTCCTGATATTCACCACCCTCCCACTTCTAATGTCATTCCAGTTAGAATTATTGATTTGAACGCAGAAATTGGTATAGGACCACAATTGGGAAATGGATGGTAATTATTTCCTATAAAGCGTGTTCTCTCCTCCTTATGAACCAGTGGAATTAATAAGAAACTTTTTCTTCTCCCTCCTATCTCACATGTACTCATGCACTTGTCAGTGCACTGATGTTAGTATAGGCCCAACTATACTCCTATTCTATTACATCCCTTATTTCCTGGTCACCCTTGACCCTTCTCTTATAATAATGTTTTATAAGGTGTTTTCTCCCCCTAAAAAGTACCTTGTCCATGTACTCTTCCTCCTTCCCTCTTACCCTAATCTTCTCCTTGCGGGATTTTTTCTTAAAAAACCTTAAGAAAACGAACCATGACAATATTCAACCTTTGTTATCTAAACTTATTTATGTTTCTACCTTATTTTTATTCATAGTTCTAAGTTATTATTAATTCATACTATTATTATCAATTATTTTTTCTATATTTATCTTATATTTTCATTTTGTATTTCTAATTTTTATTATCATCTCCTTATTTTTTTAATCTTTATTTTTATTTTATTTTGAATTTTACCTTAATTATTTCTAATTTTACCATTTATTCTATATTATTAGTTAACTATTTTATTATTTATTTCTTATTTTTTATTTACTTATTAATAATTTTATTAATTTTTTTCTTATATATATTTTTCTATATATATATTGTTTATTTCTTTATATTTCTTTATTAATATAATTACCTTTATGTTTCATTTTATTTTATTTTATTTTACTCTATTATACTTAATTCTTTCTATTTTTATTTTTATTTTATTATTTTTATTTTTATTTTATTTTCTATTTTTTATTTCTTTTCCTTATCATTTTATTTTATTTTTCCTTTATATATTTTATCATTTTTATTGTTTATTTTTTATGTTTTTATATTTTTTATCTTATTTTTTATTTTTTATTTTTATATTTTTTATTATATTTTATTTTATTTTATTTTATTTTATTCTTGTTCTTTTTATTTTCATTTTATTTTTATATATTTTTTTATTTTATGATGTTTATAATGTTTTATTATTATTATTATCATTTTATCTTTCTAATTTTAATTTATATTTGTAACTTATTCCTTTTTCTAATATTTGTCTATGTGGCTCCTCATCAATAGATGTTCCTCTACGGCGAACTTGTGATTTATTCCTTGATTTTTCTGTAAGACGTGGTGCTTAAGTCGCCGATGAAGTGACTTTTTGCAGTAGCTTTGTTAATTTTTAAAAAATTTTAAATTAAAAAATAAAATAAAGTATTTCCAGAATGTTTTGGAAACGGCCGTACGCCATACTAGACTTGAAAAATACCACACAAACACTGCTATGTTTCAAACATTTGTACTTATGTATTATTTCTTCAGACTAATCATTCTGAGTAAGTCTTGAAATAAAGACGAAATGTTGATGAATACATAAATAATATTTTTATTCCATGTATATATATATATATATATATATATATATATATATATATATATATATATATAGTCACCACAGCACAATCACGTTGACACACCGGTTCCCGTTAGATCACCGAAGTTAAGCAACGTTGAGCCTGGCCAGTATTAAATGGGTGAACATTTGGGACTGCCAGGTGCTGTATGTTCTCTCTGTTTACCTCGGCATTGTTTCCAGTCGTCTTGATCTGCTTGCCATTGGAATCAAGCAGTGCCGACTCAGGAGAGGTGTTGTTAGGGATTGTGCAACCCTTGCTTCGTAATTACACGCGCAGCCAGCCCCTTATAGGGCTATCCATAGTCTATCTAGACTGAACAGAGGGCCTACCTAGTCACCACAGACAGACTGTTTCGCTGTATCACAGCTATTCATGACTATACAAGCAACTGCCTGAAGCCCGCCTCGAAACTCAACCGTCTGGGCGACAGTCGGCGCTTATAACCCATATGCGAATTGGCTGCTCAGATAGGTGAAATAAAAATGATAAACGTTGTCAAATGCCGGAAGCTCCGTTTGTATACACAAAAAGCATTGCATTTATACGTTAGTGCCAGTTTGTTATTTTACTTGCCAGTAAAGGGAGCATATTTTAGCTATCCACAGACCAACTGTTTCGCTATATCACAGCTCTTCAGTGCAGCTATGTATGTGAGTAGCAATGCAGAAAACCGGAATAGTGAAAGAGAGCATGAGCAGAACGAAAAATCGAATGAAATATTTGTAGTATTAATCTTCACAATTATCCATTTGTCGATAGATATTTAACATAAAATATCAGTAAATATAAGACTTACTGTTAATATATATATATATATATATATATATATATATATATATATATATATATATATATATATATATAATGGGCAATCAACAATTCCCCCACTATCCAACCACAATGATGTCGTTTGCACGGCAACATACCCAGCGTTTCGCTTTAAACTCCACGCTGCACTCAGCAAACCACCCGCCCTCCAAATTTCCTACTGCGGATGGAAGCAACAATCGATGACCTGGTAATCACCCCATTTTATTTCATAGACATCATAAAAACGTTGACACCTCCAAAGCATGTGGGACTGATCTTATACCAATAATATTAATAAAGAAATGCTTTGCTGAACTGGCCCCTGTCCTCTCCAAACTCTATAACAAATCCCTTGCCGCTATCTTGCATCCTCGATAACTGGAAAATTACCTCTGTGGTACCAGTTTTCAAGAATTCTGGAGATAAACTGATCCTCAGAATTATCGCTCTATCAGCCTCCTCCCGTTTTTCGCTTAAATCTTTAAATCCTAAATCAATCTAGCAATAGTCCGGCAACTTCTTAATACTAAACTTCTTTCTGTCCGTCAGTATGGATTTAGGCAATCAAGATTTACTGCGGATATCCATAACGGTCATCTCCGAATGCATATACCATACACTGGACAAGGCAGGTGAAGCAAGGGCGGTAGCGCTTTATATATCCAAGACCTTTGAAAAGGTCTGGCATAAAGGTATTCTCCTAATAATTAATTCATATGTTATTACTGGACGAATATTTGGTATAATTAGATCCTTCCTATCCAACAGAAAGATCCAGGTTGTTTTCGATGGCCGTTCATCCAAACAAAATGACGTAAATGCAGGTGTACCCCAGGGATCCATCTTTAAACCTTTATTGTTCCTGATTTTCATAAACGACCTCCCTGATAACATTGTGTCTAAGATAGATATATTTCCTGGCGACACCACGCTCTCATCATGTGGGTAAAACGGACGCGCACATATCCGAGGCAATGCCTGAATCCTTAGAAAGTGACCTCCACTTTGTAGTGGAATGGGCTCATAAATGGATGGTAACATTTAATGCTTCTAACACAAAGCTTCTTTCCTTCAACAACTACAAGAACCCTCTTCAACTACTTATTGCTACGGCAAATGGCATCCTACCTGAGAGTCAAACGTTCAAACTCCTCAGCTGCTGCAAAGAAGGTGGGGTTCTCCTTACTGTGCTGACAGTATCCTATATCTCATCAAATCCACTATCCACCTATGCATGTTGTCACATCTGGGTTGGTGCACCATCCACTAGTCTCTCCCTCTTAGACAAGGTCAAAAAAATAGTCTCTAATCTAATAGGTCCCGCGTTATTCACAAAACTCTATCCCTGTTCCATCGTCGCAATGTTGCATCCTTGTGCTTATTTACAAGTACTTCAATGGAATGTGCTCCGATGAACTTGCTGCTCTAGTGCCCCTCTCGACGTTAATACACTAGTTAATATATTTATATATATATATATATATATATATATATATATATATATATATATATATTATACAACTATTATATTATTATAAGCCTCCTTCACTAAAAGACCGGGCACTCAGAGTGAGTTTAATAACAAGCAGTACAAATAGCTTCATGCAAGTTCCAAATACAGTTTGTTGATCACTTTAACTGCTCGTGTAAATTAGCCGCCGACTCGCTATTTACAAGGTTAAATTCCTCTTTAATTATTAGCTAATTCCCTATGGCCGAGGGGTTAACGCTCTTGACTGCAAATCAGTGGCGATTTGTGATCAGAGTTCGCGCCCGCCGACCGTTGAGCATTAGCTTCCGTCACTGAAGATTGCGTTAGCGTGAAACATCTATGTCTGTAGGTAATAAATAATTAATTAGTTAATATATATATATATATATATATATATATATATATATATATATATATATATATATATATTGGCGTGTTTACCTAGCATATGCATACGCGCTTTATGTCTTTTTTGTTTATTAGTGCGTCCATGCGAGTGTACCTTGTGCGCCAGGGTGCGCGTAGCTGCATCTAACCATCCCCTCTCTCGTCGTCATCGGAATTATAAGTCTATCGTATTCTTCCGCCTTCGCCCATTTTAAATTAATCTTGTGCGCCGAGTCGACTTCTCGATAAACATTCTGTGGGAACGGACTCTGCTGTTGTCAGCAGAAAACTAAAAATAAAAACGGAGGATCAAAATGTAACAAAAAAGTAACCTCTCCACCTCTATTTTAGAGGCATGTCTCTCACTCTATTAACTGTCTGCCCATTCATCTTGCTTGTGTGCTTTCACGGAGGTTATCCTCCTTTTAACGTATCTGTCTGCACAGTTTAATAATCCTACTTAACTATTTTTTATATTGCTATATTTAGTATTTATTTACCTCCTCTCCAGTGGGGTTAGGCACAAGGCCAGTTTTATCTTACTCCCAAAAGTAAGATGTGACCCAAGGTCGGGTCGGGAAAGTGGGGTTTGAAAAGCCAGCGCCCGAGAAAGTGAGCACTCTGGCCATTAAAAATTGCCTGGGCAGCCCCGTCGGCATTCCCCGGTAGGGGCGCCTCAGGCAGTAAGCAATAAACTTACTCCTCCCCAAAGAGGAGAGGCAAAGCCTGGGAGGGTGGACCTCCTAGAACTGCACAGGATAGACCCATAGACCGGCGTAAATCAAGCCCCGAAGGCCAAGACAATACCAGTTTATGGGGTGTAGTATCCATCGGAACAGATACTACACTTTGATCTTTGCCATTGCTGGTTTAGTAGCTGTTTTGGTTGTGTCAATAATATGCATGCATAACTTGCTTCTTTTATTTTCTTTTTTTATGGAAATCGCTCCAGAAAACACATGAAGCCACTTGATGTAAGGAGCTAAAACATACAACTTCAAGGTAAAAAAAACTAGCCAACGATAAGTGTTAGATGGATAGATTCCGACTCAGAAAATAGCAATTCTTCACCTTTTGTAAGATACATAGCGCATGGAATGTGAGGACTAAAGGATAAAATAAGGGAAGCGAGAGTTACGAGGCTTCTTAAAGTAAACGCAAGTTCCACTTTCTACTCCCCTAGGAATTATTGATAGACAGTTAAACTCTGTGGCTTTTTAGCTAAGAGCAAGTGTAGTATATGTTTTGGTGGTGTACATCATCTTTTCTGCAGTCAGTCAGGAGAAATACTTCTAGATTAAGGCGATTTTTTAAATTGTCCCAATACAGAGTGTAAAAAAATCGACCTTGTGTCTAACTTTGCCCTTGTGGGGAAACAAGTAAATAATACCAGACACAAAGACGGATAAACTATCAAAGATTTACGCGTGTGCCGTTCATTTATTTGCTGGTATAAAACTTAGTTTCAATATTCAGAAAATGTGAGAAATTAAAGTTGAGAATTGTGACGTGGATTTGGTTACATACCTTAACAAAGAATATTTCTATTATATTTTCTGTCTGTCTGTCTGTCTGTCTGTCTCTCTCTCTCTCTCTCTCTCTCTCTCTCTCTCTCTCTCTCTCTCTCTCTCTCCTACCCTACTGATGTTCCACCTCTCCACGACAAGTGCAGCTTGCACATCACCTGCTATAAATGTAGAAGATCTGTATATTCCCCTCAATGGATAAATAGATAGATCGATAGATAAATTGATATAAACATATTAAGACATTTCTCTGACAATTCGACGTGAATTTTCTTCCATAATTGCTTTTAAACGTTCTCTGTCAATATTGCATAGGCGTCCTCTTCACATTCAGAGGCATGCAGAGTGAGTGGGCGACGAGAGGGTTACTTTCTTATAATATTTCTCAGTACTAGGACATACACTTGAGTCGTTGGGGCATACACTCAAAGAGTGGCCCCGGGCATCATCAGGGCTTCACCAGGGGATCACCAGACCTCTGTACGTCACTGTTAATATTCAACTCTCTCATTAAAACTATGGAATTTCTGAAACGATCCTCGTAATGTTTGTTCTCCATAGGGTCTTTATCCTCATGCTTTTTTTTTAAGTAACGGCTGTTTGGGAAACATTATGACCGATTTTGAACTCACGCAAGAAAAGTATACACATTCTTTCTTTTTTATCTTCGTTATGAAGGTCTTATATGCTTTAGACCAGTGGTCCTCAACCCCTGGGCCGCGGACCGATACCAGGCCACGAATCAATAGGTACTTCGGTTAGCGTTGTCTCCTATTACTCCCAGATGGGACTGCTTCGCTGCAAAAAAAAACAAGTACAGACTCCCATTGATTTGACGTTATTGTAGAATTAAAATTTGCATGCAATTCATATTCGTTTTTGTGGTGTATCTGTATCATATTTTAAAGGCATGTTTAAGGGTTACCATAGCGACTACAGCGAGGGGGATGAAAGGGCAGTTGTCGCCAACAGAGGGATAGGAAGAAAAGGAGAGGGAGAACTTGTGAGTCTTAGCGGACACAAAACATGCATCAGACTTATGTGATAGTTCAAACAAGTAACTTCATTCAGATGTTGAAAGATTACAACCGTAGAATACCGCGCTGTTGTAAAATTGTCAAGCGTTGACCAGTCCGCGCTTATAAAAAGATTAGAGACCACTGTTTTGCTTTGGACTTATATTTTGGAAAGGAAGTATTGGAATTATTTTTCGGAATTATTTAAATGAGAATTGATAAGTTATGCTATTGGGATTGTTCTGACTATTTATAATTGTAATAGAAATAAGGGGGGGGAGTAAAATGATTTCATTAGCTTCTATAAATGCGTGGATAAGCCGTCTCCAAAAGTTAGAAGGATTTTTTCTTCGGTTTTCCTACATTTCTGTTTAGTATGGTCAAAGTGGTATTGTGGATCTTCATGGCAATTATGTTGTAAAAACTGATAACTATAAACTTAGTTGTTTTTTTCTTGTATCCTAAAAACATGAAGTCACAACGAAATGCATGCATTTTGGTGTAAAAAAATTGAACTATTATTCTAATTTTTTTCACTACGTGTCGCCCGATCTGACCCCGACCTTCTACAACTGCATCTATTCAAACTTAAGAATAGTTATGCTAAACTCATGAATCTATGCGATATTTAGAACTGATCTCTTTATGTAATTTTAATTATTATTTTATCCTTAGTTACTATCGCTTCAATCTCATGTAGGCTATCACTTAGAACCGATTGCAATCAACGCCTTTATCTGTTGCGCCACGGGTCGTTAACTAAAAATAACATAATAATTAACACTTCTACTGGGTCATAGCTGACAGAGCGAGAACAATATACCCGCGTAGATTAAATAACAGATTCGGTTCGAAATTTCGTATTTACAAGTTAGAAAAGATACACCCGAAGCAGGTCGGAGATTACATCGGCCGAAACATTGTGGAAACTAAAACCAAGATGGGGATAGTAGTTCGAATAATCCAGAATATTATTAACTGTCTGCTAGTACAAAATGAAATTAAAAATTGTTGTTCTAACAATCAATCTACCTAACTTTACATGCTTTATTGTTCGTTCTTCTCCCTCCTGACGATGGCCAGGGAGATGACGAAATATCTGGCCGCAGGTTGACTCCTGGCGTTGACGCCACACAGTTGTTACCGGATTTATGCAAGTCAGGTTTTCTTTTGTAAATCTGCAATCCTGTTCTGCTCGTATTACGTAGCGCCATCGTTAATTCTGCTTTGCCAGGCGTGGCGGTCTTTCGCAGATGTTCCCTCCGGACCCTGATGCTGATAGGAAAAATACACAAGCGACAAAAAAACACAGAGATAACTGCGAAATTATTTCCACTTGAAAACTATACATTGCATTAAGTGTTGTTTTAAGCTCAAACGATGGCAAACTCCGCTATTATTGCCAACATATGCTTCTTAATTCTTAACCACATCTTTCTAAGTGTAATGCCATATAGACTCGCCATACAGGGTGATCTAAAAAAAATGACCATCCATGGAATCGTTAATAAAATCCACAATCCTTTCTGTAAAGTGGTTGACTATAGTCGTGGGTGACCCGAAGGCTCCTTTTTTATTAGCTACTATAGCGAGATATAGGGGAGGGCACAACTTTTTTTACTATTTTTACTCTTCTTACCCTTGATCCTCATCTTATAATGCTGGTTGTTTAGCAAGGGGGAATCAAATACTAATTTTTAGTCTTTGATATGACTCGACCGAGAATTGAACCCTGGTCTTCCAGCTCATGAGCGAACACCCTAACGATTATGCAAGTTAGTACAAATAATCTTCAGTCATGAGCAAAGTTTCTTTTAAAGAACTACTCGTCTGTGGAAGACAATACAACGATGATACTTCCCTGATGACTACAACATGGTCGTTTTCAAGTTTAATATTAAAACATTCTTGTGGAGCTGTCTTTTTTGATAATCAAATGTTGCTTCGTCTCAACAATCGTCAAGGTGTTGTTTAATCGCCCACAAACTCATTAACTCTTATCCTCGAGTTGCTTTTAGACCTTGATAAACGCTGAATCATTAGTACAAACAAGGGTAGTCCTAAGATGCTATACTGCTGTCACATCTGAGGAGGTGTATGACTTGTCCACCAAGTTTCAGTTATAAATCTTTAACAGTCTTTCTTATTCTTGCAAGCCTTACCGATGTTTTATAACAATGTTTAAAATAGGTCTCGTAGACAATTTGAGTTCTACCAATGTTGAATATCATTCGATTAAATTCTTAAGGGCATCACATTAAAGTACGTGTTAGGAAAACAACACCGCACAGAGAAATACGTTTACGTTTGAATTAACGATAATGATATAAAGTAGCCCCAAAAGATGCCACTCATGGAATAGTATATAATATTCACAATACTTTCTGCAATCCAACAATATTTTTACTTACAAACTTCAGTTTATTGCTCACTTGTCCACCGAATTTCAGTCATGAATGTCCAGCAGTCTTTGTTTTATCACCTTTCAATGATATGCGGGGACACTTTGGTGATCGTTTCATTAGTAGGTGTGATTCTGAATAATCTTAACACTCATCTGACCATAATCCTACAGATTTTGATCTGTGGAGAAATCTCAA
>OY744523.1:35038599-35041099 GCA_963556195.1 Sepiola atlantica | reverse complement strand
GAATCAGCAGTAGGTGATATTAACTGCAGGAACGTGTGACACAAGGCCAGAAGATGGGGAGAGTCAGCTAGCGTCCTTAAAGAAGAAGCACTCTGGCCTATTAAAAATTGCCTAGGCAGCCCCGGGGGTATTAACCCGGTCGGGACGCCTCAGGCAGTTAGCAATAAACTAACGCCACGTCAAAGAGGGGGGGGCAAGGCCTGGGAGAGGGGACCTCCTAGGGCTACCCAGAACCAATACCTCAGCCCGACAGATAAAAGGACACCGGAATGGCCCAGTTTCTGTCGGACTGATTGTCGAGAACTGATCCTAAACTAGTATTTAGCAGTTAAGAGTCTCTAAGCAACTGAAGTTGCGGAGAGACTTCTTCAGTAGTAGTTGTCGTGTCTGGTTGTGCTGCCGGGCAAAAATAGTAAAACCGTCTCTGCCTATTATTCTCACCTTCTCTTACTAACACCCCGCTCTTATTTCATACTCTCTCGTTCTCTCTCTCTCTCTCTCTCTCTCTCTCTCTCTCTCTCTCTCTCTCTCTCTCTCTCTCTCTCTCTCGGTCTCTTCCTCTCTCTTTCTCTCTCTCTCTCTCTCTTTCTCTCTCTATCTCTCCTTCTCGGTATCTCTCTCTTTCTCTCTCTCTCTCTCTCTCTCTCTCTCTCTCTATCTATCTCGGTCTCTCCCTCTCTCTCTCTCGGTCTCTCCCTCTCTCTTTCTATCTCTCTCTTTCTCTCTCTCTCTCTCTTTCATTCTCGGTCTCTCTCTCTCTTTCTCCCTGTCTCTCTCTCTCTCTTTCTTTCTCTCTCTCTCTTTCTCGCTCTCTCTCTCTCTTTCTCGGTCTCTCTCTCATACACACGTATGAAATGAAAGTCGAAATCCTCTATTTTCCCCAGTAATCGTAAAAGTTAAATGATTGCATTTATTTCTAATATGTTAACAAATTCCAATCATTCTTTTATATATTTTGCGCATTTTATATAAACGTTCCCTTCGGGAAGTCTAAAAGAGTATACCCCTAATTTTTAATGGCACTTAGATTACATTTAAATGGCACGAAAATCTACAGATTAAAAATATTGTTACAGCTTTCACTTATCTCTAGATCCCAAAAATTAATCATTTTTCCAGCTCATAACTTCAAACGTGTAATCCTGATTTTAATCCACTTTGAAGTATCGTGGGGTTCGACGATTTGAACTTACTCAGGAGTATCCTCAATTTCATGAAACTGATCTTCCCTTTATTACGTACTTAGTTGCTTTCGACTAATATTGCAGTATTACAAAACGATCATATACAGGACTACTGTAAGCTCTGTAATATCTACATATATATATATATATATATATATATATATATATATATATATATGTTATTGTTTATTATCTATGTACGTATACGTTTCGTCCTTTTTGATCTGGACTCATCAGCATAGAGATATGACTATTCATTACCGGTCATGCGATTCGAAACCCTGGATTACAAGTATTTTTCAACTAAAATCCAACGTCGCTAACCGCTCGGCCAATTTTAAATAGCTGATAAACAATGATAATTTTAACACTTTTTAAAGCGGATTCACATCCAGGCATTCTACTTCTATTAGGGAAGGAATGATGCATTATAAAGCAAGTAACGTCATGCTGTGTTAGTACTATCATTACAGTGCTCTTCTTTTTTACGAGGAGCGACAAATATAAATATTTGTTATTGTTTATTATCTATGTACGTATACGTTTCGTCCTTGTTAATCTGGACTCATCAGCATAGAGATATGACTATTCGCTACCGGTTATGCGATTCGAAACCCTGGATTACAAGTATATATATATATATATATATATATATATATATATATATATATATATATATATATATATATATATATATATGAGGCCTGTCTAAAACGTATCCGACCTTAGGCAAGAAAAAATTGTTCAAATACGTGACGGGGTTGGGATCCTAATCCTCTTTAAAGTAGGCCCCTTGTGCTTGCACACACTTAGCCCACCGATCCATCCACTGCCGGAAACACCTCTAGAAGTCTTCTTTTGAAATGGTGTTTATCTCCGCTGTCGCGTTCCGCAGTATCTCTTTTTTTTGCACCCTCTAAACAACAGCTGCACTCCGAGCAGTTTGGGGCATGTCAGAACACTGGTTACTCTCCGCTGATGTGCGGCCATTTTTGAATCGGTTGAACCACTCTTTAATTTGTGTTACACATCGCATCTTCCATAAAAAAAAAGAATACCCATCTCAGAACAGGTATAAGCAATAAATATAGCATGAGTTTCAAATTTTAATTTTTTTTCTTTGGGGGTTATGGTACGGTTTCGGTGGTAAGCCCCCACCCCACCTAAAAATAATTAATGTGTCCACGTTACTCACCCTGTTGCTTAGAATACATATTCTATAATTCATAATGATAAGTTTAATAGTTTAGACTTTTACCAAGCACATACATATTATTGACGGCTTCGCATGCGCACCGATCATTTTTAATGTATTA
>OY744523.1:35021099-35033599 GCA_963556195.1 Sepiola atlantica | reverse complement strand
AAACCATTTATTCCCTCCTTTCTACTCATTTTAACCCTTTTGGCTAAGATCAAAGTGTAGTATCTGTTCCGATGGATACTGCACCCCATAGACTGGTATTGTCTTGGCCTTCGGGGCTTGATTTACGCCGGTCTATGGGTCTGTCCTGTGCAGTTCTAGGGGGTCCACCCTCCCAGGCTTTGCCTCCCCTCTTTGGGGAGGAGTAAGTTTATCGCTTACTGCCTGAGAATCGGGGAATGCCGACGGGGCTGCCCAGGCAATTTTTAAACCCCACTTTCCCGACCCGACCCTGGGTCACATCTTACTTGTGGGAGTAAGATAAAAACTGGCCTTGTGCCTAACTCCTGGAGGGGAGTAAATCAATACTCATTTTAACCCTTTTGGTGCTCATTGGCTATCCCATAATTATCGCGACTTTGTCTCACACCTGACATTTCTGCCTGAAGATGCTAAATCAATTAAAATTGTTAAACACTAGCGGGATCCGTTTCCCCGTGATTTCCTGGAAAATTAAAGAAACCAGAAATCGCAACCCCCGGAAATAAATTGACCGGAAAGAACTGGAAAGACTCTTTTCACCCAATATTCTTAGCATTTACAACGATATAAAAAATATGCATAAATAAAACTGTGTGTTACAATAAAATAAAAAGAATCGTTGTATTAAAAAAAACAATAAAAACGAATAGTTAATTAATAAGATGTCATTTTGCAAAGCAATATGAAAATTACTTAACCTTAAAACATCGATCGCATACACATGATCAGAAATATATTAGAAAGCTATTGCGCCTTACCGATGGGTTTATAAATCCTTTATGCCCAGTGTCGCCGCTCCCGCTGCCGTCGCTGTGAACCAAGGCTGATTTTTGTCCCTTGATAAAAGTCACTCCTTCACTACAGAAAACATCAGGAAGACAATCTATATGCGCGTGAAACGGAGAGGGAGAGATGGAGAAAGGGAGAGATGGCGAGATAAATAGATCGACAGATAGTTCGTCTCGCTACATCTGGCTGGACGATGACCTGCCTGGTTGATAAATTGGCATGCGTGGCCATCTCGTTCGCTAGATTTGCCCACTCCTGGCATTTCCTTGTGGTGCGTTCATAAAGACAAAGTCTACTCAACATCGGTGAACTTAAGGAAGAAATCCGAGCTGCCATTGCTCAAATGTCGAAAAGCCGGGCTTATATTGTCATCCATAGTGTTTTGCTGTATTCTAGCTATGCAGTGCGACTAAAAAATGTAGACCTTTCTACACAGATGTGTTTAACCGCTCGGTCACTGGGAATGATCAGTATGGTACGGCGAACTTTATTGTAAAGAGTCTGACACGTCTCACCAGTTTTCTGCGCATGTCAAATGGAAGCACCAGCAGAATAGCGCCAGAAGAGAAAGAAGAATCGACTCCGTCTGAATATGCATTACCAAAGGGTAAAGTGGGGTAACCAATTTTCTCAAATGTTTGGATAGCGCCAATCAAGGTCGGGGGAATATAATATATAGAGGCTCTATTTTAAAATTTGACAATATGAGGTATCCCACGATACTTTTTCCCTTTTAATTTTAAATAAAAATAATAATTCTTATAAAAGATAGCATAATAATAGATTTCCGATTTAATTATGTTTTTCATTCATTTGCAAATGTCTAGTGAGAACAGATAGTACACTTTGACTTATTTAATGGCATAAAATATTAAAATTTACAAATTAAGCATAAGGCAATCAAAAGTGTGGGGAAAATGGTGGTCGTTGGTCATAATAGGTCTTAAGTAATAAAATTAACTATTGGCTAAATCATCTCAGTCACCACAATATCACATTTACTCTGCAGGCTATACTATTTAAAATTCTTAAACAAAAAGCCAAGGAACTGTAAAACATAACGTTTTTATGACTACATCACAGTGGCAAAATATTAAAATTTTGATAATAAACTGCCTTCCCTAAAGGAAGAGATAATTCCTGGGTTGATGTCATGACGGGCGAACAGATACTACACTACCGCCACCCCCAAAGTGTGTAACGCCTGGGAGGATAGTATCATAACAATATAAGAGATACTACACTCCCTCCCTCAACATATTATATTAAGATTAATATATGAAGTAATAATTACTCCCATACTATTTCGGTTTATACTACACTACCCAATATACTATTTCTGTCTATACTCTACTATCCCATACACTATTTTATACGAAGTACTTTGTACAGTAATCTTCCATCGTATAATTTGAGCTTCATACAGACAGATATATGATCTCCATATAGAAGCGTGTTTCGTACATTTTTAGGACTATACTATATTAAAAATGTACTTGAAAAGTTAAATAATATTAAATTAAAACAAAATGAAAAAGGAATCATAAAAACAAACAAGTCATACTGTGAGGAGTTAGTACGCATTTTGCATAAATTCTTCAAATTTCGTTCGAATTTTTTTTCATGAAATTTAATTAATAATATGTTCTTTATTCAAAACCAATATGCAAATATCAGGAAATTTCATCGGCTGACGTGGCAGGCCGAGAGCAGGCTCAAGGCTTTTCCATAAATTGTGGCGATGGAGGAGTGTTCGAAAGGCCATATCAATTCACGATGGCTCCCGGTATGGCGCGTCATTAACATTAACTGCCTGCCCCTCAATATTTATATAAAAAAAGACTCCATTGAATTGGTCAGATATTCCTCTCTCGCGGGCAGGAATGGTTTTTCAACGGGACCAAAGATGCAAACCCGTCATTTATAACTTAGCTAAGTTTAATTTTTTTCTTATTTCTGTTTCTTGTTTTTAAAATAATTCATGCCCTAACTCTTTTGATTTTTTACTTTTATTTAAATTAATTTTTCTATTCATATATTTCTTTCTTTTACGTATTTTCTTTGTTTTCTTCTATTCTGGTGAATGTATCGTGTCTCTAGTCAGTTTCCATGTCTGAATTCAGTTACACTAGATTAATTCAGCAATGAAAGAAAATTTTAAAAGAAAAAAGTATTCTATAGCTAATTAAGTTTTTTTTTTTTTTAAACCCACCCAGCCTCTAACCTTAAAACCTGCTTGTCCTTCAATATCTATAAAATAACTCCATTGAATTGGTTAGATATCCATCTCTCCAGGACGGGAGTGGTTTTTCAACGAAACAAAAGATGCAAAGCCGGTATTTATAACTTAGCTAAGTTTATTTATTTTTACTTTTTCTGTTTCTTGTTTTTAGATTAGTAATGCTTTAACTCTTATGATTTTTATTTTTATTTAAATTATTTTAATATTTTTTTTAATTAATGTATTTCTTTCTTTTACTTATTTTCTATTTATTCTTCTATTATGTGACATCATAGCTAAGTTTTCTTTCTTCTGACTTATATAAAAGTATATTATCCCTCTCACCCACCTTACTGGCCGGTAAAATGTCTTCACAAAAAATATTACTTATAAGAGGGAACCCATCTTCAATTTTTCGTTATCTCTGATATGAGAAGCATAAACTTATCTATCTATCTATCTATCTGTCTCTCTCTCTCTCTCTCTCTCTCTCTCTATATATATATATATATATATATATATATATATATATATATATATATTTATAATGCATCATTCCTTAATATAAGTAGAATGCCTGCGATGTCATCGCCGCTTATAAATGTATTTAATCTACCACTGTTTATCAGCCGTTGGGTTGGAGTTGAAAAATACTTATAATCCAGGGTTTCGAATCGTGTGACCAGTAGTGAATAGTCAAACTCCTACGCTGAAGAGTCTTGATTGAAAAAAGATGAAACGTATACGTCCGTAGATAATAAACAACAACAAATATTTTCATATATATATATATATATATATATATATATATATATATATATGGAATTCTTTTTTAATGCGTGTGGGGAATCTGAAATTCCTGACTAATACACGGAAGCATGATTACCCCTCTGTTTCCGACATGTAATGCAGGAGTCACAAACTCTTTGGTAGTGCTAAGAACGGCTGCTTCATCAACAGTTTTATAATATCGTATTTAACTGCATGTGTCATGTAAAGTATGGAAAGGGACCCTAAAGTTATCTCGGTAGGTTTTCCCAAGACCACAACCCCCATGGATCAGGTCTCGACTAATGGTCTGGATGTGTGATCTTATTGGCACCAAACAAGCATCCACTTTGCCCTCCATACTCCATCAAAAACCAAAATGGCAATACAAAGAAGAAGAAAAAGCATAACCAGACACCAACTAATAAACATATTCGTCTCCGCCCTTGAGGCTAGCATTCAAAAATATCCGAGAGCTTAGAACCAACATCAATGACGTAAAAAAAAAATTTCATATTAAACTCCCCGGATATCCTAGCACTAAGTGAAACAAACCTACAATCCTCAATCTCCCCGCATCATTTTGACATGACTGAATATTTCCCAATCTATCATAATGTTTCTGAAAAACATATGCACGGGCTAGGAATTTATGTTCGGAACAGCCTCCCTTTGACTAGAGAACATAGGCTAGAATCAGATTAGCAAGTCTACGTGTGCTTTATATTAACCTTATATCGCAGCGTTAGTTACTGATATTTCATATACTGTTCTCCTTCGACACAGGACTGTACCCTGCTTAACTTTGTCTCTGTACCCAAATACTTTGTATTTGGGGATTTTAATGCACATCACCGCAATTGGCTTGGATTCCTCAGCTATACAGACGCAGCTGGTAACTCCACGTATAGTTTCTCCATAGCACACTCCCTCTCACAGACTATCACTTTCCCGATCCGCCTCCCTGGTCGTGTTGACCAGCAAGCCTCACTTCTCGACCTGTTCTTGCCCTCAATGCCTGAGATATGTGTGACGAATGCTTATAGCCCGCTCGGGAACGCTGATCACCTTGTGGTAATGATTGATATCACCCTAAAATCTTGCCTTAAAGCTGATTAGCCGTTGCTCAAAACGACGAGATACTACAAGCAGGCTGATTTTAATTTCATCAATCACATCAGAGACGCCTCGTGAAGTGAACCCTTCTCACTCTCTGCTGATCAGTGCGCAAATGAGGTAACCGAATGGGTCAAAACAGGCATTGAAGCACATGTACCCATGCGAAGATTCTACAGCAAGCCCTCTCCACAATGCTTCCCCTCGAAACATTTAGCTGCTATTGCTCAGACGCAATTCAGCTGCTATAAGTCTACTACGAATAGACAGAAGTTAGCGCCAAGAAAAAATTGTAAGACTGTGATAGGTGAAGCAAAGTGAAGGTATATAGAGAGATGACCTGAAAACGCATTCGGTCGCAGAAACTAGGTACTTGTGATTTCTGGAAAATCTTCAATGGTGGGGTGATTAATGGACAATTAACAATTCCCTGCTATCCAACCACAATGATGTCATTTTCACGGCAACCTATAAGGCTGAACTACTTACCTAGCATTTCGCCTTAAACTCCACTTTGGACTCTGCAAACCACTCCCTCCCAAATTTCACATTGCGGATTTAAACCACGCTTGATGACTTGGCCATCACCCCATCTCATGTCCGGAACATCATTCAAAACCCTTGACACCTCTAAAACTTGTAAGCCTGATCTTACTCCTGCAATAGTAATATAAGAAATGTGCTCTTCTGAACTGGTCTCTGTTCTCTCCAAACTCTACAACAAATGTCTTGCCGAATCTTGCTTCCCTGGTAGCTGGAAAATTGCCTCTATAATACCAGTCTGTGAGAATTTTGGAGATAGGACTGACTCTCAGAATTATCGTCCCCTCAGTCTACTCCCGCTCTTCACTAAAATCTTTGAATCCTTAAGCGAAGGTAAACATGAAGACAAAGTCAAGGGGTTTGGAGTTAATATAAAAGGGGGAATATAGTATAAATATAGGGTAGAACCCTAGTACTGAACACGTCTGATAAATGTATAAAAAACATAGTAAGGGAGAGACTATTAGCCTCATGTTGATCGAAAGATATATGTACAGGGGTCGGGGTTGATACGATCAGAAGTGAGTACCTAAATGGTGGGTTTAGCTTCCAATTTCCAATTGTTCCTGATTTTCTTAAACGACCTTCCTGATGACATTGTGTCTGAGTTTGGTATATTTGATTACGACACCACGCTCTACTTTCGTTATGTGAGTAAAACGGGCGCATACATATCCGAGGCAATGGCTGAATCCTTAGAAAGTGACCTCCACTCTGTAGTGGAATGGGCTCAAAAATGGATAGTAACATTTAATGCTGCTAAGACAAAGCTCCTTTCCTTCAACAACTACAAACAACCTCTCCAACCACCTATTGCCATGGCAGATAACATCATACCTGAGAGTTCAACGTTCAAACTCCTCGGCCGGTAACATAGATTGGAACCAATACATAGAAGACATTGCCAAAGCTGTTGTAAATAAAGTGGGCTCTCTCTACCAGGCTAGGAAACTTCTCACACCTGACAGTATCCCATATCTCTACAAAGCCACCATCCGCCCATGCATGGAGTATTGTTGTCACATCTGGCCTGGTGCACCATCCACTAGTCTCTCCCTCTTAGACAAGGCCCAAGAAAGAGTCTCTAATCTGATAGATCTCTCACTATCCACCAAATTCCAGGCTCTTTTCCATCACAGCAATGTTGTAGCATTGTGCTTGTTTTACAAGTACTTCACTGGAATAAACTTGCTGCTCTCGTGTCCCCTCAACGCAAATACACTCGACCAACCCAACAATCAGCTAAATCCCATCCATTCACTGTGGAGATCCCCAGATGCCGGAGAGCCTTCTACTCCAATAATTTCCGTCCTCGAGCTGCCGGCATTTGGAACTCCATCCCTGCTCCCTGTTACCCTGACTGTACTGATATGCAGAAATTTTAAACTAATGTGAACAAGCATCTCACTGTACAGCTCCCAATTTAGGATGACCCACAAAACTTTCACCCTAATTCTCAGTAGCCCCTCACGTCTACAGTGGCAACTTGACTTGTTTGGGGTGAACTAAGTTTTTAAAATATATAAACTGACCTAATAAAGATGATTAGTTTAGGTGAGAGTAATGAACGAGATTTTGCTATAAAATGGTAACGGTGAGTTACTAATACTAATATATTAATATCTGTAGCATGTATAAATTGGGGAAAGATTATAGATAAGAGGAACGGTTTATTGGAAGTATGAGGTTGATAGAGTCCATAAAGAATTGGGGATTGAAACGTCGTATGAAAGTTTAAAAGTTTTAAAATATTAAGGATAGCAGCAGTGAAGGGTATATTTTAGTTAAATTTGAAGAATAGGGGGTTCTAGGGTGTAGAGTACTATATGGGAAGGTAAGTGAGGTTAGAAGTTAAAGTTAAAAGATCAAAAGATTGAAATTATAAAGTTCAAGATTGAAATTGATGATAAAAGGGGGAGTGAAATTATAGTAAAGAACGGATATCAAGTTCAATGGGTTGAGAGACCTTCCGTGCAATTATAAAAGAGTTCGTAAATTGAGGTGCAAGTTTTACGTGTGGTCTTCCGTAAGTAGTGAAATAGGGATTTGTAGACGACCAGATTTCAAATTGTTTTGGGTGTTTTAATGAAAGGCACTTGAAATGTGTTCTTATAATACTGGTCTTCTGAGATGGTTTGATTATTGGATGGGAGAGGGGTGTCAGTTGGAGCTATAAAGTTGGTATATTTAAATTTTTCTTTTATGTCTGCATGCCGAAAGAAATTCGTTTTTAGAGTTTATGATATTTTTACTCTTGGCAGCAGTGATTATCATAACGGCTTCTAATATACATAGTTGGCAGCACCTAGATCCTGAGGATCCTGGACCTGGATTTTTAAAGATCGACACGTGCAATGAGTAAGGAATATTTTTACGGTTCAATTTTTTCTGGTCCTCTACAAATCTGCATTTCACTACCTTACTATTCCAATTAACCGTTCCTCTTATCTATACATCCTTTCTCCACTTACATATGCTACAGAGTTTACAGTATTAGGATTTATAACTCACCGTTACCATTAAATAGCACTAATCTCTGTCACTTCTCTCCCCTCAGCTAATCACCCTAATTATAGCAGTTTATATAATTGGAAGCTAATCTCACCTTTTACCTACTAGCTTCTGATCGTCTCAACCCCGACTCCTGTACATATATCTTTCGATCAACATGAGGCTAATAGTCTCTCCCTAACTATTTATATACATTTATCAGACCTGTTCATCCCTAGAGTTCTTCTGATATTAATACTATATTTCTCTTCCCTTTCATATATTTACACACGTTTGACAATAATTTGCTTTTGGCTTGTTCTCCCTGGTTTCGTAACCCCGTTTAAACCCCTGCCCCTCATAATATCAATTTATCAAATTTTAACTCCAAACCTCTAGACTTCGTCTTCATGTCTATCTTCGCTTTCTTCTCTCTTCGGCCACCGCATCCCTTCTAACACAACTCCTTTACCCTTTTCTTCTTCTCACCATTCACACTACGCCGTCTACTTTATAGTTCGCTGCTTCCCGCATCACCTTCTGCTTGTCTTGTTTCAAATCTATTCTTGATGTCCCTCTCCCACTTTTATTCTATTTTTCTCTCACTGCTGGCTTCTCTAACTGCTGGCTATTTTCGATTGAAATTTCCATTTATCAACTTACTCTTGAGTGAATAGGTCCTAAAAACTCTTAAAAGCCCAGTAACGTTACGTACAAATGGCTTTCAATACGCAACTGATATCCTAAGCTTTCACATACGGAAACTTTTTCCAACCAGACGGATCGTCTGGGCCATTTAATAGTCGCCGCCTATCTACAACTTCACCGGATTTTTGTACAACTTCAGATGCCAATGTTCTTCCCTAAAACAGGACCAGATTTAACCTTACCTCGAATCTGCTTATACGAACTCTTTTGGTGCATTCAACAGTAAACTTTAACCTATATATTTTCTACATTTTTTTATTACACTTTATAGTACTTTTACTTTTATATCTTTTCAATTATTGACATTTTGGTAATTTTTCTTTTAACAAATTATCTTCCTCCTCTCCTCTGGCGATAAGATATCATTTTTTTGAAAAGCTATGGTTCAAGGAAGAATAATAACATTTTTCATATTTAAAACTCTTTGTTTTGTAAAAATTGGTAACCTAATAGATATTATATTCTGCACAATTGTATCTCATCATTTGTTTATATAATTGCTCTATCTCGTATATCGAACATCAGCTTCTTCAAATGTTTCATTTAAGGTGTGTCTCATAGCTGTATTCTCCTTTTCCTTATATATATATATATATATATATATATATATATATATATATATATATATATATATATATATATATATATATATATAATGGTAATAATCCAGGTAAAAAATATCCACAGTATTTTAACCGGGTTTATAAAAAGTGCTCAATATCAAAATAGACCTTTATATATGATAATTTTATTTACACAGACATGTACAAAATCTGCGACACTGGCATGTCGATGTTATCGATCAACAGTTACTATAAACTGAGATCTCATCAGGCAGAGTTAGAATCCGATCTTAACCTCAGATCATATCATATATATATGTATATATATATATATATATATATAATTAATATATATATATATATATATATATATATATATATATATATATATATATATATATATATATACATATATATATATATTAATTATAAATCTTTCTTTTGTAGCCATTAGACCACCGATCCGATTACGCTTTTAACATGAGAAACATGTCTTGTATCAATGTAAACACAAGTAATGTGATTCTAAAGAGGATGCTATTTCCCAAGGGAGAGCCTGATGCAACATTGTTAATTTGTATTCACTCTCGGAATGGCTCAACGTAATTGGAGCTTGATAATTATTATTGATAGATAACTATTTTTATATTCATAGACATATATATGTTTCGCGTTGTTTTTATTTTACGCTCGTCAGTATGGAATTACGTAACCGCATCGTGGGTCGAACGATTCGAACCCTGAATCCACGTTTTATATATAATTATTTTCACAATCAGACAACGCTGGAGCCCACACAAACCATGAAAGCAACAGACCGGAAGTCCTAGACTCGAGTTTAAACCTCATTTGGGGCTCATCAGTAGCACATATCCGAACTTAGGATTCGAAACCCGAGTCACTTGCATGCGAGCACTCTGCCACCTGAGCAATCACGTCACATACAAGAAAATCTAATGCTTAACACAGATTCGAAGGCCGATTGTAAAATGTACCTACTCTTCTCAACAAGGGATCCAGTCATTTAACTACTACGAACCCAGGCCAATGTCTCACAAGTACCATAATCAATTATTTAAGAAAGCTATCGATGACAAGGGAATGGTTAAGAGACTAACTTTACTTTATATATTTGATAATATGCCTGTTTGTACGTGCGTTATAACTTTCTACTTACATATCATTATTTGAGAATGTCTAATCGGTTAATAGATTGAGAAATAGCGTGTGTCGCTATAGCAAAACATTTAGACTTTACCCATTTTAAAGTGAATTGTTCCAAAATTATATAAAACGTTACGAATCAAAATTCTCTAGTTGCCGTCGACGTAAAAGAAAAATTAGTGTTATTCATTAGGGAAACATTTAATTGATGGGTATTTTTTTTACAGTAGAGGGAATGATGTGGTAGATAAGTCACTGTGGAATTCCCATGGGGTCCTGCCAGTTATACAATATTCTCATAGATTAAAACCAGTAACATTGAGAAGTAATAGTGCCAGTATCTTAGTACACACTGAGATAGATTAAATTCAAAACAGATTGTGCCATTAACATGTACACCCAAAAAAGCCACCCACGGAACCGTTCATAAAATTCACAATTCTTTCATCAAAATATTGGTGTTGCATAGCCCCTGCTTGGGCCGCGGCATTTCTCGTTTTGTACACTCGTCCCGGAACGGGCCGTGGCAGTTCTCGTTCAATCACCCGCCATTTTTAACATCATAAATCACTTGGTTTGCATACCTTTAAATTTCTCGCACCTCAATATTTCCTCGTCGCGTAGAGGGTTGCGTCGTCTAGTGGTTGAATTCTTTCTTTTTTCTTTCTGCCGTGAACCACGCCGCTGCAACACAAACGCTCCATGACAGACTCAGAAGACAAAGAATCTTTTAAACTTAATTTCTGTTTTATTTCAGGCGTTAGTTATCTATCGACTTGGAGATATTCACCAACGTCGAGAGAGAGAGAGCAAATTACTTCTTTCGTAATTACTTATCAATTTAGTCCTTAAGCATTCGTGGAGGGGGAAGAGATCTTTCGCCTGTATTTTCTTAGGAAATTAATTCCCCTAATTATGTTGCAGACTACATCTTAAATCACGTCTTATAGACTCGCCTCCAAAACCCAGACTGCTAAACTATCAGCTTCTCACGAAGAAGGAGTGACGTCACGGATCCACACGTGCGACACTCATGCGCAAAAATTTCCTTCACTCATGTTTTCTGAACTCTTGACCCGGTGCTCGTCAACGTTCACTCTGACAGCACTTGTGAGCTCCAACCATGAGACAGCCCTATTCTGCACCCGACTGCACGGGTCCACCCGCACTAAATCGCGCAAGTCAAACCAACGATTTCCAACAGATACGCCCACCTCAAGATGCGTCCGTTCCCACAGGGCCATTATCCAACATTGGTACAAATAAACTTTAGTCTCTGACTGCCTGGTTTACTTGTTCAGTCATAGATTTCTGATTTCTAACAGCCTTTGTTTTATTGAAATTCAATGATATGCGTGACTGTCTAATCAGTAGTGGGTGTTATCCTGAATTGGTTACCCACATAATCAGACCCTAAACCTCCAGTTTGTTATCTCTGGCGTTATCTCAAAGTAATGTCCATCTAAACTATTCTCAGACTAAACCCGGACGGTAAGTAAGGAGTGTGCCAGAGTTAGTGACTATTTTGCACGCCGGTGTACTTTTCGTTGAATGGTGATAAAACAAAGATTGTTCTTCTTTTTCTTTCGTCTGAATCAGATGATTCTGGTGTTGGCATTAGTTCCCCCGATGATTTTCTAGTTAGAAATCTTTCTGGAAAGACATCGGATACTTACGGGAAGGACCACGAGAAGGTTGCCAACATCCCTAAGTAAAAGTGGCACTGTGGAACCGACTGGATTTGAACTTTGAACACTCAGGTCTTCAGCCCGTGTCGTTATCCACTTAACCACTGTCACCTCCTACAAAGAGTGTTGAGCATCCATGACTTAAAGTTGGTTGACAAGTCAGTCATAGACTGAAATGCATTTATACCATATATGGTTTGATTGCAAATGGCTATGAACCTGTGTTACATAATGATTAGTTAATAAGTTTAGGAGTGAATCGTGTACATAAAAATATAAACAGAAATAAAAAGAAATATAAACATATAGGCATACCAAATTTTATAAATATACGAGAAAAGTACATGTCCCGGGAAGGGGGGGGGCAAAATTACTTCCTTGAACAGAACAGGACATTTTTTCGCAACTTGT
>OY744523.1:35003599-35016099 GCA_963556195.1 Sepiola atlantica | reverse complement strand
ATATATATATATATATATATATATGATAATTTTATTTACACAGACATGTACACAATCTGCGACACTGGCATGTCGATGTTATCGATCAAAAGTTACTATAAACTGAGATCTCATCAGGCAGAGTTAGAATCCGATCTTAACCTCAGATCATATTTGGATCTGAGGTTAAGATCGGATTCTAACTCTATCATAGATAAAGCTCTATTTTGATATTGAGCACTTTTTATGAACCCGGTTAAAATTCTCTGGATTACCACCCTGTGGATATTTTTTACCTGGATTATTACCATTATTATATATATATATATATATATATATATATATATATATATATATATATATATATATATATATATATATATATACATGGATTTGGTGAATTCTCTACACAGACGGATTTTTTCTTTGGGCTTTATTATTTTTGACAAAGGGAGGATTTTCCCGAAATATTAAATAAATGATTTTTAATAATCATCCGGACAACACACAAACAGCCAACACCACACTTGTTGTTATGTAAGATTTTAAGAAAAAATAAATTTATTATTTTTGTTCCTTCTAGCTTATAACCTATCCGGCACTCTGCATTGCCCCCCAGCCTTCTTAAACATATTACTACTATTCCCAGCAATGCTTCACGCAAACTACCATTCTCTCACGTCACGCAACAATTTAGCGAGTAAAAAACTGACGGACGAAACCTTTTCAAGTGTTTAGGAGAGGGCAGAAAGAAAATTGCAAGTCAGACAGATCCCGCCGTCTGAAATGAATTCGGATAAAAACGCCTCATTCCATTTTTATAAAACTTTTTTTTTTCTTTAGGTGTTTGTTTTCTTTTAACTGAAAATCAAAAAATTTAAAAATTAAAAAGTAATTTTGTTTTGTTTTTTCGTGTTGAAGTCAATTACTAAGATAGGCACTTTAAAATATCGTGGCTAGACTAGTGATTGATACTGTTGATTGTAGGCTGTCTAGTTCGTATATACAGAGTTTCAAGAATGTTTAGTCCTTTTTCATTTAGATCGTAATTGACTTCAACAAATCCTTAGCTGATTAAAAAAAAAACTTTAATTTTTTGTCATTTTTAATTTTTGTAATTTTTTATTAGTTACGTGCTTTGCACGTGATCACGTCCCGCATACATCGCCCATGCGTACATTTAAACGCCATGCATTGCCGCACTGTTCTACGAACTCAGCAAATATGAACAAAGCAAACGAATACCCCGCCTGAAGACGATTGAATGAATCAATCGAAAATACCCGCGATGAATTGAACATAAAACCTACGGATCCTACATACGACAATTTGACAAAACTACTCGATGGATATTCCAAAAATCGAAAAGATTTTAAAAAGACTTATTAAGCAGAAGCATTATATACGTGCCCGTGGATAACCATTTCATCCAGAAGTAAATAAAGGTGCTTTTTTAGTTCAGCCTCAATATGTAAAAAAAATGAATAATCTTTTTAAGAAGAGCTAATAAAAGGGGAGGTAAATCTACTAATAGTTAACAACGCTCCCTCTCCATGTTAAGAATGGCGACAATTTTTACATTTTTTTTTTTTCAACTAGGTTCACCCCAAACAAAGCTAGTTGCGGCTGCAGACGTAAGGGACTACTGAGAATTAGGGTTAAAATTAAGAGGATCATCGTAAATTAGGAGCTGTGCAGCTTGATATTTGTTCACATTAGTTTTAAATTTCTGCATGTCAGTACAGTCGGCCAAACAGGGGGCAGGGATGGAGTTCCAAAGACCGGCAGTACTAGGAAAGAAGTTATTGAAGTAGAAGGCTCTCCGGAATCTGGAGACGTCCGCAGTGAATGGATGGAATTTAGCTGATTGTCGAGTTGGTCGAGTGTATTTACGTCGAAGGGGCACCAAAGCAACAAGTTCATCGGAGCACAATCAATTGAAGTACTTGAAAAACAAGCACAAGGATGCAACATTGCTGCGATGGGACAGGGGCTGGAGCTTAGTGGATAATAGATATCAGATTAGAGACTCTTTTTTGGCCTTTGTCTAAATCAGAGAGACTATTGGATTGTGCACCAGCACAGATGTGACAACAATACTCCATGCTTGGGCGGATGATGATTTTGTAGAGATATAAGATACTGTCAGGCGTGAGAAGTTTTTTGTACGGTAGAAAGAGCCCATTTTCTTTGCAGCAGTCTTTGCAATGTCTTATATGTATTTGTTCTAATCTATGTTTCCTGTGAATGTTCGGCCGAGGAGTTTAAACGTTGGACTCTAAGGTAGGGTGCCATTTGCCATGGCGATTGTTGGTTAGAGGGGTTTCTTGTAGTTGTTGAAGGAAAGAAGCTTTGTCTTAGCAGCATTAAATGTTACCATCCATTTATGACCCCAATCTACTACAGAGTGGAGGTTACTTTCTAAAGATTCAGCCATTGCCTCGGATATGTGCGCGTCCGTTTTACCCACATGACGAGAGTAGTGTCGTCAGCAAATATACCTATCTCAGACACAATGTCATCAGGGAGGTCGTTTATGAAAATAAGGAACAATAAAAGTCCAAAGATCGATCCCTGGGGTACACTTGTATTTATGTCATTTTGTTTGGATGAACGGCCATTCAGGACAACTTGGATCTTTCTGTTGGATAAGAAGGATCTAATTATATTAAATATCCGTCCAGTAATAACATATGAATTAATTTTTATCAGAAGGCCGTTATGCCAGACCTTGTTTAAGACTTTGGATATATCAAGCGCTACCGCCCTAACGTCACCTGCTTTGTCTAGTGTATGGTATATGCGTTCGGAGATGACCGTTAGGATATCCGCAGTAGACCGTGCTTGCCAAAATCCATATTGATGGTAAGAAAGAAGTTGAACATTATCGAGGTGCCGGGCTATTGCTAGATTGATTAAGGATTCAAAGCTTTTAGCGAAGAGCGGGAGTAGACTGATGGGACGATAATTCTGAGGGTCAATTCTATCTCCAGAATTCTTGAAGACTGATACCACAGAAGCAATTGTTCAGCTAGGGAGAGACAAGATTCAGCAAGGCATTTGTTATAGAGTTTTGAGAGGACAGGGACCAGTTCAGCAGGGAATTTCTTTATTAATATTACTGGTATAAGATCAGGCCCAAAGGCTTTGGAGGTGTCAAGGATTGTTATGATATCCAGGACATGAGATAGGGTGATTACCAGCTCGTTGAGTGTGGCTTCCATCCGCAGTGGGAAATTAGGGCGGAAGTGGTTTACGGAGACCAAAGTGGAGTTTAAGGCGAAACGCTGGGCAAATAGTTCAGCCTTGTCAGTTGCTGTGCAAACGACATCATTGCGGTTGGATAGCGGGACAATTGTTGACTGAGCATTGTTCGCCACACTATTGTAGATTTTTCAGAAATCACGAGAACCTAGTTTCTACGACTGAAATCGTTTGCTGGTTGTCTCTGTATACCTTCTCTTTTTTTTTTGCTTTGACCCATTCAGTTGCATTATTTGCGCACTGATCAGCAGGGAGAGAAAAAAGTTTACTGTAATGGGTTGTCCCTAATGAGCAATCTGATGGAATCAAAGTCAGCCGGCTTGGAGTATCTCGTCGTTTTGAGCAACAGCTTTTCAGCTTAGGGACGAGATTTTACGGCGATATGAATCATTACCACAAGGTAGGCATTCGTCACACAGATCTCCGGCAGTGAGATCAAGAAATCTTCAATAGTGTGGTGAACAATGGTCAATCAACAATACTCCCGCTATCCAACCATAATGATGTCGTTTGCACGGCAAAGAGAAAAGGTCGAGAAGTGAGGCTTGCGGCTTCACACGATCAGAGAGGCGGGTTGGGAAAGTGACAGTCTGTGAGAGGGGTGAGCTATGGAGAAACTATACTTTGAGTTACCAGCTACGTCTGTAAAGCTAGAGAATCCTAGACAGCCACATGTATTTGGGCACTCGAGTCAAGTGAGAGTGCTATATCTATGTTTTCAGACACAGAATTAAGAAAGGTACAGTCCTGGGTCGAAGGAGAACGGTATAAGAAATATAAGTAACTAACGCTGTGCTGCAGGGTTAATCTAATGTGCATGTAGGGTTGATCTTATGCTTCAAGCTTATGTTCTCTACTCAGAGGGTGGGTGTTTCGAACATAACCTCCTAGTCCGTGCATATGTTTGTCAAAGTTTTTACGGTAAGGTGGGGAGTAATCAGTCATGTAGAAATGGTGTGAGAAAAGTGAGGATTGAAGGTTTGTTTCACTTAGTGCTACAATATCCGGGGAGTCTGTTAGGAGAAAAGTTTCTACGTCGTTGATGTTAGTTCTTAAGCCCCCAGATATTTGTGGATGTAATGGCGGAAGCGAAGGTTTATTATGTGAGGTTGAATTCAGGAAGCACGTAAATAAACAACAATATATATATATATATATATATATATATATATATATATATATATATATATATAACTTTGAAATTTTAGAATCAGTTAACATGACGCGAGATTTTGTTAAACAACTGAAATATTTATTAAATCATTTTTTTTTTATAAATCCCAAATTTTCGGTTTTCAAAAACCTTAATCATGGTAGGCAATGCTTTTTTTCTTTCCTCTTCTGGTGTTATGAAGATACTTTTTTTTATATGTCCGATCCGTAGTTTTCGCGTACTTAAACGCATGTGTACGATAATGAAATTCAAATTCAACTACGGTTTCAGTACGCGAAAACTACGGCTCGGACATATAAAAAAAAAGTATCTTCATAACACCAGAAGAGGAAAAAAAGCATTGTCTACCATGATTAAGGTTTTTGAAAACCGAAAATTTGGGATTTAAAAAAAGAATTTAAAATGATTTAATAAATATTTCATTTGTTTAACAAAATCTCGCGTCATGTTAACTAATTCTAAAATTTCAAAGAAAAATAAAAATGTCTTCAAACCGTGTGGAGAAAGATACCCTTCCCCGTCAAATTATTTCCTCAAATAGGTGACTCTCCTCCTGTTACGGCCATTCGTAGGTTAGGCGACCCGATATTTCGACGCGAAGTTAAGCATTTGTTTTCTCTTACTTTTTGGCCACTCACATATAACTTCTCTAAATTCTAATGTGTATTATTTGAATGTACTTAATTCTGTGTTTGACTTAAATGTGTTTAATTCTTGATATATATATATATATATATATATATATATATATATATATATATATATATATATATATATATATATATATATACTGTCTTATTGCCTATCTATTGATTTCACACAAGTAATTCTTGAACTCACACGCTGGCCTGAAGTTATGGCTGTCTTTCTCTTATTTGTACTTACTTGTGAGAGGGAAATGTATCTTCAACCTTCTGTTCCCTCTGGAGTATACAGTAAACTTATATATGTCCACATATATATATATATATATATATATATATATATATATATATATATATATATATATATATATATGGAATTTTCTACCTGCGGGGGGTCGGAAATACCCGACTAGTACACGGGCGCAGGTTATTTTCCCCTCTCGGTGTGTTGGACCCGTAAGACTTTGTTAGACTATCCATCTAAAAGAAGGAAATTACTGATAATAAAACCTTGCTACCAACTACTTACGTCATGGCAACAAACCGTTGGAGAGTGAGGCCTCCTTAGTCTTGATCGACAATCTTTCTCAAGCTAGGATCTCGAACAAAATATCTGGTTTGCAAACCTACAATTGCTTAAGGAGTAGATAGGTTCTGCTTATTTGCACTCCTTTGTCTATTATCCAGGCGCAGAAGTACCAGCGCTCGGACGCCTCAAAACACCCAGTACCTGGCCTTGTTTCCTTACTAAAACAATGAACGCCGTTTCTCTTTTTCTCTATTTGGGCACTTGGGTGAAGTAGTTTCTTGTCACTAATTCTCACATGACCAGTCTGGGTCGCTCTTGTTCCGACAGGTTGAGGTTACAGGTTAGACAGCTTGTCTGGCTGCTGTTTCCGACTGACAGGACAGGAGCCCAAACTCTTAGGTAGCGCTAAGAACGGCTGCTCCATCATCAGTTGCATAATACCGTGGATAGTTGTACGTGCCATGTCGCGCATGGAAAGGGACCCTACAGTTGTCTCCGGTGGGCTTTCCCGAGGCCACAACCTCCATAGACCAGGTCGCGACAAATGGACTGGTTGTGTGAGATTATTGGCACCTAACAAGCACCCATCTCGCCCACCCCACTCTATATCAAAACAAACATGTCATTGCAAAAAAATAAAATTAAACCTAAACCATACACCCAACAAAAAACACCTTCGCCCCCGCCCTTGAGACTCGCATTCACAAATATCCGGGGACTTAGAACCAACATCAACGACGTATAAACCTTTCTCCTGACAAAGTCTCCTGATATCTTAGCACTAAGTGAAACAAACCTTCAATCCTCAATCTCCTCTCACCACTTTGACATGACTAACTACCTCCCACTCTATCGTAAAGACTCTGACAAACATATGCACGAGCTAGGAGTTCATGTTTGTAACACCCTCCCCCTGACTAGAGAACAATCGTTAGAATCAGATGACCAAGAATACATGTGCTTTAGATTGACTTTACATCACAGCGTTAGTTACTTATATTTCTTATACCGTTCCCCCTCGACCCAGGACTGTCTAATGCTAAACTCTGTCGCTGAAAGCATAGATAGAGCACTCACTTGACTCGAATGCCCAGATACATGTATTTGGGGATTTTAATGCACACCACCGTGACTGGTTGGGATTCTCCAGCCTTACTGACGCAGCCGGCGACTCTACGTATAACTTCTCCTTAGCTCACTCCTTCTCTCAGACTGTCGAGTTCCCGACCCGCATCCCCGATCGAGTAGACCAACAAGCCTCACATCTAGACCTGTTCTTGACCTCAATGCCCGAAGCTTGTGTGACGAAAGCTCATAGCCCGCTCGGGAATGCTGATCACATTGTGCTAATGATTCATATCACCCTAAAAACTCGTCCAAAAGCTGATGAGCCGTTGCTCAAAATAACGAGATACTACGAGCAACCTGATTTTGAATCAATCAGAGATTACATCAGCGACGTCCCATGGAGGGAAACCTTCTCGCTCCCTTCTTATCAGTGTGCAAATTAGTTAACTGAATGGGTCAAAGCAGGCATTGAAGCCTATGTCCCAATGCGAAAATTTTTTAGCAAGCCCCCCGCTCAACAATGGTTCACCTCGGAATGTGCAGCTGCCATTGCTGAGAGGCAGCAAGCCTTCCGTAAATTCGGCCGCCATAAGTCAGCTACTAATAGACAAATTTATAGAGTCAAGTAATAATTGTAAGACCGTGATAGGTGAAGCAAAGAGAAGGTATACTGGGCAAATACTTAATATAATTTGATCCTTCCTAACCAAAAGAAAGATCTAGGTTGTCCTCGATAGCCGTTCATCTAAGCAACATGACATAAATGCTGGTGTACCCCAGGGATTTATTTATGGACATTTATTGTTCCTGATCTTCATAAACGATCTCCCTGATGTCATTGAGTCTGAGATTGGTATATTTGCTGACGACACCACGCTTTACTCTCGTCATGTGGGCAACACGGACGCGATTAAATCCGAGGCGATGGCTGAATCCTTAGAAAATTGGCTTCAGGCTGTAATGTATTGGGGTCATCAATGGTTGGTAACTTTCAATGACGCAAAGACAACGCTCTTTTCCTGTAATAACTACAAGAAACCTCTCCAACCACCGATTGTCATGGCAAATAAAACCCTACCTGAGAGTTCAACATTCAAACTCCTTGGCCTAACCTTCACAGGTAACATGAATTGGAACAAATACATTGAAGACATTGCCAAGGCTGCAGCAAAGAATGTGGGATCCCTCTACCGTGCTAGTAAACTCCTCACACCTGATATTATCCTGTATCTCTACAAAGCCACCATCAGCCCATGCATGGAGTATTGTGGCCACATCTGGGCTGGTGCATCATCCACTAGTCTCTCCCTCCTAGACAAGGTCCAAAAAAGAATCGCCAACCTAATAGGTCCCTAACTATCAACCAAGCACCAGCCCCTGCCCCATCGCCGCAATGTTGCATCCTTGTGCTTGTTTTACAAATACTTCAATGGATTGTGCTCCGATGAGCTGGCTACTCTGGTTCCCCCTAAGCGTAAATTCACTAGACCAACTGGACAATCAGCTAAATCCCATCTATTCACTGTGGAGGTCTCCAGATGCCGGAGAGCCTTCTACTCGCCTCTTGAACTCACTCTGGAACTCACTCCCTACTTCCTGTTTCCCCGACAGTACCGACATGCAGAGGTTTAAAACTAATGTAAACAGGCATCTCGCTACACTGCTCCCAACTCGGGGTGACACCCAAAACCTACACCCTAATTCTCAGTAACCCCTTACGTCTACAGTGGTGGCCTGCCTTGTTTAGTCTGAAATATGTTATATATATATATATATATATATATATATATATATATATATATATATATATACGTCCCTAAAAGTGGGACGACATTGGGAAACACAACAAATGTTGACAGCATTTGCCTTGAAACAGTTAACTGTGTTTTGGTTCCACTTCTTTCGAACCGTGCTTAAAAATAGATCTGCCAATATAAGACGCTTTTTTACCTCAGAACCTGTATGTCCACACTGATGAAACCCAGGTACCCTAAACAGACACTGTAATGTATATATTATTAATAAAATACCTTATTATAACGTTTGTATATCCTAAGATCAGGCACTTTATTTCTTTTTTCAACTAATGCGTATTAAATGTATATATCACAGTAGAATATAATTTCCATATTTCAGTGTATATATATATATATATATATATATATATATATATATATATATATATATATATATATATATATATATATATATATATATGTTACATGTTAGCGCATTTTAGAGAATGAAATAAAACGTTAGAAAGAAACGCTGATATTTCAAAGAAATATATTAAAAACAAACAAAACAAGAGCGAACACACAAACACAAAGAAATGCTTGATCCTAAATTAATTTAACAGTGCTATATTATCATCAGCAGCATAGCCCCTTCTCATCGTAATAATAGATATGCGTGCGAGAAACTGGGCAATTCAAAAATAAGCGCACAGCAGCGTTTGGGATGGGCATAGAACAAAAATACTAACGTACAAATAGAAGACGCGGAGACAAAGAAAAACAAAGAAAGTCGTTGGAATCTGAAGAAAACTCCACCGAACAAGGTGTAAAACTGAAAATGTCTTCCCAGAAGGTCTAGTTGTTGAAAGCAATACAGCAACGAACTGAAAATGCTGCGAAATTTGTTAGCCCAAAGCGAAATGGCAACACGGTCGAAACAATGATGTGAGGGAAACACATGCGAAGACGATGATCTAATGACACTGATCAAGGAGCGGCAAATTATCTCGGATAGAGAGCAACTCAGCGAGATACGCTCCAGACATCAAAAGATCCTACTCTGAGAGATGTCGGAGGTGCAAGATCAATGCGGAAGCACAAGCGACCTTTATGAAATGAGATAAAACAGACAGTCATGAAACAAAAACAAACAAAAAGGGGGGAGTCAAATTCAAAGTAAAACCACTTCCCCACTCAGATAAGTGACATTTCTTTTATTGCCCAAAACATTCAAATGCTGCAAACCTGTTTGTTTTATTTTCATTGTTCATATTTAAGTTCCATTTTATCCCATGATGATAATTTCATTATTCATTTAAATAAACGTTATATGTATTTAATAATTCGTTGTGTTCGTTATTCACACTTGTTGTTGATAATCCCGTAAATATTCGAACCTGAGAAAAAACATTTTTATTTTCTTTATAAACGGAATTATTGTGTGTTCCATTTACATCTCATAATTCCCCTGTGATGTAATAAAGCGATCGTAACAATATATATATGTGTGGGGGGAGGGGGGTGCGTGTGTGTGTGTATGTGTGTATGTGTGTGTGTGCTGAAAATATTGAAATGATATTCAAACGTGATGGAAAAGGAAAAGCCAAAATACGTTTTGTATTCAACAACGTTTTGAATTCTAACATCTGTGTAATTCGAAAAAAAAAACATTCCATGTCATAAACGCATCACATATTTTGAATTACAACGGCTATTTCCTTCCCAAAAAGAACAAAAACATTATTTGCACGTCAAAACCGCACCACTTTTGTTTAATTACAACGACTATGTGTCGTTTAAAAAACAAAAACATTCCGTGTCATAGACGCATTACACATTTTAAACTCTAACGGCTATGGTTCGGTCGAAAAAAAGAATAAAACCATTATTTTCGCATCACAAACACACCAAATATTTCAAATCAATCGTCTCGAAGAAGTCTTGAAATAAAGACGAAAAGTTGATGAATACATAATTTTTTGTTTTTCACTTTTCATTTTCCACATATGTGTGTGTGAAAGCATACGTTTTAGCATATACTTTCAATACTTTGTATTTACCAACCTCTTCCAACTTAAGCTCGATGATTGTCAACTAGTAACAACAGAGCATATATAAGTAAGTAAGTTTCATATACATTCCAAAAGTCAAGATTTTATTTATCTTACGGAAACATTTTCAAAACAGATACTATTTTAGTTTACGAATTCGTTTCGCACAAAGTAGACCATTCAACATTAGTATGTTAATATTGGATCTTTCCTCTGATATTTCAAGATGGCGGACTACCACACTGAAGCAATGCTGAAGGGTGAATGTGAGTTCACGGTTGACTTTTTGGACATTTATCTTTCATGTCACGCTACGGTGTATAATTGTTCAAACTAAGAACTTCTTGTACTTTCTGAAGAGCTCAGTGGGAACAGATCCAATATAAAAATACTAATGTTGGTTGGTCTACTTTTAGCGAAACAATTTCCTAAAATAATTGCACTAAAGAGTATCTGTTTTGAAAATGTTTTCGTAAGATAAAATAAAATCTTGACTTTTGGGATGTAAATGAAATCAAATAATACAAAATGTATTCATTAAAAAATCTTATGGATATGTTAAATACTGCAGATGAAAAATAAACTCAATGGCTAACAGGTTATATCAAACAAAGCTTTTATATTATAAGTAGGTAGAATATAATATTTATGAATTTCTGACATAATTTACTTACAAGCTCTGAATATCAACATTTTACAATGTTTACCCATATGTACGCACGTTTCAAAAATTCATTTTATTATCACTATTACATAAGAGTTAAAGTTGAAAAACTTTTATGATTTTCCTTACTAGCATGTAGACTTTATCAGTTACAATTCAGGCAACTACCAGTGGATATATTCGTAATCAGTTCGAGAACAAAACAATGTCCAGAAAGAATAATGAAGATAGACAAAACACATGAAATCTACATGAAAATCACAAATCCATTTCACGGTGGGATCATGCAAAAAAGAGTAAAAATTCTATACAAATCAGTTTCTAATCGATTTTTTATCATAAACAAAACTTTTTGTTTAATATTAGATTCAGAAAGAAATCATCACTCTACTTCCATAATGAGACTTTAAAAAAAAATCTTCCTTCTTTCTATACTGATTAATACGTTTTTTTTTTGTTTTTAAACTTCCCAGATTAAGACGTTTTCTTTTTTTCGTTTTTCTTTTTTTTCAAACGTTATTTCATATAGATAGTAGTGCGAATACTAGCGAAACATAATTTTTTCCAATAATTTTTTAAAGAGGTTATACACTCCTGATCAGTATAATTTAAAATGCGTTCAAATAAAGTACCTGCCACATCTCAGTAGAAAGAATAAAAGAAACAGAAATCCAATAGATATTTAAAGCAGATACGTATATTTATGTCACCTCATTTGATACTCTTGAAACACACACGCAATGGAAACATTAGATCGGATGTTTGTGTATATGCAAGTGGCTTATCTGACCAACCTTGGAGAGAACGAACTATCTCGCTTACGTCGCACGTAGGATATTCCTTACTTTGAATGCGAATGTTTGCGAAATCAGGCTCCACTTATTGCACGATGTTTCCTCTGTTGGTGTTTTATCCGATTACTTCACAGACTGGATGGTTAGGGTTACAAAAAACATGTCAATCGGTATAGAAAGAAGAAAAGGTTAACAAAATAAAGCGTCGTGGGCAAGTAAAAAACAATATTTCTTTTTTTCTTCTTTGATTTGTGAATTTTGGTAGCGTGACCTCCGATCTAATTCTTTTCATTTCTGGCGTCGGAGATTCACAGATCAAAGAAGAAAAAGGAGATTTTTTTTACTTGCCCACGACGTATATCGGCAAGATTTGCGGGTATGAATGCAGAATTTGTACAAACACTAACACTAACAAAAATTAAAATAAAGTTGAGGTTTGAAATATCGTAGAAAAATCACAATACGTGCGAACCGCCATTTTCCGGGGAGACAGACATAAACAGAGACTGAAGAGAGTCCAGTAAAGGAGACCAACTATAAGTCTCCTTTGTTTGGATTTGAAACAGACGGAATCGATGTTGTTCTGATTTTCTGTAA
>OY744523.1:34828599-34998599 GCA_963556195.1 Sepiola atlantica | reverse complement strand
GATAGAGGGAGAAGATAGAGAAAGAGAGAGAGAGAGAGAGAGAGAGAGAATAAACGTAATTGAAAAGTGAAAACGCAATAAAAACAAATAAATAAATCGCAAAAAGTAAAAAAAAAATTAACAAAAACGAAAGTGAGGAAAGTCGTGATTCAAAGCAAAATAAAAAAGAAAATCTAATCGAAAAAAAAAGTAACAAGCATAATTTCGTTTTATTTCGGAAGCCTGCCAGTTTTTACGGTATATCAACCCTTTTTAGTAGAGTGTCCATCGTACACGCGTTATTTGAATGCAAATTATTAATTTTTTTAAAATATTTCACTCTTATCCGAGGGGTGCTCATAATAAAACAAGCGTAACTTACTAACAAATAGATGGTGCTTTGTTAGATTGGGACCCGCGCTAACTTTGACCCCGTCGTTAGGGTTAGGGTTAGGGTCAGGGAGGGGGGTAGGGTTACCTATAAAGTTCAGGGTCATTGGGGGTTAGGGTTAAAGTTAGGGTCAGGGTCAAAGTTAGCCCGGGTCCCAATGTAACAAAGTACCAAATAGATACGTAAAAATAAGACAAGGGCAATGATATTGTATAGTTAACATCTGATAAATTAATTTTTTTTATTTCAAATATTTATTTAGTTATATTGTCAAATTCGTCAAACAAAAATGGCGTTCGCTTATTTTAGGTGAGGTGGTCGCTAATTTCAGACTTTATAAAAGGCTAAATTGTCCGATTACAGTAGAGGATCTCTTTACATTAGCGGCTAACCCGAGATGTAGGGGAGGGCGCCACTCTTTCCCCAGGACTGCTTCATTGTCCTTGATCCTGACCTTATAATACTGAGAGTTTTAGCAATGTTTGTTTTAGTCTTTGCTATGACTCAACCGAGGATAGAACTCTGGTATCCCGTTTCATTAGCGGAAACGCTTACCAAATGGGCCGGTTTCAGGCTTACGGTATGTATTTATTTATTTATTTTATTTTTTAATATTTAAAATTTCTTCTTCTTCTTCTTCTTCTTCTTCTTATTATTATTATTATTATTATTATTATTATTATTATTATTATTATTATTATTATTATTATTATTATTTATATATTAATACGATAGAGTGTGTGTTATTTATTTTGTGTGTCACGATCTGACACTCCTATTTAAGAAAATTTAGTGAAGAGACAGCTTTTGCCCCGGCAACCGAGTAATATAAATAAATATATATACTTCCATTCCGTCACGCAAAATTTTTGTGAGTAAAATATGTGCATATTTCTAGCCACCGGATAATATTATTAACAGTAAATTATACAGATTGATGTAGAAAACACTGTGGAATTTCCACAGGGTCCCGCTAGTTATTATTATTATTATTATATATATATATATATATATATATATATATATATATATATATATTGTACGTTTATTTTTCATCTCTTTCTTTCTTTCTTTAGGAAAGAAAGAGATGAAAAATAAATGTTTTTATTAACCAAACTGCTCCTTGTTTTGAACAACTGAAAATATCGGTTTGCTTCCATTTGCAGGTCTTATTAATTTTCATTGACGTACTATATTTTTGCTCTATCCAGTATATTGAGCTTTCCTTATTTCACAATAGGTCCAACTCTCTAAAAGTTTACCTTTTAGTTATATATATATATATATATATATATATATATATATATATATATATATATATATATATATATATATATATATATATATATATATACGAGGTCTGTCTAAAACGTATCTGACCTTAGTCCAGAAAAAATATTTTAAATAAGTGACGGGGTTGGCACCCCAATCCCCTTCAAATTAGACAATTTGTGCTTGCACACACTTAGCCTACCGATCCATCCACTGTCGGAAACACCCCTGGAAGACGTCTTTTAGAATGGTGTTCATTTCCGCCGTCGCATTTTCGCACACTCTCAACAACAGCTGCACTCCAAGCAGTTTGGGACCTGCCAGAACGCTATCACTCTCCGCTGATGTGCGACCATTTTGGAATCGGTTGAACCACTACTTGCTTTGTGTTACACATCGCATCTTCTCCAAACACCTGCTGAATCTAACGCGACGGCGGGGATGAACGCTGACGATTCCACTGAGCATAGATTTTTTTAAATGTAAAAAGTCAACCCATCTTGATGAAACCGCGGTACATTTCTGAAATATGTAACATAATTTTCAAATAAGTTATATTAGCTTTCACTCCTCTGCAATCGAGCACTTATTGATTTCTTTAAATTTAACCTGACACTTTATATATATAACACATTATATATATATATATATATATATATATATATATATATATATATATTTATATATATATATATATATATATATATATATATAGAGAGAGAGAGAGAGAGAGAGAGAGAGAGAGAGAGAGAGAGAGAGATGTATATATATATATATAGTAGTTGCGTGGTTGTTGTTTCCTATGAAACTCCAGTGTTGAAAAGATGGTGCTCAATAACAGATAGAGCTGCATCATTATATATATTTTTTATTTCTACAAATATTATTGGCTTCATATGTGCATACATGTTTCAGCTGCAATTTTTTTTCAAAATCTATCTATTTCGGCTCATTGTCGACTAAACTAAGAGGAATAGAAACATTACATTCTTTATATTGTTTTGGTTGGAAGAGAAGGGGTAATGAAAGGGGTAATGGTGAAGGAGGTAAAATGTGTATCCGTTCAGACAGAGTTACTTACCCATATACCCACAGATTCCTACACCCGTGCGTATATACATACATACACTCTACCACCCGTATGTCTTTCCAGTGATAGAATTTTTTATCTTTTCATTTATCTTTGTGGCCCATCTTCATATATTTCTTCATCCACGTGAACCTTTCAGGTGTTCTGTCTCTTTTGGTGTGTTGGTCAGTCGTTAGACCCCACACATCCATTAGCATACAAATAGAAGTTTAAAATATATGAATAAACATATACATGAGCTAACATATATCCATATATATAGATATATACACATACATTAATATATATGTGTATCAACATATTCACGCATACATACTACAAAAATAATGTTTTCAATGATGTGACCAATCCTTTCTATTCAGAAAAGCGCAAACCACGCAAAACACATCGGATTCGGACTTTACTTTTGAACACTCGTCAACAAGAACGGATGCATATTTCGCTTTATCCACGATTTGTTTAACTTTCGCGGTTAATACCAGCAGAATTAAGAGAAAAAAGAAAAAGTTTTCTTTAAAAAAGACGTACACGTCGAAAGATTTGGAATGAAATTTAAATAAATGATTTTATTCATTTAATGAAAAAGTATATAACATTATTTTGGTATTCTAACTTCTTTAAATAATTTTAGGGAAATAATATGTTCAATAATGTGACCAATCCTTTCCATTCAAAAAAACGTTCACTACGCAAAACGCATCGGATTCGGACTTTACTTTTGAACACTCGTCAACAAGAACGGACGTATATTTCGCTTTACTCACGTGAAAAATGAAGACTATTTTTTGTTTGCGGGTTGTAAAGCGGTCGTACGACTGAAAATAGACATTCGCCGGAATTCAAAATAAATTTTTAAAACTATGATTGTGGATTGACGCTTTTTCGTTTTTCTTTAGCCATTAGAATGAAACCTATATATATATATATATATATATATATATATATATATATTAAAATAAACATAGTTCGAGTATCCGACAATTGTTTCAGGACCTCCTCGGTTCCTCTTCCCTGAAGAAGAGCCGAGGAGGTTCTGAAACAATTGTCGGATACTCGAACTATATTTATTTTAATATAAAAAGCTCTAATATATATATTGAGCACTTTTGAAAAGTATTGCTTTTTTCTCTTTTTGTAACATTTGAACTTAATTTATTATATATAAATATATATATATATATATATATATATATATATATATATATATATATATATATATTCCCGAAACAGTGTTTCATGGTAAACAACTGATGATCCCTTAAATAATGTTAGAAGCAAACTAATATAATAACTGAAAAAGTTAAATTTACTTACATGAGTGATTTTCCACTGAACGACTTGGGACTTAAATTTGTTTTATTTTGTTTTGTTTTTTTGTTTTTTTTTAATATAGTTTTAATGGTTGAGAAACTTCCATGACTATAGAGAGTCACGTCTTACTTAAATTCAAGTGTAAAGCCACATTTGAAATAATATGCTTATTTTTATTTTATTTTGGCTCTCACACTCGCCCCTGTTTTATAAAAGAACGAAATAATGCTAATCTCAGCACACGTATGTATTGTTTTGTAATTATATATATATATATATATATATATATATATATATATATATATATATATATATATATATATATATATATATATATATATATATATATATATATATATATACGCGTGTGTACGCGTAAGGCTATATGAAATCTACAAGAAATATAGTAAAAAAACAAAGAAATTTAAACAACGTGCATGGTCTATTTTTGCTCTGCTGTTCGAATCTTATTAATTCTCACCGTAATTCAAGGTTCGTTCTAACGTAATCTGATGTTTTCTGGCGTGATCTCCATCCTTCTAACATCCTGTTCCATGTCTCTTCTTTTCTCTCTTTCTTTTTTGTGCCTTTCCTCTTTTGGGCGCGAAAACAGAATCTGCTGTTTATGGCGTGATCAATTTCCGCTTGCGTAATAATTTCAAAACATTTTTTTGTCAAGTTTAATGAGTGCGATATGAGTATATATGAAGAAAGATTTTGCTCAAAAGTGTGTGTGTTTTTTATTGTAAGTCTCCAACGTCTATATTTCCAAAACCTTTTTGTATGTTAATAAAATAAACACCGGGAGTTTTTTCCTCAGATGCAGTACCACCCCATTGCAATAAAACGAAGAGGCGGAGCTGCATTGCTTGTTGTTCGATACGTCGTCAATATCACCTATACATGAACCTCGATAACCGCTCGACCTTGCGCCATTACTTGTTGTTGTGCAGAGGGAAGGCAGGTAAATCCCTAAAGTCGTGCGACGTTCTTGACGGACAAAATGACTATTGAAGCACCACGCGTATAAGATGTTAACATTGATATAGGAGGGGAAGGGAGGAGGAGATTTACCTTGAGTAAATGGCCTTCGGGATAAAATCAAAGTGTACTATCTGTTCTTTTCTCAGTCGGAGGAGCAACTCGAGCAATTTTTATTTTTGTCCCATCCAAAATGTGCATTTTGGGGGAAGCTGGATACACCACACATAAAAAACCGACCTTGTGTCTAACTTTTCCCTCGTTTTAAGGCAAGTAAATAGAGACTCACCTTGAGATTAATACCAGAAATGTTAATATCTTGATCTACTGGAATGTTACGTAAACACCCGAGAGATGTCGAGGCGAATGTTGACAGGCGATAACTTCGATACGTATTTTTTTAGTTTTATTTTCATTTTTAAGTAAGATAAATAATACCAAAAAACAAACAAAACATATCGAAATCACCGTTAATAAAAAAAAATTGTAACAAAAAAATGCTAAACAACTGTTAATAAATACATTTTTATTTTTATTTTTCTTTGCATTTTTTTGTGTTCAGTCAACTGGTTAAAAAGTATTTTTGTGTTTCTTAAAACTAAAAAATAATTTTATTGTGTGTGTGTGTGTTAGGGGGGGGGCTTTTTTGACATTATCTTTTTTACTCAGTCAGGTTAGGGTAACGGTCGGGTTAGGGTTGGGGTTAGGGTAAGGGTCGGGTTAGGGTTAGGGTTGGGGTTAGGGTAAGGGTACGGTTAGGGTAAAACAGAGACTCGTCTATCTCAACCGTATGCCTTGGACATCCGATCTGACGAGGATTTCGTACCAAATGGTCTTCGCAGACCTCCCTAAAAATTCTTTAAAATATCGGTCTGCGTGTTCGGTGATCCAACGCCGACTTCCTTCCATTTCGTCTGCCAGCTACCAGCTGATTGGCTAATCGCTTCGGCATCTCTCGGGTGTTTACGTAACATGCCCGAACGCTGTCGACGCGAAGTTCTCGGAAACTGGTTCATATTCGATATCAGTACCGACATTTGTTGAGCTTATGAACATCGCTCGTCTTTTTGGCTTGTTTCAAAGTGTTCGGTAGAATTCGCAGGTAATAATGAGTATTACTTGATAGGGATCGCGACATGAACGCTTCTACATTGATCCCCAGACAGCTCAAGAATGGTCCCCACCTACTGACATACACCCACCCCCTTTTGAGGCCTTCTCTCCCGATTCAGATGCACCATGGCCCCAGTCGAAAACACTCAACCGCCTGAGAGTAGGAATGGGGTGATCAAAAACTGCTATGAGTATTGATTTACTCCTCTCCAGGAGTTAGGCACAAGGCCAGTGTTTATCTTACTACCACAAGTAAGATGTGACCCACGGTCGGGTCGGGAAAGTGGGGTTTAAAAATTGCCTGGGCAGCCCCGTCGGCATTCTCCGGTAGGGGCGCCTCAGGCAGTAAGCAATAAACTTACTCCTCCCCAAAGAGGGGAGGCGAAGCCTGGGAGGGTGGACTTCCTAGAATTGCACAGAACAGACCCATAGACCGGCGTAAATCAAGCTCCGAAGGCCAAGACAATACCAGTCTATGGGATGCAGTATCCATCGGAACAGATACTACACTTTGATCTTAGCCAAAAGGCTGCAAAACTGACTCAACCTCTTGTGAATGTGGGGAAGAGGGGCATTGCCTTGTCTGCCATCTACAACACATGTCGTGCAGCTTGAAAAATCTTGCAGAGTACAACCATGGTGCAGGGGACTGCGTGGAAGGATGGGAAACTGTTGTATAACCACATGCTCCAGACACTGTTGTATGTAAGAGCTTTAAATAAAAACGAGTTTTAAGAAGTAAGCAATCATTGTTTTCCTTGTTTATTGATTTAACATGTTTGTAGCAGTTATATAATTACAATCTATTTTCTTTTGCGCTAGCCTATTCTTACTCGTTGAGTGATTGATACGTTGCCGGTCAGAACATTCTTGCGTCGGAGACACTTCCGCCAAATCTATTCCCACACTTTTTGAACAGTCAGTTTTTGAACGTCAAGTTGACAAGACGTCATATTCCTGTCTCGCACTTAGCCACGACAAGATGAAAGACCCAGGCTCAAAGTCACTTTTATAGTAAATGAACATTTACTGACTAAACATATTGTTGTATTCTTGTCTACATAACTCTTTCTCGACCATGTCTGTTGCGTTGATGAAACTGTATGAATAAAATTAATTTAAACTGCAGAAGTGTGTCCTGATGACCAAATTATGATAACCTGTTTTCCTTCATACACAGCAAGGTCAGAAGAGTTGATATCTATGCATCAACACTTTTCTCATACCATTCACGACTCATTAATTTTCCTACAAATTAATGACCCCGACATGAACACGCGAAATTCTTGGGTGTCTTATATTTTGATCTATAATCGTATTTCGGACTTCAATAAATATAAAAAATTAAAAACCATGTTTAAATTTTAGAAGAATTTACGCATATGAAGAAGAAACTTCTGACCGATATAATTGCGTGCCCTTTTGTATTTTGTGAAAAGTAAAAGTTGGCTTAGGCAAGTTTTCAGTCTGCAATATGCGGGTTTAGTGAGTATCTGTAGGATTTAAACCCCTAAGGATGTCGTATATTGGTGTAAGGACAGTACCGCTGTCAACGGAAGAAAGAGGGTTTGTGTGGATGGCGTTTTTAGTGATGGTCTTTATATATATATATATATATATATATATATATATATTACTATTTCATGTATCAACATACAATTTTATAAGGAGATATAATTTTTTATGTATCAATTTTCAGTATTTACCTCAACAGTGCTCGATATGTAAGTAGAGCTAGCGGGTTCTGTGTAGCTTAATTGCCATAAATATATATATTAATTTTATACGTACATAAAAGTAATCCATTGACACGTGTTTCTGACTCACAGCCGTCATCAGCATGGCTAACTTAGACAAGGGTCGAACCCTCGATGTGCATGTCTACAGTCCAGCGTCTTACCAATGGACTTCAACGATTTGCCTAGAAATATGTACGATTTTTATCACCTAAACATTTAACGTATTTTATGTAATTGTTTTTATTGGTGATTGCAAAGTTCGTTGTTTTTACTTACTATTACTATTTCGATTGTTTCACTCCCTGAGTGATTAAATTGCAGAAAATTGCATTATTAGTCGTCCTTAACTTTATAGGGCGTATTTTTCGTTAATATATATATATATATATATATATATATATATATATATATATATATATATATATATATATATATATATATATATATATATATATATATACATAGTTTTAAGGGGGTTCTTTTCCAATGGGTCACTTAGAGGTTGAGGCATGTAGAGATTCGGCACATAGAGTGTAACTTAAGGATTAGGGGCAACTTTCATTGTCTTCCCTGGAAGTTTTTTATTAATATAATATAAATTTCATCAAAACAATATATATTTTAAGTTTTAAAAGGGTGTAGGGCCTTCATAGCTCCATTGGGTTAAAGGGGGCAGTTAGAGATTCGGGACCACTTGCATTGTCTTCTCAAGAAAATATTATACATATAAACGATCCGATTATGCCATGTTTCAAGATGGCGACTCATTCGGTGTACTTCACAGAGTGCAATGACCTCTAAAGGACCTCAGCTGCCGCTTGAGATCCACAGAACAATTTTTTTTTACTAATAAGTAACCAGTTATCAAGGCCCAAAGGCCACTCGAGGATAAGGGATAATGAGTATCAGGTGGATGGTGAGACAATACCGTGATGATTGGTAATGATGTAGGGGAGAATTAGGCAGCATTTGATTATTTAATATGGCGACTCAACAAGAATTTGTTTACATTGGACTTGAAAACTATCATGTTGTAGGCAGCTGGGAAACAGTCGCGCGGTGTTGTGTTTCACGGACGGGTAGTTCTAGGAAAAAGAACTTTGCTCATGAAAGTTTCGTTTATTTTTAGACAGAGAGAAAGAGAAATGATTGCTATTGACGTGGCCTGAGAGCTAAAAATGGGCTTCATCACTGAACCATCCATTTGGAGGGTAAAAACGCTGCAAATATTAATGATAATGGATGATTTTGAAACAATATTTTATTTTCTATCAACCCTGAAACGCACGGAATAATAATATTAATATGACGGGGTTATTAAATGGGCCACGTTTCTACTGAGACACCCTGTGCATAGACATAATGTTATTAACATGACGTAGCCGTAAATTCATTTAAATATCATGTTTGCGTGAAGGTTATTAAAGAAAGAGGACGAGAATCTAATTTTTTTATTTTTGCTTTCTCCTTATCATTGCGACGACAGCACTAATGGTGAAGATGATTGCCGACGACACAGAGCGCAAAAAAGAGACCACTCATCTTCGGTCGGGATCAGGAGAGGAAAGTCATAAGTGGGGGTTAACGTCCTATAGACAGATGCTTAAACTTTATCAAGCCAGACTGGGTCACCTACTTTACGACGCTAGCATTTTTCAAGAGAAGCAAAACACATTATAACAAGCACTGTATGACCCCCACTTTCGAAGGTGTTTCATACCAGTTGGGGTTCGTCTCAGCAATAATTCCGATAAACCAGGGACTAACTTTTTTTAAAACTTTTTTTACCCCAAACAAGGCATGTTGCCACTGAAGCGCTATTGTGATAAGAGCCAGATTTATAGAGATAAGCCTGTAAGGGGAGCTGGGCAGCATGTTTGTTCCTATTACATTTAAATTTCTACATGTTTGTATGGTTGGGGAAACATGGAGCAAAGAGGTAATACGCATTCAGAGTATAAAATCTACCAGCGTCTACGGACCTCTACACTGAAGGGGTGGGATTTTGTTACTAGTCGGGTGAGTCGGGAGTACACGTGTTGTATTTCTGCTGTGCTTAAAAGAATGGTGACAAACACTGATATATGAAAATGTAATGATATATATTTATTGTTGATGGCGGTGAATGAGTTGGGTGACTGAGATGGAGGAAGCACGAGAATTGACGGAGGTATATTTCTCGAAATCGATCGCCAGTCGACTCTCCATCTTAATTTGAGCTAGTGTATATAATGAATTGTGATGCCCACGCATCAACCTGTAAATGTCCATTCTGGGATTTCACCTTCGCTGTCAATGTGCCACACCCTTAACGCGGTTATTTAACCTCAGTTGTATTCGCATTTGCAGATGACCTTAGCAGTTAACGTTTGCAGGTGGGTTTTTTTTGCATCCCCAGATATTTTATTTTCCGAAGAGTTGTGTTTCCGTGTCATCCCCAGATATTTTATTTTCCGAAGAGTTGTGTTTCCGTGTCATCTCCAGATATTTTATTTTCCGAAGAGTTGTGTTTCCGTGTCATCTCCAGATATTTTATTTTCTGAAGAGTTGTGTTTCCGTGTCATCCCCAGATATTTTATTTTCCGAAGAGTTGTGTTTCCGTGTCATCTCCAGATATTTTATTTTCCGAAGAGTTGTGTTTCCGTGTCATACCCAGATATTTTATTTTCCGAAGAGTTGTGTTTCCGTGTCATCTCCAGATATTTTATTTTCCGAAGAGTTGTGTTTCCGTGTCATCTCCAGATATTTTATTTTCCGAAGAGTTGTGTTTCCGTATTAATCAGCCGCGTTTTGTTTCTTCCGGCCAGGTGCGCGTCTGTGGTCAAGTAGGTTTTATTCCTGCCAGGTGACATTTTCAGTACACCACAAAAACACCAAACTGCGTAACAAATACTACAATGACCATGCATCATATCGATTGGACAAAAGCTCAAAGCAGCATCTGCTGTGTTTGGGATAATCATCTTTCGTTCTTTTTTCCAGCTGTTTACATCAAGTGGCTTCATGCCTTACAGGTCTATTGGCATTTCAAAAACGGCTGTTGATCTAAGGGGAGACAACTGTTGAGATGGTAGTTTGGTTTTTTGTTTAATCTGTTATTTGAAGTAACTAAAAGCCGACAAAGCTGAAAAGGATTCGTAAAGAAACGGTTTGATTTGATTGAATGAATGAAAATGTGTTTGATTTTTGTTTTTGTTGTATTTTTGGTTTGGTTCGAAATGGAATGCGTTTCTCTTTGTTTTTTCTTTGTTCTGGCTGAAAAGATTGTAAGTTTGTTGTTGTGTTGATGTGTAAACGACCCTGACATTAAATATTAGGGTAAAATGTAAGTTTGCTTACGAATTGAAGTATTTTGTGAAAATGTTGGTAAGTTTAAATGATAGTGAAATGTTTGTTATGAATTGTTGTTATTGAGAAATGCAAAAGTGGTGATATGCTAATGTTGGTGATATTTTATTTTCGGGTGTTTTAGTAGTTTGTAAATAGGTGTTGGTGTTGAGTAGAGCTGTGTGGTATAAAAGGTGAGCTGTGGGCGTGGGTGGTCACATTACTGAAGAAGGGGGACCAACCTGGGGGGGGGAATTTAGACGACTACAGGCCCATAACTCTGCTAAACACAGAGTTAAAGATTTTGGCCCGCGTTCTTGCGAACCGCCTGCAGGTTGTTATCGGTGATTTGATCAAGCCTGAGCAAAACTTTGCTGTGAAGGGGAGGTCGATTCAGAACAACTTGCATTTGATTCGCATGATCATAGAGGGGACAGAAGACGACGTTGAAGCCGCGCTGATCAATTTAGATCAGTCCAAGGCTTTCGATAGGGTCGACCATGGTTTTCTGAAAGCTGTTTTAGCGGCTGCCGGTTTTGGTCCGGACTTCCGCAGGTGGATCTCCATTCTGTATGACTCGCCAACGGCAGTGGTGCAAGTCAATGGAAAGAGGTCGGAATCGTTCGTTGTTTCTCGGTCGGTACGTCAGGGTTGTCCGCTGTCGCCCCTGCTCTACATCCTGGCGTTGGAACCCTTCCTTCGCAAATTAAGGGATCGGGCGGCAACACCAGTCCTGCGCGGGATCGCTATCCCTCCTCGCAAAGCGCGAGTCAGGGTTTCCGCGTTCGCCGATGATGTCACCGTTTGCGTGTCGAGCCGTACTGACATTCAAACGGTGATTAAGGCGCTCGCTCGGTACGAAGAAGTGACAGGGGCCATAGTCAACCGCAGCAAGTCGAACGGCCTGCGGTTGGGTGCCTGGAGCGGAGAGACCGCTCTTCCAGGTGACTTCAGCTGGTCGGATGGCCCGGTTCGAATCCTCGGCGTATGGTTCGGACCGGGCCTCCAGCTGGAGAAAAACTGGTCGGAAGTACAGACAAAGGTCGAATCGTCGGTCCGGGCTTGGATTCGAAGGAAGCTTTCCTTAAAGGGCAGAGCGGAGGCGTGCGCCACTTACGTCTTCCCTCTCATCCTTTACCGGCTGTCTGTACTACCACTGCCTGCGGCCCGCCTTCACGCTTTCACGCGCTTACTCTTCTCGCTTCTTTGGAAGGGCCGGAAAGCGTACGTCCGCAGACAGGTCTGTACTCAAGTTCCGAGTGTGGGAGGCTTGGGGATGCCTGACTTGGCAAGTCATCGACATGCCGAGAGACTGGCTTTCCTGAGTCGGACTTTGATGGAAGACACTCCGTGGGTCCCTGCGGTCGGGAGCGCCTTTCCCAACCTCATACCCGACCTCTCGGTCGAAGGTCGACGTAGGCCGAGAGGGGAGCCCTTGTTCTTCACCGAATGCCGGGCCGCGCTTAGAGCGTTGCCGGGGTTCAGTAACCTTGCCCGGTCTAGGAAGAGACTATATCGGGATCTAGTGGAGGGTACCGCTTCGGACCCACTTGAGGAGCGGCTTGGATTGTCGAGAGAGGAGGCCCGCTCCCAGTGGAGTTGGGCGCCGGGCCAGAGTTATCTCAACAATTCTGAGTATTCTCTGACCTGGCGACTGGTTCGGCACGCGCTGCCCCTCTATGGCAGATTACGCAGAGACGGTTTAAGGGACGTGTCCTTATGCCCGCGCTGTGAAGACGACGAAGAAGAAACGGCCGAGCACGCCTTTTTCACCTGCAGCAAAGTTCGACGTCTCTGGGAATACGTCAGAGAGGTGACGGCTCGCATCGACGCCGAGCAGCCGATGGTCCTGAATGTCGCATCTGTCATCAACAACGCAGCACCGCCGTGGTCTGGGGAGAAACGAATGGTGTTTCTAGCCATCCTAGCCGTAGCAAGACTAGTGACGTGGGTTACACGTCTTGATGAGGTTCATGGGGTTGGATCTGTTTCGGATTGGGATCTGGTAGTTTACTTTAAACACCAACTTAAAGTAAAGATCAGATGCGATTGGAAACGATTACATCGCATGGATTTCAATAGGAGATGGGTGCATGACACTAGTTTATGCATCCGACGAGGCGCCAAGTTTGAGTTCGTGTTCCCTCCATAGTTATGGCACACGCGGTACTGGGTTCTACGGAACCCACCCCTTGTAGACTTTTTTAACAAAAAAGGAGAAACTCTAAACTAGTAGGAATGAGAGATATCCTGTCCCTATTTTATTTTTGCCGGCACTAGAGAGCTTCCAAAGATTCCCACTTCCACTGTTTTATTTTGTCCCCGGTCTTTTGAAACCCTTGGCATTACTATCTTGGAAGCCGCCATCCACCCCTTGATCCCATTCCCGATGAATTTATTTTTTGAACACTCCTCTCTTAAATTCCCACTCCCACTTAGTGACCGACCCGCTTGTTTTCGGTCTCGTGCCGGAAAACAGTGGGCGATCTAACACTTAGCCATGAGGGAAAGCCGGGCCATACTAACCCCCCTTTTTTATCATTTTATTTTGTTCTTTATTTTTCTTTCTTTTTGGGTATTTTTAATATTTTATCCCACTCCCACGATAATTCATGTTTTACAGCGATGTTTTTTGGGGATATTTTAAGTAGGAATCCACCCACAGAGTGAATGCGGTATTTTGGTGCAAGAATCTAGTTTAGAGCCAGCAAATGTTGTTTTCTTGTTTTGTAAAAATTTTTTGTGAAATAAAAAACATTGAACAGCTTGTCTTACTTATCCCCGACCCCCCCCTCCCCTACATAACGGGCACTATGCCTAAGGTCTGGTGAGTTCCCAAGGTTTGTAAAATCTTCATCTGTAGATAAAGATGGAGATTGTCCGAGGGAATTCACCGGCCTAAATAAAACCTGGCACAGGAGTGAACGGTGATCATCTAGGCCGTTCTCCCAGAGCGAGGCCCTTCCATTGCACTAGGGTTGGGTTGACCTTTGCGATCGTCCCAAATGTGGACGACTCGGGTGCGCTATTTCTATGTGTGGGGTCTGCGTTCGCGCTCACCCCGATAATACAATCAAAATCAGAACATCATTTTAATATTGTCTTTAGGGCCGCCGGTTGTAATCATCCAGGCTTTCACAGATCAATCTCCATTTCGTATCGCCGTCGCCTGCAGGATGCAAGTAAATGGTAGGCGGTCAGAATCTTTTGTGCTTTCCCGGTCGGTTGTTCGCTGTCGCCGATATTTAGCACTAGTGCAGTAAGTTCATCGAGGCACATTCCGTGGAAGCACTTGTAAACCAGAACAAGAATGCAACACTGCGACGTGTTTATCTAATTATAATTCATTTTTTTTTTAAATAAAATCGTACTTTTGCTTCTTCTGTTAATCGTTATTTTAATATTGCAATGATAATTATTACTTACCATTCTTTGTCTGCTGTCAAAATTCAACCGTAATATTATTTAAAAACACAATTTTATGGATTCTATATTAAAAATATTTTCTAAATATTGGATTTTTTTTATCTTACTTCTTTTATGTGATGTACATATTTTTACGGTTAGATTATTTTTATAAATATCTGTTTACAGTGTGTATTCCTGTATTTCGAAAAATCGATTGCAATAGAGTTTTTTTAAGAACATAGTCAAAGGGGGACGAGGGCTTTATATTGAAAAAGACTTAATTATCTATTTTATAGGAAAGAAGAAATCAATGACAAAAAATACAGACCGGCTTTACTTTATATAGTATGTCATAGACAGAATGCACCATTATGGTGTTTGATTAATTTGTGTTTAGATTATCATCATATATTAGCATGGTAATACTTGATACATCGTTGGGCATCAAAGTTACAGTCCATCAAATCTTGGTCAGTACAAGTTGGTCCATCACTGAAGTCACTGAGGATGTGTTCCAATGTCTGTTTGAGCTTTCCACAGAGGCACTTGCTTGTTGTCGCTGGTCCCCACGTGGTACTGTCCTTACAACCTTCGCTCTTGTTCAGTTCAGAGTCACCCAGTCCTTCCTTGGAAGATCGGTTTCATGTGGAAGATGTATCTGGGTTCTTGGATAGATTCGTTCAAGTCGTCATTCGAATTATTCCATCTGTCAATACGGTAATTCTGTGACTGTGCAATGTCAAGGCCTTCTTTGGTCATGGAATTGCTTCTTGATTTCAATCAACTTACTGGTGGTAAATGGAAATATGTATTTAGACTCATTGTATTTTTGAAAGTAACGTGAGGTGGTGGTTATCGTCGTGGTGTATGGGCTCGGTTTCTATCGGGTCTGCTGCATCACGTTCACAAATACACTTCGGTCAATGGTATGCATCAATATATCCTCCCTCCAGATATGGATTAAATAGTAGGACAGACTGTTCTTTTAACCTCTGGTGCTGTAACTAGTCTAGGAGAAGAGATCTGGAAATAACACAAGTCTTTCTCTGCTTATCTCGCCATTGTTTCCGGCTATCCTGGATTTCTTGTTGACAATAACTGCCCGGAAATAAAAGAAAATATAACTGACTTGTTTACGAAGAAACGGAAATTAATTTTGCTGACTTGGATTTCGTAATCAAAGTATTTTTGTGGAACAGGAATTTTGAAAAAGTTCGTTTCAGTACTGGACGTAAATCGATACATAGTAAAGGACAAACAATAATGTTTGATTGATGTGAAAACGAGAAACACACACATGCATATACACACACATTCACATACACGTTGGATATCGCATGATATAATTAATATATGTATATAGCCCCAGTGCATATATATATATATATATATATATATATATATATATATATATATATATATATATATATATATATATTATATATAAAGACCTGTAGTTAGATTTATAATTAATAAATCTAACTCCAGGTTTTTACCTGTTTGTCATTATTCCACTGACGATGGACCCAGACGGGTCAGAAAGTACTCTGGACCAACATGTACATTACGGCAGTTTCATCAGCTAATTTTCTTCCGAGATTAAGATTTTAATCCGGAAAATTGAAGGGATCAATACTAAAATAACCAGACAAAAATTGTCGGTTATTTTTAATAATACGTGTCTTAAGGAAAAAGATGCTGCCTCGATATATATATATATATATATATATATATATATATATATATATATATATATATATATATATATATATATTGTGAGAAGTCAGTATAATTGCACGCGATGACTTCCGTTTAATCTGTTTCGGTGAGTAAGAGAAAATGTATCCACTCTAACTGTTTTCTTAGCCGAAATAAGTATTTTCAGAAAAAAAACAAAAACGAAATAAAATACGTAACACAGTGGAAGGCAGAAACAAAAAAGCAGGCTTATCCGAATCAAGTATCGATATATCAGACGGATTGCTATTTGGGTCTGACTTTGAAACTCCGATAAGATAACTTTATATGTTAGACAATAGCGATTGAATCCAATGTGAAAATAGGGGGGTGTATGTTTTGTTCAGCCTTTGATTATAATCAAAAAGGAATTTTCTGCTGACAAAATAGAAATAAATTACTAAAGGGATTTTTCTACTCGCACAAAATGAACAACCCAATACGAACGAAGGGGAAGGGAAACAAGAAATAAAGAAGAAAACATCAGAAAAACGATAGAAATAAAGGAAGGGCTACAAAGAGAAAGAAAGAGGGAGAGAAAATAAGCCAGACAGAAATACAGACAGAGCATAAAAAGCAGACAGACAAAAAAGAAACATGTTATCTTTGATGAAACATGATAAGTGCCTGTGAGGAAAGGTCAAAACACGGTTGTTCGGTTACTATAGTAACGGGAAGCTGAGTTTCTTTGCCTTTAAGGGGTTACTTTTAGTGAATGCGTGGATTGTATTTGTAATTATTGACACTCTTAGTAGTTCACGCACACAATGGAACCGACGCATGAGTCTCCCCCCCCCCCTGCTCCGAATCTATGATAAAGGGGGCCAAACTCGCAACGTGTCGATTCCAATAAAGTGGTATTCATATAAAATGTTAATATAAGCTAATTATGTGCGATAATAAAGCCCACCATCCGCTATATGGAAACAATTCAACTTGAAAATTGGAAATTAATACAATTTAATAGGCCTCTTTTCGGTCAGGGTATCTGTGTAATGAGTCTATAGCGATGCAAAGGTTGCACAATCCGCAGCCGAACATCCCTTAACAATTAGTAACAAGGAGCCCAGGACACCCCAATAGACCGGTCTTGATTTACGCCAGTCTATCGGTTGTCCGTCCTGTGCAGTTCTAGGAGGTGCACCCTCCCAGGCTTTGCCCTCTCACCCTTTGAGAAAGGGTTAGTTTATTGCTAATCGCCTGGGGCGCCCCTACCGGGGAATGCCGACGGAGTTGCCCAGGCAATTTTTAAATGGCCAGAGTGCTCAAATTCTCGAGCGCTGGTTTTTCAAACCACACTTTCCCGACCTTGTGTCACATCTTACCTTGTGGGAGGAAGATAAATAGAAGGAGTGCAGGACAACTGAAAACAATGCCGGAATAAGCAGAGAAAGTTAAAAGTAGGGCATACTCGCGTTGGCACACCGGCTCTCGTTAAGCAACGTGGAGCCTGAACAGACTAGATGGGTGACCGCTTGTGAATTTGATATTCCCTGTAAACTTCCTCCTTCGGAAAGAAGCCAGGGCTAATACTACACCGGGTATTACCAGTTCATTTTATATAAGCAGAGAAAAGCTGTTGTCATTTCGAGATTTCCTTTTCCTAGATTGGTTGCACCACTAACACTTGAGAGTCTAGTCTACCCCACTATTTAATCCATAGCTGGAGGGAGAATATATGGGCTCATACCAGTGTATTAGCGAAAGTGGTACAGTAACATCGAGAGAAATCGGGCTCAAAGTCCATGAACGTAGTCACAAATTTCTTTAACACTTGTGCCTGTTTTACAAGTACTTCAATGGACTGTGCACTGATGAACTTGCTGCTCTGGTGCCCCCACGATGCAAATTCACTAGACCAACCCGACAATCTGCACAATCCCATCCATTCACTGTGGAGGTCCCCAGATGTCGAAGAGCTTTCTACTCTAAAAGCGTGTTTCCTCGTGCTGCTGCACTATGGAACTCCCTCTCTGCTCCGTTTTCCTGACGGTACTGACATGCAGAACTTTAAAACTAATGTAAACAGACATCTCGCTGCACAGCTCCCAATTTAAGTTGACCCCTCCCTAAAACAAACTCTCACCCTTTTTCTCAGTAGCCCCTGACGTCTACAGTGGTGACCTGCCTTGTTGTGAACTATGTTACAAAAAAAACACTTATCCTTGAATGGCCAGAGAGCCTTGATAAGTGGTGACCAATTTAGTAAAAAATTAAAACTATACCATGCCACTTCCATAAATACAATATATTTAACTACAGATAATAAATACGTCATGATAGAACATTCTGTCTATGATATAAAAAGAAGTCGTATTTTTTCTGTGTTTGGCTAAAACCCTTTAGGATGCCCCATCCCCAGCAAAAAAAAAGATGAGAATTTCTTTTAAAAAAAGGGACAATCATTGTATAAGATCCATCCTGTTAACTCCTCATCTCTTATTTTTGATCGCAGAAAATCGTTTATTAGTTTCAGCTTGATGACATTTTTTGAAACGGTCACTATTGTAGGAAACAGCATTCGTAATGTGGTGCACACATCCATATGAAGACTAGAAGCTGAACCTTGGGTTTACTTTTGGTAGCCTCGTTACTCGGACTTACGCCCTGTTTGTCTTTTAGTCCATGTGCGATGTTTCTGACAAACGAGGAGGAAGTGATGACGGTTTTTTTTAGGGAGGAAGGCTATTGTTTTGACTAGGTAACATGTCGTGATATTAAATCCTCTCATTATATTCATCATCATTAAACTACCAAACTACCGATCTAATAAACTTTTATCCTCGAGTGGTTTTAGTCTTGATAAGAACAAGTTTTCGTAGATGCCAAGAAAGCGATTTCGATAACTATAATCCCAAAAATCATGGAACGTTTTTCGCTTCTGTTTTTTCTGTTTCTGGTTTTCAGTTCTTCTTTCAAAATTGAGACAAATCTCTTAATTTCGTGGGAAATACTTCTCTGTCAATATCGCCTATTTATTTTTTTTATCAATTCGTATCCAATGCTCTTTCAGAATTTATATAAAGTAACGTCATATTTTTGTGTTTAGCTAAAACTCAGAAACCACCTGATATACTATTAAAAACCTTACGTATATAACAGGGAACGAGGGGCTCTTTGATGGCGCCAGATGGGCCGCCGTCTTCTTCGTGGGCAGTAAATCTTTCACTTACTGTAAATCTGTCACTGTTAACAGAATCCGGAATGGTGGAAAATATTTTGATATTTCGAAAATGGAATGAACGTTTGTTTTTTAGAAGGGGTGAGTTTCTCTCGAAATATCAAAATATTTTCCACCATCTCGGAGAAGTCTTTACTGAATTCATATAATCCAATTCCAATAGGATATTATAGCAGATAAAAGCGATTATTGATGGAAGACAAACCTCGAGGCAACAAGATAGAGGTTCTTTAGTTGTTTGAACTTCATCGCAGGTGCAATACTCAATTGAACGTATTTCGCGATGACACAATTGTGGCTCAACTCTTTCATTATTGTCAATTACGTCTGTTATTTAACGCACTGTTTACATAGAAGTTGCAATAAGTTTTTTCGCGATACTCTCTCTCCCTCTCTCTCCCGCCCCCTCTCTCTCTCTCTCTCTCTCTCACACACACACACACACACACACACATACACACACATACACACACAAACTCTCTCTCTCTCTTTCCACTTACGGGTTAAATAATATTACTAATACTACTAGTAATATTCCAGTTTGTTTATAATGAACTGTTCCAGTCTTGTTTATATATATTCTTTCCTTTCTTTATTACCGTCAATTTTTAATAGACAGTGCGAGAGAATTGGAAACGACAGTTATAGATACCGTGTAAAATAAGAGCGAGTGAACAAACAATATGCAGTGAGAGGGGGGCGAAAGTGATAGATAAAAACGTAGTAAGAAATTGGTCACCTGGTGTGTTAATTGCAAATTCCGGCTAATTGAACAACTAAAATATAAGGGGTTTTTTTTTTCAAACATAACTCAATCCCCAAAACTGAAAAATATCTGAGCACGTATTTTGCATGATTTAAAAAGATACTTACGGAAACAAACGTTAATTAACTCAGCTTTATTATAAGATTATAAATATATATATATATATATATATATATATATATATATATATATATATATATATATATATATATATATATATTCTGTGTTATATGTTCTGTGATGCCATCCAGCGTTGCTGAATTTAAATAGTCAACGAGTTCCTGGAACAATGCGAAAACGTTCTCTGCGCGTTTCTCCGCTGTCTTTTTAAACATTCTCTTCTTTCACCAGCTTTTTATTTCATTTGCTTTTGACACCTGAGGATGATTCGACGAAGAATTGAAAACGTTCGTAAAACCTGTGAAACCTATGGAACATTTTTTTTTATTTTAATACAAACAAAAAATTGAAAAAATAAACAAGGTATAATAAAACAGACAAATTCTGTTATTTTAACAATGTTTGCATATATATATATATATATATATATATATATATATATATATATATATATATATATATATAAAAGAAGAGAGATAAAGATGTGCGGATGACAAATCTATTCTATCTTCGATTGTTCAATACAAGGTGTACTCGATAAAAACATCTTTATTTTTCTTTCCTTAAGCCAGGTTTTTTAAAGATCAAAATCTAATAAGATTTTAATCTTTAAAAAATGTTTTTATCGAGTAACCTTGTATTGAAAAATCTAAGATGAAATAGATTTGTCATCAGCACATCTTTATCTCCCTTCTTTTATATATATATATATATATATATATATATATATATATATATATATATATATATATATATATAACCCGCATACAGAATAAATGCTCATCCACTACCGACAAAACAACGCACACCAAAGCCTTCCACCAGACCCTCTTAACCAACGGTTTCCCCCTCACTACCATATCCAGCCTCAATAACACCAGAAGACGTAGACACCACACTCTCACCAACACCTGCTTCCTTAAGCTCCCCTTCTTTAGCGACCGCATCACTTCCGCTATCCGCAAAGTCATACGTAGTGAGAACCTCGATATACAAATCTCCCACACAGGCACTTCTCTCCGACAACATTTGGCCAAAAAAAAGCCACTACACCCCGGAACCTTACTTTCTAGTTAATTGCCCCATCCCCAACTCTGGTCTCTGCTTCCGCGCCTATACGGTTTACAGCCTACAATGCGCTAAGTGCCGGAAGTTCTATATCGGTAACACCGTCAGGCCTCTGCACCAACGCATCAAAGAACATTTGAACACCCACATTTCTTTCTTTCACAAACACATAATATCAAGTTGCAACACAATTTGCTCTATTAATGTCCGCGTCCTAAACTCAGTCCGCAATGTCGGTCTACTTCGGATTTCGGAAGCCATTCTAATCTCTAAATATAGCCCCTCTTTAAATAACAGATTCGAACTTTCTTCCATTCATTCTCTGATCCCTCCATGCTTACACTCCTTGCCTCTCCTTCCTTCCCAGCCCGACCCTACCTCTCCTTCTTTCTCAGCCCGACACTACTACGCCTACCATCTACCTGCCCAGAACCAATCCACCCCACACCTCGATGCCTTTTATTCTGTGCTTAAATATCACTTATAATTACATGAAACTTAATACATTTTACATAAAATAAATAAAAAATCAAATAAATTAATTTTAGGAATAATTATACACTATAGCATTACATTTTAATAAAATAAATAAGAATTATGCACTGTATATATATATATATATATATATATATATATATATATATTTATAATCTCTAAATTCCCCCCATCCCTTTTTATTACACTGAGTCTTGATATTCTTTAGATTTCATAATTCATATTACTATAAATTTACCTTTTATTTCACAATTGATTTCAGTTTTGAATTTAAATTAATTCTAACCAGATTTTTTATTTTAACAGTTGCCTCCCCGTGACCGTTCATTTTCTAGTAAAATCTTAACGACTTTCGCTAACAAAAATAATTATCAAATTTAAAATTAAAATTGAATTAAAATTTAAAAAATGTTTAAATAATAATAAATAATAAAGTATATAAATAAATAAATATTAATAAGATGACAAGCTTAAAGCTGAATAATTATACAATAAATTTGTTTAAAAATTATAGTAGGAACAATTAATATTGATATCCAATTAGCTTATCTAAACTCATTTTCTGCGAATCTACCACCAATTCTCTGCGGCATTTCGTCAACAGTTGTGTCCATCTCGCCTTTTCGACCACTCGGTCATATTTTTGATCTGTTTCTTTTGATAATGAGAGGTTCCACTCTCGAAAATTAAAGTTTAAAGTTTACCCCTTTTCCGGACCTTTTTAAATTGCTTGACAGTAAACGTTTTTCTATTTACTGTTCTGGTATTTAAACCGTGAAATATTAATAAATTGATTTGAGATTCCATTCATATTTTCTCTTCTCATTTATTTTTGTTCATCTGTTCCACCTTCCGGTACCTATATCGCATTGTTCCTGCCTCGGATTACGAACTTACATTTCTATTTACCAGCAATGCTACAAGCAAACTACAGTTTCCTTTTATATATATATATATATATATATATATATATATATATATATATATATATATATATATATATACATATATATATATATATATATATATATATAGGATAGATAAGTTGGCAGGGAAATAGTCAAAATTCAAAATTTGAAAAATGTAAGAAACAATATAAAGTAATGGAAAGTAAGAGTGTGTGTGTAAAAAGGTTATCAAAATATAGAGTCTGTCCAGTTGGTGAATGTCCGTTGACAAAATGTCCGGTGACAAAAAATTTAAAGATGGAGGAGGAATTTCGTGGAGACTGCGTCAAAAATGTTCAAAATGTAGTAAATCTAATAGAATGATGTTCAGTTCAACCGTAGATAAAGCACTTATTCGGATGTAATTTTGAGAATTAGGGACATTTAAAAATACTTCTTTGCGACGTGAATGAAAAAGGTTTTTAAGAAGTTGAGTTAAAAATGTATATATTTCAAGCAGTCAGTGAAAAGTGTAAGTAGTTACTTCGATCGAATCTAAAGAGTGAGAGAGAATTTTCTGGTCGAAGACGAAGCCAGTAGAAAGTTGGAGAGGTGTGTGAAATTAGGGAAGTGGAAGAGGAGGTTAAGTGGATGGAACTATGGTCGATTCTGGGAGTAGGGCATGGGGGATTGTTTAGGTACAGCTCATCACAAGTAAGCAACAATATAATGCTAGACCTGTTAAGAGTTAAGAGTTGAGGTGGGGTTTATTTAAACCAATACAGTAGCATTGTTGGTCAGTAAGTAAACAGTTCATGAAGGTGGGAAATGTCCCCGTATTTAAAGGGAGTTTTTAGACAAAATTATATATAATGGGGTGTATAGGGGGCCTGAGGAGAGGTAGTACCTTTGGCGTTCGTCATGCTGCTCCCTAGCTGTATGGGTGGACGGGTGTCACTGGTCCTCACTCATCCCTAAATCTCTCACGTGCTGTCTCCAAGTGCCATACCCCGGTAAACCGCTTCAGCTGGCGGGCTAAACGACGTGAGGGGGTGATGTCGATACAACATCAATGGGCGGATGAACCACTTTGAGGTCAACGGCCAGGGCGGAAGAGACTCATCGCGAGTCCAACGGCCATATATCCGGGGCCAGGGCGAACCCTCATATCACGAGGGACTTCGACCGGGGCTAACAGTCTGGAGAGGGATGGGCGCCGCTAGACTACATTTGCCCAAGACACACTGCATGGAAAAAAAATGAACATAATACAAAAATCCATACCGGCTCGGCCGTCGCACGGGTTAACAAGGGTCGCGCCCCCCGTCTCACATCAGGGCGAGGGTGAAAAGTGTGCTACTGATGCAACAACGAGAACAACGAGAACAACGAAAATAAGAGGAAGAGACAATGTCAGTATAGCCACATGGAATGTCAGAACGCTTGCCCAAACAGGAAAGCTGCAAGAACGCATAAATGGACTGAAGAGTTACACATGGCATGTTGTCGGACTATGCGAAGTCAGATGGAAGAATATCGGTGAACACCTTACAGATGATCACCACATGCTGTACTACAGCGGTGAAGTGGATAAGCACATGAACGGAGTAGGCTTTCTCGTCAATAAAGCCGTCAAAGACTCAGTACTCGGGTGCCATCCAATATCCAGCAGGCTCATCGCCATTCGCCTTGGAGCAACACCATTCAACATCACAATAGTACAAGCCTACGCACCGACAACTGAGTACAGCGACGACCAGGTGGAGGAATTCTACGCTCAACTACAGGAAACCATCGACAAGGTGGATAAGAATGACATTCTCATCATTCAGGGAGACTGGAATGCCAAAGTGGGTGCAGATGCACTCGAAGATTGGAAAAACTACTGCGGCCCCTCCTGCAACGCAACAACCAACGAGCGCGGTTTGCGCCTACTGGAATTCGTTAGCTACAACGACATGGTGCTGGCAAACACTCTTGGTGAGCACAAGGCTTCAAGACGATGGACGTGGCATGCCCCCAACGGATCACATCACCAGCTTGATTATATCATGGTACAGAGACGGTTCAGATCGGGAATCAACAGAGCCAGGTCAAGAGCATTTCCAGGAGCGGATATGGGAAGTGATCATGACCTAGTGATACTGAACTTCAAGGTACGACTAAAGAAGCTCAATAGGCCAAAGAACACTAGATTAAAGTTCAATTTAGACAGACTGAAAGATCCCGACATACTCGAAACCTTTCAAGCAACAATTGGCGGTAAATTTGCTGCTCTCCTCAAGCTTGAAGAAGATACGCAAGCACTGACCACCAAATTCAACAAAGTGATGACCGAAACAGCGAACGAAGTCTTGGGGAAACAGCGCCGGAAAACTCAACCATGGGTCACAGACGAAATCCTCGATATGTGCGACTCTAGGAGAGAGCTCAAGAAAACCAAGAACTCTGAAGAAGGAGTGATAGCATACAGAAAGATCAACAAGCAAATCCGGAAAAGAATGAGAGAGGCAAAGGAAGACTGGATAGACAAACAATGCATTTCAGTCGAAGAGAACCTAAACAACAACAATAGCAAGAAGGCTTTCCAAATAGTGAAAGACCTGACGAAGCAGAAACCATCAAGAGCCAACACTATCCACGACAAAGAGGGCCGATGCCTAACAGAAAATCAATACATCCTGAACAGGTGGACAGAATACTGCTCAGAGCTGTACAACCACCAGAACAACGGTGATATCAGTGTTTTAACCAGTCAGGAGTCAACGAACAGTGATGACCACCCAATCCTACGGGAAGAAGTAGTACATGCTATTAAATCGTTGAAAACGGGAAAAGCAACAGGAGTAGACAACATCCCAGCCGAAATGATTAAGAAGGGAGGAACAACAGTAACCGATATCCTAACACAAATCTGCAACAAAATCTGGCAGACTGGAGAGTGGCCATCAAGTTGGACACAGTCACTCATCATCACGCTACCCAAGAAAGGTAACCTACAGCTGTGTCAAAATTACAGGACCATTAGTCTTATCAGCCATGCCAGCAAGGTAATGCTGAGGGTCATTTTGAACAGACTTAGACCACAAGCAGAAGAGATCATCGCTGAAGAACAAGCTGGATTCCGTAGGGGTAGAAGCACCACAGAACAAATCTTCAATCTACGAGTTCTGAGCGAGAAGTACAGACAAGAACAACAAGAATTATATCATGTATTTGTTGATTTCAGGAAAGCCTTCGACAGGGTCTGGCATGACGCACTGTGGTCAACAATGAAGAAATACAACATGGGTCAAAAAATGATCAAAATAATACAGGAGTTGTATACTAAAGCCACAAGTGCAGTTCTCGTTCAGGGTTCAGTGGGGGATTGGTTTCACACTGCGGTTGGTGTTCGCCAGGGCTGTCTGTTGTCGCCAACACTCTTCAACATCCTCCTTGAACGAATCATGTCAGATGCCCTGGATGGTCACGTGGGCACAGTCAGCATTGGTGGACGAACCATCACAAACCTCAGATTCGCCGATGACATTGATGGACTTGCCGGAAATCAAACAGAACTTTCTGGTCTGGTGAGCCGCCTCGACAGAACATCCACGAGGTACGGAATGGAGATCAATGCTGAAAAAACGAAGCTGATGACGAATAGTGGACAACCATTATCAACAACGATAACAGCCAACGGCCAAGAACTGGAAACCGTAAACCAGTTCAAATACCTTGGCGCTATACTCAGCAACAAAGGATCCAAGACTGAAATCCTGGCAAGAGCAGCACAAACGGCAGCAGCACTTGCAAAACTGAAATCAATCTGGAAAGACGGAAACATTAGTCTCCGTTGCAAACTGAAGCTGCTGCATACACTAGTATTATCCATCTTTTTGTATGCATGCGAGTCATGGACCTTGACAGCCGAGCTCCAAAGAAAAATCCAAACGGTAGAAATGAGATGCTACAGAAGAGTGCTTGGCATCTCGTACTCAGACCGTGTCACAAACGAAGAAGTTCGCGCGCTCATCAACGCAAATCTGAACAACTACGAAGATTTGCTGACAACTGTAAAAAAAAGAAAGCTTGGATGGTATGGTCACGTGACAAGGGGCAGCGGTCTCTCCAAAACCATCCTGCAGGGAGCAGTGCAAGGCAAGAGAAGGAGGGGTAGACAACACAAAAGATGGACGGACAACATCAAAGAGTGGACGGGCTACAACTTCGCTACAACCCAGTCCATTGCCCATGACCGTCAGAAGTGGAGACAGCTGGTGTGGAGTTCATTGGTGCAGCGCCCCTACGACCCAGGAGGGGGTTAAGGGACCAAGTCAAGTCAAGTCAATATATAATTCAGAAAGTTTTTAAAAGTTCAAATTGGGAATTAGGGCTCAAACGATTGGAAATCTAGAATTTACGTGTTTAAGATGTAATTATCCGGATAATTATAGTATTTCAGAGTTTAATGTTTAAAGAATTTATAGATTTCTCAGTTAGTTAAATATTAGATGCGTGACTAAATAAGATACTTTAATATATTACTGAAGTTGGGATTGGGAACAGCGTCACTATGTTTTCAACAAGTGAGTTCTAGTATAAGGATTATGGGGTGGGATTGGGTTGAATTATGTAACCGAAGTGATGACATGGAGTATTGAAATTACAGATAGATTTAAGGGGGAATGGGCCATTATAGTAGTAACCGGGGAGCTTAGTTTAAAGGTGAGGGTTATGGAATCTATGAGAAAAGTAGAAAGAAGACAGCAAATTGAATAACAAATCAAACATTTAGAACATTCAAAGCATTCACCATATGGGTTTAATCTAGGAGAAATTACATAAGAGAAAAAATACATCAATAAATAAATAAAAATAAATAAAAAATAGAAATATAAACAATAGTTACATTAAACAATATTAAGAACAATAAGAACATACTACTACTACTACTACTAATAATAATAATAATAATAATAATAATAATAATAATAATAATAATAATAATAATAATAATAATGATAATGATAATAATAATAATAATAATAATAATAATAATAATAATAATAATAATAATAATAATAATAATAATAATAATAATAATAATAATAATAATAATAATAATAATAGAATAAAATAAAAATAAAATAAAATTAGATAAGGTATATAAGAAAGTAAAATTGATAAATAAAATAATAAAATAATAATAACGGATAAACTAGAATAAATTAAAATGAAATAAATAAATGAATAAATAAAACAAGAATAGATTTTATTTTTTACATTTAAAATAGAAAACAAGATAGAGTATAGTTTAAATTAATAAAAATTAAAATAATTAGAAAATAAAAAGTCTGTAAGAGAGTTAATAGGGGTATATCTAAAAAAATAAAGATATAACTCGAAAACATAATTCGATTTTTAAGAAGAATAAGTATCATAATTATAAAAAGGTAAAATAGTAAAATACCAGAGAAGAATAAAAGATTTTCTAATTTCAGTAGATTGGTTAGCTAGTACACGTGAGCAATTGGGCAGGGTGTGCTGTAGACGGAAAGGTCAACAGAGTTTAAACGTTTAACGTTATAATAAGCTATAATCGTGGGAAAAAGGAACTTGATGATATCAAGGCGGAAATGTCGTCAGACATGAATTACAGAGAGAATGGTAGTCGAAGTATCGTCAGTCTAGATTTAATAATTAATGATACAATACGTAATAATCACGCCTTAATGAAACTGTAATATAATTAAGCGATGCACTTAAAACGTAATAAACTCTCTCTCACACACACACTCTCTCTCCATCTCTTTAGTGATTTCTCTTCATAGTCTAAAAATAATTGAGACTTGCGAAAGTTCTTTTTGTTCTGGGTGTGTTTCGTCGAAGAAATGGGAGGGTGGGGGCTGAAAGTGACCCGAAATTAAATATCGTTAACCTTGTGTAATATGAAATATAAAATTCGTACCTATTAAAGTTTTTAATTCATTGTACTACTTTTTCAATCAGCTTGTTTCTGTTGTCGGCATTGATTTGCTTGATTCTTTCTAGAGTAAGTTATTGACAGGAGAGGCCACGTGAAGGTTTACATTACCTCCCCTCTCAGGGGATGTCTAAATGTCTCACAAATACCTGAGTTGTTATTATGCAATTACAAATCATAACAACATAAGTAAATCATACCTTATGTCTGTTTGCTCCTCTCGTGATTGAGGGCCTTTGCTCCCGATCGTCTCCATTCATAGGGGATGTATTCTCGTTGGAATTAAAGTTGGATACAAAAACGCCGACAGTTAGTGTATAAAGGTTTATTCAAGAATAGGAACAGTAAACTCTGTACGCGTGTGAGAGAGATGGAATAAATAGTTTTCACTTACATCAGTCGCCATCGCGGACTGTCCTCAATTCGGGGCAGCATGCCAAAATACACGTCTTCTCTCCTTCAAGTCTCGCCGGCTAAGGACTAAAGAGGAGTTCACCTAAAATGTTCTATTAACACGACTACTGCTATGTAACAGGTTACCAACATCCATAAGTGAAAGTGGTACTATGGAACCGATTGGATTCGAACTTGGAATACCCAGATGGCCATTCCGCGTCGTTATCAACTTCACCACGGCCCTCCCCAAAAAATGTAAAAAAATGATTAAAACACATTCAAGTTTGAAGCAATTGCTCCCGAGCAACACCGGGTGTCGTCGCTGTTGTATGACACAGATGCAATATGTATTTTTGTCTGTATGAGATGTGTGTCTATGTGCGTGCATGCAGGCGTGAAAGCCGGTGTGCGTGTCGTGTAACGTATGATACCCTGCGGTACACACATTTTTTTTAATTTCTTCCCGGCTAAATAGCACGCTGCAAAGAACTACACAACACATTTTCTGAAGATTTGCGTCGTTCCAATAGCAAGCAACAAGTGCGTCACCAGAAAACATGCTCGTGTCAAGTTGTGTTAAATTATCTAATCTATTTGTCGACAGGTCACCGCGACTGACACCGAGCCACCCTTTCCCTTTCATACCATGGGGGCCTATGCACCCCCCCCCCATCTCTGTCCTACTCTCTCTCTCTTTCTCGCGCTCGCTCTCGCGTGCATGCTATACCATATTTCTCCTTGTCTATCTATCTATTATTCACAACGAACTCTCAAACTGTTCTCTCATATAACAGAGAAGAATTTCTTTTTTTTTCAAGTGTATATGTTTCAAAGTTTGCATTCTTTACGGGAGTCTTTTTTTTGGCGGGGGGGGGGGTCTTAAATTCCTAATCTGAGACTTTGTCTATTTCACGAATTCTTTTTACGAATATTTTTTTAGGAAGAGGGCAATGATGAATACAGAATTGGTTTTACGTCATATTTTTTTAAAGTCTGTTTATGGTAAATAATCCCATTTGGGCTAATTTAATGACGCAACACAATACCTATTGTAAACTATTGCTGCGTATACGATAAACTGAATCCAGTTTCTATTTTACCCAGTAATGGAAGGCGGGAAATTGAAGGTTTATAGTTTTCGTAATTTATACAGGCTGCGTAACGTATTTGAGGACACGTTTATACTGAAATATCTTATTACATGAATGAAGCCCTTTTCGCAAAGGGTTTCTTGTCCTCTGTATACCATATCAGACGTACCCCTCATTCGTTGGGTCACAACCACTAACATTATTTAATCTATTTGGTTTCCATTTCAAAAGACATTCTTTTCTGACATAACTAAAATAATAAGTCTCTTTACTTCTGTATTACTATTAATATTATTAACATTAATATTATCAACATTAATATTATCAACATTAATCCTCGATAACATCAAGACGAATTTCAACTTGACTGCCATAAATATGTCTCAATCAAGAAAGATTAAACGAAAAAAGAAGAGAAAAAAATATGCTTCTACTTCTGACAAGTGTGTATATCACCGAAAGTACTCATAGTCTAAAAATAATTGAGACTTGCGAAAGTTCTTTTTGTTCTGGGTGTGTTTCGTCGAAGAAATGGAAGGGTGGGGGCTGAAAGTGACCCGAAATTAAATATCGTTAACCTTGTGTAATATGAAAGTTTTTAAAGTAAATAAATAATTTATTTTTAAAAACAAATAATTTGCGTTGTCCAGGTTTTCAAAATATTTTTTTTTATATTCTCCTTATTATTGCAATTTCAGTAACGCTTCAATGTGCGACTTTTCAAACTATATTAATACTATTATTATTTACTCACTAGTATTTCTCACACAGGCAATCATCAGTGATTACTCACTGATGATAATCGGTGGTGTTCTCTGGAGTCTGAGTGACAACAAGTCTCACATGATTTCCAGTACTCTTCACCTCTTTCGATAAATATTGCAAATGACTTTGCGTTATCGCAACATCCGCTTACCATTGGTCTTCGCTTGGAGTTGGATGATAATAACCCTTCCCAATGTTCCATTACTCTCCGCACTCTTCCAGTAGAGGTCTGGTTAGTGCTCTCTCTCCTCAGTCTTTCCAATCTCCTTGACCCTTCACAATTATTTTGTGTGGTATCAGCTGGGGCTGATGCCCTTTATTGGGGGGCACATTTTATAACATTTCTAGCAGTTTCAGTTCCCTTGGTTTCATGTGGTGTTCCTTCCATCTCTTTGTTTTACTTCTGTTGCAATTTCCATGTAGTTGGTTAGTATTCGTAGTTTATGCGTTAGTTTCCGAATTCGAGGATTTTCCTCAAGATCTCAGCTGTTTTCATCATTGCTGTTCGTTGTATTTGATTCCAATTTCTCGTAATCTTTTTTCTAGTTTTTTTTTCGAGACTGTTCCTAGTGCTCCTATGATTATTGGTATTATATTGACTTTCTTCATTTTCCATATACATTTAAGTTCTCGGACAAGCTCCATGTATTTGCTTCGTTATTATTATTATTTACTACCTGAGAGTTCTCACACAGGTCATCAGTAGTGATAGCTCACTGGTAATAACCGGTGGTGTTCCCTGGAGTCTGAGTAACAACAAGTCTCACATGATTTCCAGTACTCTCCATTTCTTTCGATAACTAATGCAAATCACTTTCTGTTATCGCAACAGCCGTTTACCATTAATTTCTTGCTAGCAGCGACCGTTGGTCTCCTCTGGAATTTGAATGGCACTAAGCTTTCCCAAGGTCCCAGTACTCTCCGCATCTTTCCAGTTTAGACTTGGTCGGTGTCTCCTTCTTCTGTCTTTTATTCCTCCTTGACCATTCATCAAAAGTCTGTGTAGTACATGTCGAGGTTGATGTCATCATATGCATGTGTGCATGACCGAATTTTTTGGGGGGAGGGGGGGTAGTTTAATGAATTTCTCACAGTTTTCACTTCCCTTGGACACGTGTATTATTTTTTCTACATTTTTGGTTCTTTTTCCATTTAAATTTTTCTGTGATAGATTTGTGTTCGTTGGTTATGTTGGTTGGTTTCCGCCTTCAAGGATTTTCATTATTATTATTATTATCACTCACTATGAGTTCTCACACAAGTCATCGTCAGTGATTGCTCACTGATAATAATCGATGGTTTTCCCTGGAGTTTGAGTGACAACAAGTTTCCCCAGATTTCCAGTAATCTCCACCTTTTTTCGCTAACCATTGCAAATGACTTTACAGTATCGCAACAGCCGCTTACCATTGATTTCTTGGTAATGACCATTGGTCTCCTCTGGGATCCGGGTGGCAATAAGCCTCCCCATGGTCCCAGCACTCTCCGATTTCTTCCAGTGGAGGTCTGATTAGTGCTCTCTCTCCTCGCTCTTCCCATTCTCCTTGACATTTCATGATTATTTTGTGAGGTATCAGCCGAGGCTGGTGCCATCACTTTATTTGAGGGTGGTGGTTAATTAATGAGGTTTCTTGCAGTTTCTGTTCCTTAGGTTCGTGTGGTAGTGTTCTTTTTGTGTTTTTCTTTTTTTTGTTCCTGTTGTAACATCCACGTGACTGGTAAACATTCGTAGTTTATGCAGGTTGGTTGTCGTATCAAGGATTTTCCGTACAATTGCAAGTTTTTCATCATTGCCGCTGTTTGTATGATCTTAGTGATCACTTCGATTCCAATTTTTCCCAAGCTTTGTTCCGGTTTTTTGGGGGGACTGTTCCTAGTGCTCATACGATTATTGTTATTATACTGACTTTCTTCATAGTCCATATTCCTTTCAATTCTCTCGCAAGTTCCGTGTATTTGTTTCTTTTTTCCTTCTCCTTGATTTTTCCTTCTTGTTGACTATTATGACATCCGGTCTCCTTGCTTGTATGAGTTTATCTGCTTGCGCCTCCATGTCCCAGACGATTTTTTAATTTTCGTTTTCCAGTACTGTCTCTAGTTTATGTCTGCACCATTTGTACGCGTGTTAGAAATCCAGTCGTTTGCATATTTTCCAGTGTACTGCTTTCCCCACGCAGTCGTGTCTGTTCTTGTATTCTTTTGGGGCTAGTTTGCTGCATTCACTTATTATATGGTTTACTGTTTCGTCTCTTTGTCAACACAATCTGCATTTACTGTTTTCCTGGGTGTTATCTTTAATGTAGTTAGTCTTACTCGCATTGTTTGCAATTATTATTATTATTTGTACTCACTAGGAGTTCTCACACAGGTCATCAGTGATTGCTCACTGACAACCGGTGGTATTTTCTGTATTCTGAGTGACAACAAGTCTTCCCAAGATTTCCAGTATTCTCCACCTCTTTTCGATAGCCACCGCAAATAACCTTACAGTATCGCAACGGCCGTTTACCATTGATTTCTCGCTGGTAAGACCCATTGGTCTTCTCTGGGATTTGGGTGGCAATAGGTCTCCCCAAGGTCCCAGCATTCTCTGCACTTCAAGTAGAGGTCTGGTTTGTGCTGTCCCTCCTCAGTCTTTTCATCCTCTATGACCCTATGCAAATATGTTGTGTGGTGTCAGCCTAGGCTGGTACCATTTTTTATTTTTTATTCTATTTTAATTTTTTTGTTTATTTTTTTTATTTATTTATGTTTTTATTTATTTATTTTATTATTTTTTTGGTGGGGAGCGGGGGAGCTTATGATGTTTCTTGCCATTTCTGTTCATTGGTTCATTTTTGTGTCGTATCTGCTGAGGCTGGTATAATTTATTGGGGGAGCTCATGAAGTGATGTTTCTTGTACTTTCTGTTCCTTGGTTTGTGATGTGGTGTTCTTTGTGTGGTTTTGTTTTCTTTCTTTTGTAGATTCCATGTGACCCTTCGTAGCTTATGCGGGTTGGTTTCCGCATTCGAGGATTTTTCTTAAGATTGCAGCTGTTTTGATCATTGCAGTCCTTTGTATAGTTTCAATGATCCCTTTGATTCCAATTTCTTCCAGTCTTTTTTCCAGTCTTTTTAGATTGTTTATAGTGCTCCTACGATTATTGGTATTATACTGACTTTCTTCATGCTCTATATCTCTTTCAGTTCTCTGGTTAGTTCCGTGTATTTGCTTCGTTTTTCCGTTTCTTTGATCTTTACTCTGTGGTCTGCTGGAACGGAAAAGTCTACGATTTTGCAAGAATTTTCATTAACATCCGGTCTCCTTGCTTGTGTGAGTTTGTCTGTTTGTATATCCATATCCCAGATGATTTTGTGTTTTGCGTTACTGGTTGATGTTTGTACCATTTGTCTGCGTATTCGAAATTCAATTGTTTGCACAGTTCCCGGTGTACTGCTTTTCCCACACAGTCATGTCTTTTCGTGTATTCTTTTGGGGCTAGTGTGCTACATTAACTTATTATATGATTTACTGTTTCGTCCACATTTACTGTTTCAAACAGCCATTAATCATTCCTGCAAGAAGTGGGTGAAGATCCCGGAGGTTTTTAAACCAGTATCCCTGGACTCCGTCGGGTCAAGGTGCTTTCCAAATTGAAAGCTTTTTAGCCCGTTCCTTCAGCATCTCAACAGTGACCGTTATATTCGTTTGTCTTTCTACTCTAGAGGAACATCCCTTTCAATATATTTGATCCATTCTGCATCATCTTGATGCTTCATTTTCTTTTCCCAAATGCCTTTCCAGAATGCACGAGATTGGTCATCGTCAGGTATAACGTCATTCCCTCTTTCAATTTCTTCTAGTTGTTAATAAAGGAGTTTCTGGTTGTTCTCAAACAGTCTGTTTTGCCGATATTGCTTAATTCTGTCGTTGTAATGTTTAACTTTGGCAGTCTTAGCTACGACATACTGTTTCAATCTTCAATTACACACGTGAAACCTTTTCGTTGTATATAAAACTTACGGATTATTTTTTCACAAGCACTCTGACTTTTGAGTTTGCCATTTTTGACAGCTTGCACTTTACTTGAATCCTTTCTAAGTTGTTTTTTCTGACCATTTAAACGTTTCCTCCCCCAGGGCTCTTTCTTTACTTTTTTTCCGTTTTTCAATTCCGAGTAGATTTTACACAGATTGGCAGCAGCTTTGATAACTTCATTACACTCAGTAAGATTATTTACTAATAAAAATGGCAACACTTCATTCACTTTGATGGTGACAGGTTTAAGTCTTTTCCTATTGACAAATCTCAGATTCGGCGGCTGTTCTAAATTGCCAGCCTTTTGCTTCTCGTCTAACAATCTGAAAACATCAATATCTTCTGTCATCCCATGTTCTATCATATGTTTTACGATTGCATTCGTGGAAACAGCCGGATTACCATTAGTTACAATATTTTCGCTCTCAGAGTTTGTTGTTGTTTCTACCCAAGACTTTTCGTCAACTACACCAAGTCTATTTATCTCCACAAGCTCGTCTAAGTCTTCTCTCTCAATTCCTCTTTTTAATTCTTCAATTTCAATAGCAGATAACCATTCATTAGTTCTAGTAACCCGGGCTTGTCCTGTAAGTTTTTGTTCTGATAATTCAAATAGGCCTAGCTCATTCAAACTTTTGTGCATTCGATTTCTATATCGTCTCTTAAGAGAATCACTCTTCAAATAACATTTAATCACAATTCTATTTAAGGCTTTAGTCCAATTAGTTCTAGTTTTAGTGTTAGTGTTTCGAAGGTTTCGCTGGATGACGACTTAGGAAGCCTCGTTCATTCCCCCGCCGGGCGTGGAACCTGTACTTGACATTCCGGACGTCATTTTCGGTTTGATAATTTTGAAAACTCATATTGAAATAATACGAGGAATAGTTTTTGTAAGGTTTTTCTTCCCCTAGTATTTTTATTAAGATACCATCTCTAAGAGAGTTGCTATCCAAAGCTGAAGACCCAAATCTGGCAATGAAACGCAGTTAAACCCCGCCAGATGTCAACCTGGTATTTACAACTGCCTTTGCATTCCATCAGGTATTTGTTATCCTTAGATATGTTGTGTTCGCTATGGCTTACTGGATATTCTCAACCCCCTTATGCACGTTGACCCGTAGCTGGGATTATTGTTATTATTATCATTATTATCATCACCATTACTATGATTATCATTATTACTACTACAACTATTATTACATTATATTTGTCATTTTTTTTATTATTATTGTTAATGTTATGGAAAATAATTATTATGGACTATTATTATTCTTTTTTCTTGTTCTGTTTGTATTTTTTATAAACTAAGAAGCTTAGAAATTAAATCAAATAACTTTCCAGCTGCAACAATTTAAAAAGTGAGCGATCCAGTATGAAAAAACAAGTAGCCAAATAACTTGATGTTGTACAGAAATGTTGACAGGCATGGAAAATGATTATCTTCACTGAACGGTTTTTTTTTATAGATGTATTTTTGTTGTTATTGTAATCGATGTTCACAAATCGCCAAATTACTTGGTGTTATATAGAAATCCACGCGGAGAATGACCATCTTCACTGAACGGTTTTTTTTATAAATGTATTTTTGTTGTTATTGTAATCGACGTTCACAAGAAATCCATTGTTATTATTATTATTATTATTATTATTATTATTATTATTATTATTATTATTATTATTATTATTATTATTATTATTTGTACTCACTAAGAGTTCTCACACAGATCATCGTCAGTGATTGCTCACCAGCAACAACCAGTGGTATTTCCTGGAGTCTAAGTGACAACAAGCCTCCCCAGATTTCCAGTATTCTTCACCTCTTTTCGATAACCACCGCAAATAACCTTGCGGTATCGTAACAGCTTCTTACCATTGATTTCTGGCTGATAAGGACCATTGGTCTTCTCTGGGATTATTATTATTATTATTATTATTATTATTATTATTATTATTATTATTATTTATTTATTTATTTATTTATTATTATTGTATAGAAATATTATCATACTTTATGAGTGTACATCCTCTGTGAAGAAAATACGAAAAAAGTATGATTTTAACGAATCATACTTTTTCGTATTTTAAAAAGTTTTTAAAAAAGAAAGGAGAAAGAAAAAAACGGTCTGAAGCTTGAAAGTTCTAAAAACGAAAAAAAGAAAGAAAGAAAAGCGTCTCAATCTTTATAAAAAGCAGAACAGAAAAAAGAGAACGTCTCATTATGGAAATAGAATGAATGATTTATTTCTGAATTAATTTTAGACGGCGGGGAGTTCGTGGACTTGCTATTTGTTTTCTCATAAACAGTTGAAATGGTTTTGTCCGGCAGTTTTTCACTCGCTGAATTATATTTGATGAGGCACATCTTGATTTATTTAAATATTTATGTACAAATAATTACACATTGGTCTTTATTATTAAGTGGAGGATTATTCTTATATAAAAGTAAAAAGACTTGTTATTTTGCCATATAATTTATATACGTTTTTTTTCTGTGTACAGACACACGTATGTCATTAGAGAGTGACTCTTTCTCTAAATGCTCACAGAGACATTAAGACTTCTTGGAGAGTTGTTGAATCAACATAGAGTGACAGGACAGAGACATACATAGATAGCTAAGAGAGAGAGAGAGAGAGACTTTTTCAGCTAATTATAAATTACAGTTAATTAAAACAATTAACACAGAATTTTCTTTCGGACATAAATCAATCTTAAAACTAAGGCATATTTTAGCATTATTTTGCGTTATCTATTATTTAAAGGAAAGTTGTCTGTGTCTGTGTACGTGTGTGTGTCCAGCTAAAAGTAAACCACTACAAAACAAACACCCACAAAGTTGGTATATTCTTGATCGACATTGTCCTTGATGCATAATATCTATAAAAACAATTTAATTAGTGACTTTTAACTTCTTCATCTAATGTATAAGAACCTAGTCAAAAGGCCAAGTGTTGATATTTGCCAATCGCCCCTTCGAGTAGCATTTGGCATAAGGTCGTTTCTTATGTGGCCGATAATATATATATATATATATATATATATATATATATATATATATATATATATATATATATATATATATATATATATATATATATATATATAAGGAGTAAGGCTACAAACATTTGTAAAATGTTTTTTTCAACATTTATTTATTATTTTGTTATTTTATAATTTTATAATTTTATATTTTTATATAACGCGTTTCAAGCGGTGGTCGGCTTTCATTAGATATGTAAATCCATTTGAAGAAATGTCTTTCGATTTGAAAGAGTGTTATTTCATTTGAGGAAATGTGTTATTGTTTACCGATAAATCGAACACAAGTTACTCATGACATAGCTGCACAGGGACTAGGGTTAATGAGGCATATATATATATATATATATATATATATATATATATATATATATATATATATAGATAATGTCTGGTAGAGGTCCATGGGACCCAACAAACGATGTACCATAGTCGCTTTTTTCTCATTAGACGAAAGGCAGAATTCTCTGTCCGTGTTTCTGCTCAGTGGAACAGCCTACCAGAAGTAATGACGCTGTCTATTATATCCAGGTTTAAAGTCACTTTGGTCAAATATTATGACTGTATATAGACGTACACAATTTCTAACTGTCATTTTACATGGCTTGTTGCACTTTGCTATATTTTGCCAATAGATTTGATTTGATTTGATTGATGCGTAAGTAATAAAAACGGATCGGGTCTGCTGACTGTTTTCCTCCTACCTACAAACTTGGTCTTTTCAGGACTAATGTCAATAAGAATATCCTATCTTTGCAATTAACATCTTTTGTTCTTTTAGGCTTCTTACATTAAGTGGATTCATGCCTTGTCTGGAGCGATGTCTATAAAAAAAATAAATAAATAAATAGTACAAAAATAGCCGTGAACGAAACCATCAGCATCCATTGTTAGGGCACCTCAGACGATTAGAAATAAACCACCATTCCTCAAAAAAAGGCAGGAATGCCTGGGAGGGTACAACAGACAAAAGATAAGCATGTGCTGTCAAGTCAGCCAATTAGGCTGTTAGGGTCGTGCTAATCAATTTATGGAAGGGCAAGTACAATTATAATATAGATTCCAACTGCCTGAAAACCCGTTTCATGACAAATGATTCCCACATTTCCGACAACAGGAAATAGTCTGAACCTTGACCCCAAAGTTGTCAATCCAACAGCTGGCGAAGCTACCACAACTTATACATTGATGTTTTACGTTCTTCTCGCCGAGACAAATGTGACACAAGGTCAGGCATTGGGGGTGATCCAGCTCTCTTGAATGAGCATTCTGGTTCTGCAACAATAGGCACTAAAAAGTCCATTGGCATTCCTTGGTAGGGGCGCTTTAGACGATCGGCAATGAACCAACACTTCCTCAAAGAGAGAAGGAAATGTCTGAAGAGGTGCAGCTCCTATGATTTTGCCTAACCATACCTCACCCCTGACAGAAGAGGACCTGAAGCCGCCACGGCAGCCCCTTGCCAGTCGGATTAGTGCTGAGAACGGGTCCTTAGCAACTATGAAAGCCACGCTCATCATTTATCTCAGAAATGCCCACATATAGAATCTTCCACTCTATAATAAAGACCAATGTGTATTTATTTGTACATTTTTATATAAATAAATATAATATATCCCTCCTGTCACAGAACGGTTAGCAAGTAAAAAAACGTGCTGTTTTTTAGCCTCCGGGCTAAACAATTTAAAGTAGCGAGAGGTAGTGTGATAGCAAATAGCAAGTCCAACGACTTCCGCTGTCTGAAATGAATGCGGAAAGAAATCCTCCTTTCTAAATTAGACAACAACGGTAACTCCCTCCCTGCTCCCTGTTTCCCCGACTGTACTGACATGCAGAGGTTTAAAACTAATGTAAACAGACATCTCGCTGCACAGCTCCCAACTTAGAATGACACCCTAAACCTACTCCCTAATTCTCAGTAGCCCCCTTACGTCTATAATGGCGACCTGCCTTGTTTGGGGTGAAATATCTTTCTTTTTTTTTAATGTAAAAAAACGTGTTTTTTTAATTATTATTATTATTAATTAAGGTATTCAGAAATGATAATAACAATTTATACATAATTCTATGATTTAGTTGAATGTAAGTGCGAACACTGGCGGAGCATAATTTTTCCGTCATTTTTTGACAGAGAGTGTACATTAGTAATAGAAGAATGCCCATTGTTAGACGAGTTCATTCTGTTTGTTTGCTGTATTTAATTGTGAACTTTGCTCAAATAAACGATAATAGAATAATCTTACTATTGATAAATCTGGGCGGCTCGAAAGTCAGTCCAGAATGGAGGAATGCATCTCTAACATTATTCTGCTGTCCCATCCTTTAGTTAGTACGATCGTAAATCTACTGTAACACTACATGGACTTATTCAAAGGGACATAATTAATTCCAACTCGACACAGTAGTAGTAGTAGTAGTAGTAGTAGTAGTAGTAGTAGTAGTAGTAGTAGTAGTAGTAGTAGTAGCAGTAGTAGTAGTAGTAATAGTAGTGTGGAGAAGCATAAGTGTGTTCGTCGAGATAACCATATGTCATCATTTATTTCTTTAATTTAGTCATGTGTATATCAATCAAGTCGAATCATACCTTGTTGCCGACTGCCGGCGTCCTAAAGTCGTGTGTGTTGCTTCTTCCAAGAACCGAGGTCATGTCGTTAGGTGTAATATGAATTGACAGCATAGTTCTTACATTATTATCATTCAATTAATTCAACACGAAGTTGAAAGGCCAAAATTGAAGTGATAATATAGTTTCGGTTTCAGACAGACAGATACCAAATCTAGTTTTTCTTTAAATGCTATTATTGCTAATTTATTTTTTTTTATCGCCTATTAAGTTAATTTTCGGTTGATCCTATATAGAGTATTTCATATATTTAAATTTACAGAGAAAACAATAACAGTATTTTTTCAACCGTCCTTCTTGTCATGAGAATAGAGTTTTCTCAAAAGTCTCAAATGCATGAAATCTTACCAACCCACTTCCCCTGAGTCCCAAGTGAAAGTCTTCTGATAAGATACAACAGAAGAATGAATCATGGTAAAATATGATAACTGCACTTCGTCTTATTTCATATGACTTCATTCTCAGTGCTGTAAGTGCTCAGCATGTTCCCGAATACATACATGCACGCACACACACACACACACATATATATATATATATATATATATATAAAAGTAGAGCATTGTAATGGTAGTATTAACACAGCGTGACGTCACTTGCTTTATAATGCATCGTTCCTTCCCTTAAAAAAGAAGTAGAATGCTTAGACGTTAGGCCCGCCGATAAAAGTGTTAAGATTATCATTGTTTATCCGCTATTTAAAATTGGCCGAGCGGTTAAAGACGTCGGATTTGAGTTGAAAAATACTTGTAGTCCGGGGTTTCGAATCGCATGACCGGTGGTGAATGGTCGTATCTCTATGCTAATGAGTCCAGATTAAAAAGGACGAAACGTATACGTACATAGATAATAAACAATAACAAATATTTATTATATTAGCCGCACTGATGAGCTATGAAACAGCGAAACAGTCTGTATGTGGATGACTATATATATATATATATATATATATATATATAGTATTAGAAAGTAAAATGGATAGACTTAGGTAGAGTATAGATAGACAAGTATTAACCCAACTTTAAAAATAAGAGCGACGAAGTCGAATTTATAACATTATATACCCAAAATAATGCAGCTATCAAATCAGCTCAATGTATGAACTTCCAGGTCAAATAGAGTAAATTGATCGTACGACAAAAGATTTTGTTGATGTTGAATTCATGGATCTAATAGAAATAATTTTATAATATATATCTATATATATATAAAACTCAATGTATGTGTGTATGATTGTGCTCTATAGAAAAAAAAGTTACAGTATCTAGATAAAATCTAAAAGTTTATTCTCATGTAAAAGTAACCGTGAAAGATAATGTCAGTATTCCTGAATCTCTAAATGCACCCTCAAGAGGACTATCAGGCAAATTTCGTCGGGGAGGGTCGATTTTTTCAGCTATTTTCAGTTTAATTTCAATGTAATTATGTATTAATTTGGAAAGAAAACAATTATATTATGTAGTAATTTGTAAAAACTACTAAGTCATTCCTAGAATTCAACCGAAAATGACGTCAGAGTGAGGCAGAGGGAAGAGATGGGAAAATTGAAATTAATAGATGCGAATTCTAGGGAAATCACAATGTAGTATCTGTTCTGATTCTGCACTCAGAATTGATTCTGGATTCTGTCGGTTTGAATAGAATTCATAGAAAGAAGGAGGTCTACTCTCCCAGGCTTTACCTTCTTACCCTTTAGTTTATTGCGACTCGTTACTGTCCGCCACTGTACTCCATTGTCCGCCACTACCCGACACTATCTGTAACTATCTGCCACTGCCCGCCATTATTACCTACTGGCCGTCACTACCCGCCAATGCTCGCCAGTACCCGCCACTATACACCACTGTCTGTAAATATTGCCACTGCCCACCACAACCCACCAGTATCCGCCAATACCCGCCAGTGTCTGCCAGTACATCCCATAGCCTGTATCTATTGCCACTGTCCATAACTACTGGCTACTGCCCGCCACTGCCCGCCAGTACACTAGTACCTGCCACTGTCTGCCACTGTCCATCACTGCTCGTTACTATCCACCAATGTCCGCCAGTACCTGCCACTACCTTAAAATATTGATACTGCCTACCACTATCCGCCACTGTCCGCCAATACCTGCCATAGCCTGTAACTATTGCCACTGCCTGCTTATACCTACCATAGCCTGTAACTATTGCCACTAACTGCCACTACCGGCCACTACCGGCCACTACTGTCCGCCCATGCCCGCCACTGTCTGCCAGTACCCGTTACTACTCGCCACTATCCGTCACTGCCAGCCACTGCACGTTACTTCACGCCACTATCTGTACATATTGCCACTGCCCGCCATTTTTAGCCAATACCCGCCACTGAACGCCAGTACACGCCACTACCGCCGTTTCTACTCGACGTTGTGCAGGATCAAAAATTGTAAGGTGACAGTATTACTTTTGTTAACTGATACATATTAACTCTCTTCGGAATATTTTCTTTATCAACATTACATATCTTCTTGATATGTTGAAATGGAGGAGGGACGAAAAAAATTAGGAATTTAGCTGGACCATTTGGTCTAACTCGGCGTTCTCTGTGATCAAAAATTGAAAGATTACAGTATTACTTTTGGTAAGAGATATATAGTAAATCTCTTCGCACTATTGACTTCATCAACATTACGTATTTTCTTAATATGTTGAAATGAAGGGGGGAAATTAGGAATTGACCGGGACCATCTGTTCTACTTGGCGTTCTCTGGGATCAAAATTGTAAGATTACAGTATTACTTTTGGTAACTGGTATATATTAAATCTCTTCGGACTATTGGCTTTATCTACATCATTTATCTTCATATTATTATTTAATGTGGGGGTTGACAAATAATTAGGGATTGACTTTGTCTATTTGTTCTACTCGTCGTTGTCCGGGATCAATTATCATTATCAACAGTATTTCTCTTCATACTTTGATGTTAACGGTACTTTTGACACTTCTGTGAAAGCTTCCTTACTAAAATTACAGTATATTTATTAAATGAGGGAGGTTACAGAAACTTTTGTCTTACTCGGCGTTCTCCTGGAGCAAATAAATTGTCATTATCAACATTATTTCTCTTCATACTTTGATTTTAACCGTACTTTTGGCAGTGCTCTGAAGGCCTCCTTACTAAAAGTACAGTATTATACTTGGTAAGTGATGGGGGGAGTAACAAAAAATGTTGTTCTACTCGGCGTTATTCATGAGCAATAAAATGGTCATTATTAACATTACTGTATCATATTTGGTAAGAGAGATAGAGATTGTAACAGAATCTTTTGTTCTATGTGGAGTTGTCCGGGAGCAATAAATGTAAATTACAATATTAGATTTAAATATTTTTGGACTATTTTCATTATCAACATCATTTCTCTTTATATTATACTGAAAGCAGGTCGAGGGACGTAATTACCTGACATCAAGTATTGCATTGTGTTCTGTTCGACTAGGCGTTGTCCAGTTGCAATAAATGTAAGATTACAGCATTACATTTAAAAAGGGAATGCCCCAGTAAATGAATTACAATGTTTTTTTTACACATTAAAACAGATAGATGGAATAGGCTGGGCGGAGGAGAAAGAGAGGGTTGGGAAGAGGGATGGGAAAATGGGGGAGAGGGAAAGAGAAAAAGATAAATAAACGACCAGAAAGAGAGACAGGGAGAGAGAGAGAAGTTTTAATATAAAGATGTTACACACGCTATTTAACTTCTTCTATTTTGTTTTATGGCCCCGGGCAACGCCGGGTAACCCTGCTAGTATATATATATATATATATATGTGTGTGTGTGTGTGTGTGTATGTGTGTGTGTGGGTGTGTGTGTGTGTGGCGACTTGGAAACCGGGTGCAAGCCATTCCGACCGACATAAATTAACATCTCTACACTGAAGATTGCGTAAGCATGAAACATCGATGTATGTAGGTAATAATAATTAATATTTACTTTTAAAAAATATTATTATAGCCTCCCTTACAAGGACTGGTGCACTCTGACCGAATTTAATAATGTGCAGTCATACTACGGCTTAAATGCGATAGTCCAACCCCTTTGTTATTGTTGTTGAATTCTGTTTCTTCTGTTCACTGTATAGCCCGATGATTTGGCGTTTATAGAGTTTAATGTCTCCTAATTTCCATGCTAATTTGTGGCGGCCGATGGGAAAACACCAGACGACAAGTCAGTGGCGACTTGAAAACCGGGTGCAAGCCATTCCAACCGACATGAATTAACATCCTACACTGAAGATTGCGTAAGCATGAAACATCGATGTCTGTAGGTAATAATAATTAATTTAAATATTATATCTTTATCTTATATCCGATCGTGATAAGTCAATACTCGATATACTAGATAGAGCAATAATATAAAAACATAAGTGATGAAAATAAAAATTGGATAAAATGCAATCAATTTAGTAATGAATCAAACAATATAAAAAACTTTTTCTTTTCATGGCTTTTCAAAGAAATCAGCAAAAATTGTATTACTCGTTTGCATACATTTGAAAATATAAAAATATTAAAATGTTTACTTACCATTAGTACAATTTTTCTGATTTTGCTCTGATAAAAAGAGTTTATTTTTGAAAATTCATGGATTAAGGGAAGAAAAGGGTTGTTTTTTATATTCTTTGTTTGAATACTTGATGAATAAATAAATATTGTATTTTATCCAATTATTATTTTCATCATTAATTTTCTAATATATATATATATATATATATATATATATATATATATACATCAAAAAGTAGATAGAACTCTCCGCCCCCGCCCCCTCCAAGTAAAATTTGACCATAAAAAGGTGGAATTTCATGAGGCGATTTTAGAATCGGAATCGGAAATTTAGAACAGAATCGGTAATCGTATCGAGAATAAAATATTGGAATCGTCTCATCACTATATATATATATATATATATATATATATATATATATATATATATATATATATATATATATATATATATATATATATATATATTAGTGATGAGACGATTCCAATATTTTATTACCGATTCTATTCTAAATTTCCGATTCTAAAATCGCCTCATGAAATTCCATCTCTTTAAGGTAGAATTTCATTTGGAGGGGACGGGGGGTAGCAGAGATTCCTCATCTACTTTTTGGTGTAGATATAATTTTCTTTTTAATTTGACAAACTTTTTAATGTTTTCGTTTATGTATTGCATTAAAGATTTCGATTAACTAACTCATTGTAAGATTTTCATTTATATTTTTCACTTGTGCCATATTTCCTTATCTATCCACTTCGTTTCATTTTAACCTGTGCTATTTTTCCGGTGCCATTTTTACCTAAGTTATATATATATATATATATATATATATATATATATATATATATATGAAATTAAAAGTATCATTTTAGTAGATAGAACCTATAGTTAAATGGTGTAAGCTTAATATACGAGATAGTACAATTATAAAGATAGATGAAAGAAGAGGGATAAAGAATTGCTTAAATCTCCCACTGCCTTCGTTTAATGTACACAGTTCAACTTCAACTCCATTCTTGGTCCACGGAAGTATTTTAAAATGGCCCGAATTCTCAAAATTACTTTCGAATAAGTGCGTTTTGAACTAAACATCTCTCTATTGGATTTACTTCATTCTTGAACTTTTTCTATGCTGCCTTCAAGAAAACCCTTTTTTTCCATCAGCAAATCTCCTTTCACTTGACACCTCATCAACGGACATTTACCAACTGGACAGACCCCATTATCTTTTGAACTCTCCATTACTTAATATTTTTTCAAATTATGATAAGAGTTTAATCTTTGAAAAGCCTTGGCTTAAGGAAAGAATAATAAACATGTTTTTACCGAGTACACCTTGCATTGAACAATCGAAGTTGAAATAAAGTTGTCATTCGTACATGTTTATCCCTCTTCTTTCATCTATCTTCATATATATATATATATATATATATATATAGAGAGAGAGAGAGAGAGAGAGAGAGAGAGAGAGAGAGAAAAGGCAGAGAAAGAGAGAGATAAAGAGAACAATAGTAATGCTATGGTGGCGTTTAATACAGTATATGTTTTCCATAGTCTCACTGCAAAATAATGTCGAAAATACCGGTTCTAATCAGCTCAAACACATCTTGACTTAGTTTCTCCACCGCTGTCAATTACTATAAAGCTTTACGAAAAGCTCGCAGTCCATCACTTTGACCTTTGAACCATACCGACAAAAGGGGGCGCTGGATAGTATTTACATGGTTAACTTCTTGAGAATACCATGTGCCATATGTAAGACATTCCACACACGTGTCGAAATGGGTACCAGGCTTGCTCGAGCTAAAACAGGCGCGAGACCATCGTCCTGTGACGGGGGGGGGGGGAATATCGCAGGAAATTCGTTCCGCCTAATGCTATAAAAACCGGAAATCAGCTTCCGGTTTTTAAATTTTACTTTTTTTTTATATGTTGCCATCATCATCATCATCATCATCATCATCATCATCATCATCATCATCATCATCATCACTGAATATTCGTTAACTTAGTTAAAATCATGCTGTTGACAACAGATCCCCAGTCATTTCTGTCGGAACTACGATGATACTGATGGTTTTGCTAATGTCGTTTTCTAGGTGAAAGTCTGATTGTGATTTATGTCTTTTTCACTTGGTCGAGCCTGGTCATCTTTGATCCTCTTGAAGGTCTTTTGGTCGGCTTCATGAAGGCTTGACGTGCTTGATCTGCAGGTGTTTCTGGTGGCAGTCTCATTAAATAACCATAAATCTATACAAATATTTAAATAAAAGGATATCCTGTGTAATTATTTTCATCATTTCTTTAGGACTATTGTCCCTATAAACGTTGATATTTACATACTTACCAGGTTTCGGCAGATTATTCTTTTCATATCTGTGTGAATCAAATAACGTGACACTAAAATGAAATGAATAGCATAGACGTACAACATAAATACACCAAAGAATGAAACTCGTATGGAAATAAATAGATGTGTTACATGAATATCGTTTTGTTTGAATAATGCCGGGTAAAGCCAGGTCGGAACAGCTAGTAGCATAGAGGTACAATATAAATACATCAAACTAGAAGACTTGTATTGGAAAAAAATGTATATTTTCGTATGTGTTAAAATGTCTTATTCGTAATACGTGTTCATATTAATTTAGTTCCGAAAAGTTCTACATTAAGAAAACAGTTCGTTTTATCACTCTGTAAATACTTTTTGGGGAAAAAAAATATCAGCTTTTTTTTTAAATAAAACTACATATAGCCGTATTTAAAAGATAATGATAATCCAATATACGTGAACCCAAAGCCCATCATCAATCGTAAAATTCCTAGTCCATCGAATGTAAAAACTTTAGTAACGAAAAAGTCTTTAAGAATTAAAGTAACATTTATAACACAGCTCATCCTGACAATTGCAAGTTACTACTGGCTTGGTTGGTTTTGTTTTCAAGAGAGCTGAAAGAAAGATAGGCTACCTTTACCATACTAGACAAGAAGGGGCAATTGGCGCCAAAAATTAAAGTTATTTTTAGAATTATGAAATATTTTTTCGTTTTCAACACTACATGAATTTCAATTTGAGTTTTAGTTTTTTTATCTGCATTTCTTATATTGTAGAAAGTTCGGGGTGAGAAAAGTTACGACTGTTAGATGTAAACGTGTCTATAGTTTGCTTTCTATCAGTGTGTATCTGCGGTTACAGTGTGAAAAAATTAGGCATTTTGTGTGTCGCCTTTTTATCAGTGTGCGTATGCGTGTGACTATGTGTGAGTCACTTTAGTAGATATTGTGTGTGCCGCTTTTGTTAGTGTGCGTATAGGTGTGCTAGTGGTTTAGTGAGTTGGGAATATTTGCTCTGCCTAGCCTCCAAACGACAGGGAAACTGGACGTAACATCGGCTTAGCAGACTGTCCTGTTCTGAGCCCAACTGGTTGAGTGCTGAAAATTCTTGTCCATAAATGCTTAGTCATCGACTCAAAAAGAGTGATTTTTTACTTTATGCGCGAAGAGTTAATTTGAGTGCGTAAAATGATTGTAGTGTGCGGACGTAAGTGAGAGCAGAGTCACATCGCCACTAATTTTGCTTTTTTGTAAACGTGTTTCTGTGAGCCGATGTGTGTACGAAAGTGCAATTTCTTTTTTCAGATATAATATTTAGACGTAGCTTTTGTGTGTTTTTCACAACCTGTTAATCAATTAATGTGTATAGGATTGGGATACATGTCAATCTTATATATCAACTGGTTGAGTTTGCTGAAAAGAAATGGGAGACGAAACAACAAAATCAAACTTGTAGACTTATTCTGATTACGCTTCATTAACAGACGACAACTGATTATTCAGGGAGATATTTCTCCGACCAACTCGTTATGTTTTGGGGTTTTGTTTTGTGTCTTGCTTTTTGTTTCTGGGTATCTACTCCCAACCGGAAGTCCTTCTCACTCGAGCATGCTCACGGCGTTCTTCTGTTCGCAAAGCCTTCTGGTAGATTCTGTTTATTTTTTATGTTATTATTTTGTTTTGTTTTATTCTTATTACTTGTATCTGTATTTATTATTCATTCCTCGCAAGTACACATATGAGTGTGTAAAAATTCCTCGCAAGTACACCATTTGAGTGTGTAAAGATTCCTCGCAAGTACACCATTTGAGTGTGTAAAAATAAGATTAAAATGGAAAATTCCTCGTAAGATTAGATGAACAAAAAACGGAATTTTCCATTGAAGATAAAGTGATGAGTTAGACTGACGTGTACCGGTAGTTACGTCATTGGGAGGAAGTATGTGGCAGTGAATCGAGGTCGATCATCCCTTTTTGGGTGTGTGATGTCAACGTGACCAGACGTCTTCTTTTATGTCCACCACCAATATGAGGGGTCAGAAATTTGAAATTCATCTAGATGTGTATTGCTCTAATTCAGAGCTTCCCAACCATGGTCCACATGCCCCCCCCCCGCGTGTCAACAGAAACTTTAATGTGGTCCACGAAAAAACTTTCTATTTATTTTGTTTTGTTTTCAAGGAGATGTACGTGTGTTTATTGAAATTTCCAAGATTTGGATTTTATGTTATGAATATAACGAAATTTATTCCTTGTTAGATTTTACTCACCTAGAAACAAATATTTGATTTTTTTTTTAATGATATATGCATACATGGGGTCCATAGATGATAGCATAGCTCTCTGAGGGTCTACAAGCAAAATAATACCCCAGAAGCAAATAATGCAGTAGTTCTGAAACTTTTTTTGAACCCTTATAAAATATTACGGACATACTATACACAAAATATTCGATATTCTATTTCTGCCTTTTTTGTAGCGACCACGTGTTTGCGGTTCCTTTCCAAACAGGTGGTCGCTATTTTATATGTGTATTTTTCTTGAAATCTAGAATCAAACGATTAAAAAGGGTAATGATGAAGAAACAACTGACACACAAACACACATATATATATATATATATATATATATATATATATAGAGAGAGAGAGAGAGAGAGAGAGAGAGAGAGAGAGAGAGAGAGTCATCTACATACAGAGTGTTTCGCTGTATCACAGCTCTTCAGTGCGGCTAGACCAGTTCCAGTTAGTGCCTCAAGCCGGGATTGAAACTCTACCCCTGCGCTATCATACGACACTGACTGATTGTAAGTGATATCTTAATGTAAACATTGTCAAGTGTCTTCCATAACCCTAGCAACTCTTGCAAGTATGTTATTCTTCCTGATAGTAGTTGCATAGACTCTCAAATGATAAACAAAACAGAGTAAGTAACATTTACACGCATATTTCTCTATCTATGGCTCTGGCAACATGTTTCCTTTCGTATTGTATTTGGGGCCTTAATGTATTCCTTTTTAGGACGTATGTGTGTTATTCTCTCCTTACATATTATAGTACATGTTCCATAAGACCCTTTACATTTGTATTCGACAAACTGTTTACCTGTGAATAAATGCATACATATGTAAATCAAATCTTCACTATTGTCTTTTTCTTTTTCCGCTGACATGAGTGTGTGTCATCCACGATGCCACACACGTAAAATGGCGACCTCGTATCCGGGAAAGATATCCTAAGGCACGTGTGTCGCTAAAAACATAAAAGCATATTAAATATTCCTAGGTTTTCACTTTACTTAGTTTGTCCATTTACCATCACCTCCACGACTAATGTTATATCCCTGTACTTGTTTTACAAGTACTTCCACGGAATGTGCTCCGATTAACACACTGCACTTGTATACTCCTCAACGTAAATACCCTCACTCTCCAACAAATCCGACTGGCAACAAAATCCCACCCTTCCACTGTAAAGATCCGTAGATGCCGGAAGATTTTGTACTCTAATAGCTCATTTTCTCACTTGTCTTTGGAATTCCCTCCCTGATCCTTGTTTCTTCGACTGTACAAACATGAAGAAATTTAAATGTAATGTGAACAAACATCTTTCTGCACAACATCCCACTTAACATGCCCCTATAAATTTGCCCCTTAATCACAGTAGCCCCTTACGTCTCATTGGCAATGTGTCTTGTTTTGGTGTGAATAAAAGTAACTATATATTTAATAAAATGACGATAGAAGCCCTTTTTACAATGCGTGACAAATTTATTTCTTTTTTTCTTTTTTTCCAATTAATTTCGGAGGAAACCTCCACTATCAGAGATATATTTTTACTCTTTTTTTTTATAAAATAAACAAACTTTTACTTTTGTTTATAGGTAAGACGTCCTGGGTTGGTGTGACGTTATCCGCTAAGATGTAATAGGCGGTTTTGAGAAGAAGAACGAAAATGCCAGATTTAAGAAATATTGGCACATTTTTATAAGTATCGTTTCGTATTTGAATATTAATTTTTTCTTTAAAATAAACATGTATTTACCTTAAAGTATTCATGCTGCGAGCTTTCGGTTTGAAAAAACATTTCAAGCAATATTTTTTTATGTAAATCATTGTTGTTGTTTTTACTTTGGGATGTAAATATATTTATTTATTTATTTATAGATAAAGTAGTTATCCACGTGTTTCGCTGTATCTACAGTTCTTCAGCGTAACTGACTATCGCTAGATTCGAAACCACGACCACATTGCCTGTAGTCTGAAATATTACCAGTAAGGTATGAAGCCTTGCCTTGAAATATGTTAAGTTATGTTTTGTTTTGTTTTGTTTATTAGTTATAATGACAGTTTATGAAAGCTATATGATGGTGATTCACTTCCTAAGTGATTGAGAGAGTTAACTCCCTTACATGCATTGTCTGCATTACGTCGCCCCATCAGGTGATGTATTTATTTATTTATAAACAAAATAGTTATCCACGTACATGTGTTTCGCTGTATTTACAGCTCTTCAGCTATATATATATATATATATATATGTGTGTGTGTGTGTGTGTGTGTGTGTGTGTGTGTGTGTGTGTGTGTGTGTGTAGAGGAGTAAGGCTACCAACATTTGTAAAAAGTTTTTTCAACATTTATTTATTATTTTGTTATTTTATCATTTTATCATTTTATATAACGCGTTTCAAGCGGTGGTCCGCTATCATCAGATCTGATGAAAGCGTTTCTCTTGTTGGAACTGCACTAATACTGCACTACCCTTTTCTCTCTCTCTCTCGCTCTCTCTCTCTCTCTCTCTCTCTATATATATATATATATATATATATATATATATATATATATATATATATATATATCATAACAATTTTTTGATACCATAAGTTTACCGGGTTTCCGGCTATTTGTTGCTGGATATCTTTTATCATCATAATAGGGTCGAGCAATTAAAAGTGAAAGTAATCTGTTTTATAATCAAAAAATGAATTTCATCACTGATTGAAAAAAATCACTAAAAATCAAAGAATTATTCGATTTTTAACAAATTTACAGTATTTATAAATAAATGTTAATTTAAAGTATTTATTTTATAAAAAAGACAACTTACAGATGTTTACGGTCTATAAAAATACTAAACCCTCTTAATTTCACATACGAAAAACGTCTTATTATGGCACTAGTCGAAACTCAGTGACCACATTTACAAAAATATTATAGGGTTGACATGTGTCCCAATCCTATAATGTTGAATGACCGACGGAATAGGGGAAAACACACAAGTCACACCAAAAGTTCCATTTAAACTGAAATTTGAGTTTTGCTTCAAAAACCGGCTTCCACAGGCATATTCAGCAAAAAATCAAAAATGGATGTCACGTGGTATGCTTCTTACTACGTCCGCCACACCTCGGCGATTAAAACCATTTTAGCACCCAAAATCAAGGTGTTTCCTGCAGCTGATTTAAACCTTATTTAAGGTGATGTTTTCGTCCAGAAAAAAAAATAAGTTGAAAAAAATCAGCACACGAAACCAGAAGACAACCTTTCAACCTCCCTCGCCCTCTTGAGCTTGGGCGGCTGCCACACACTCATGCTGACAAAAAGCGGCACACACACAAATGCCTACACGCCCTATTAGTTCTCAACTCACACGCACACACACATATACACATAGTTGCACACTTATGCATCTTGACAAAAGGCAACACAAACATCCATACACTTACACATACATCACATACATCTTCTTACTTTTTCTAACTGAACTGAACATTTCATATAAACTAGGGGCGGGCAACCATTTTCAGAGTGAGGGCCAGATGAGACTTTTGGAAGGAGATTGCGGGCCGGAGTGAAAAACGAAATCTCAGAATTACTATATTTTTTTTACATGAATAAACTGTACAAAAATTGCATTGAACACTCTACAAATCTGATATTTGTTCTCAGGAGACTTCTGTGTGTAATGTTATAAAAGGCCCCGACGAAGAGCCATTTTGGAATCATCAAAAATAATGACGGAGGAAGTAGCAAGTTGATCCAGCATTCATTTTGACACACCTCACATAGGTTCTCTGTTTCATGCCCTTTCCTCGTCTCTCGTTTCCTCTTTGCCTCTCTTTTTCTATTTTTATCTCAGGCCAAGGATTTGAAATTAATAGTTAAAGAAAAATGAAATATACATGCATCATCGCTCGCTGATATTTATACATTTTCATCCCACTGTAAATCTTAATCGAAACCTACTTTTACGTTTATGTCACAAAATGATATGAGTTTTACTGGGAGGTCCGCGGGCCGGATTGCACTAATAAACCATAGCAGGGTGGCGAGCCGGACGTTAAGCATTCGCGGGCCGGATGTGGCCCGCGGGCCGGAGGTGTCCCGCCCCTGATATAAACAATTAATGTCTTGTAATTTTTTATATATATAAATATTGTTCTTTAAATAATGTTTCTTTTTTCCATTCTTCCTTCATGCATGTTTCTTTGTTTTAAACATTTTTATTACAATTCAAATGTAAGCGTGGATCTTAGCATTTTCTCTAAGACACAGCCTGCTACAAGTCCGAATAAAAACATTTCTCAGGCAACTAGTATTCAAAGTTCTCAAGACATTTAATGGTTTGTTTGTTTGTTTGTTTGTTTGTTTGTTGTTGTTGTTTTTTTGTTGTTTTTTTTTTGGGGGGGGGGTTCACATTTAAATTCCCGTTTTTTACGTATCATTTTTTACCGAGAGGTGCTTTAAAACAATTTTTTTTTATTATTATGTACTCACTAGGAGTTCTCACACAGGTCATCGGTGATTACTCACCGATAACTGGTGGTATTCCCTGAAGTCTGAGTGACAACAAGTCTCCCCAGATTTCCAGTATTCTCCACCTCTTTTCGATAGCCACCACAAATAAACTTGCAGTATCACAACAACCGTTTACCATTGATTTCTCGTTGGTAAGAACCATTGGTCTTTTCTGGGATTTTGGTGGCAATAAGCCTCCCCAAGGTCCCAGCAGTCTCTGCACTTTCAGTGGAGGTCTGGTTTGTGTTGTCCCTCCTAGGTTTTCTCATCCTCCTTGACCCTATGCAAATATTTTGTGTGGTGTCAGCCTACGCTGGTACCATTTTTTTTTTTGGGGGGGGGGGCGGTGAGCTGATGGTATTTCTTTCTATTTCTGTTCATTGGTTCATTTTTGTGTCGTGTCAGTTGAAGCCGGTGTAATTTATTGGGGGGGGGGGCTTATAAAGTGATGTTTCTTGCATTTTCTATTCCTTTGTTTGTGATGTGTTCTTTCTGTGGTTTTGTTTTCTTGCTGTAGTAGATTTCATGTGACCCTTCGTAGCTTATGCGGGTTGGTTTCCGCATTCAATGGTGTTTCTTAAGATTGTAGCTGTTTTGATCATTGCCGTCCTTTATATAGTTCCAATGATCCCTTTGATTCCAATTTCTCCCAGTCTTTTTCCCAGGTTTGTTGGGATTGTTCCTAGTGCTCCTACGATTATTGGTATTATACTGACTTTCTTCATGCTCCATATTCCTTTCAGTTCTCTGGCTAGTTCTGTGTATTTGCTTCGTTTTTCCGTTTCTTTGATCTTAACTCTGTGATTTGCTGGAACGGCGAAGTCTACGATTTTGCAAGATTTTTCATTCTTGTTGATTATTATAACATCCGGTCTCCTTGCTTGTATGAGTTTGTCTGTTTGTATATCCATATCCCAGATGATTTTGTGTTTTTCGTTTTCAATACTGTTTCTGGTTTATGTTTGTACCATTTGTCTGCATATTCGAAATTAAATTGTTTGCACAGTTCCCGGTGTACTGGTTTCTCCACACAGTTATGTCTGTTCTTGTATTCTTTTTGGGCTAGTTTGCTACGTTCACTTATTATATGATTTACTGTTTCGTCTCTTTGTCCACATAGTCTGCATTTACTGTTTTCCTGGGTTTTATCTATTTAGCTTTAATGTAGTTTGTCCTAATTGCATTGTTCTGTGCAGCCACTAGTAAAGATTCCGTTTCTCTGTTCAAGTGTCTTTTTCTTAGCCATACCCAGCAATTTTCGTTGGTTTCTTCTCTTGTCAGTCTTCTGAAGCGTCCATGTAGTTGTGTTTCTTCCCACTTTTCTTTTCTTGTCATTTTGTTTCTGGTTCCGGTGCTTCCCGAGTTGTTCGTTGGAACGGTGTCTCTTGCTGCTGTGATAAAGATTTCCGTGTATTGAGTTATGTCTTTCTCCAGCTTTTTTTTTTTAGTCTTTCACACGATCTTTTATACTTACCAGTCCTCTTCCCCCTTCGTTTCTTTTCATGTAGAGTCTGTCCGTATCATCATCATCATCATCATCATCATCATCATCATCATCATCATCATCATCATCATCATCATCATGAGCGGACGAGTGAAGTCGTGTAAAGATTTGGTGCCCACCCAGCACTTCAAATCGAGACAATATATCCTCGCATACAAAGAATAAAGGAATTCAAAGTTTATCGGCTGAGGAAAATACAGCGAGCATCTTACTGCTGTCTATCGGACATCACAGGGAAAAACCTAGTTCGACAAAGTTTACAAGATTACCTATAACTCGCCACACTAAAAAGCAAATGCTATCCGCGAAGGACGGACTTCAGGATCTAAAATTCTGTGATAATATCCTTCATATAGCCGACAACTCCACACTAAAAAAATATTCGAGAAAGACGGACATCAGAATAAAAAAATTCTGTAATAATATTTTCCACTCAGCGTGTCAGCTATCACACGAAAACATCTATAAAAGGTATGCGCCCTATGAAAAAAAAATTAAATATTTTTAATTCGTCCTAATTTGAATTTCATATTTGCCAATGTTTTTGACTCTTGACTGATCAACCATGCTCGGTCTTAACAAAATTAGCCCTCTATCAAAAACTCCCCTAGAGTGGAGCAGAATTTTTAATCGATCAATTTGAATTAATAAACACTTGTTATGTTTGTTAATATTGCTTTTGTTGGTTCTTACAAGTGTCTTTTTTATGTTTGTAAATTGTGATCCTAATGTGTCCCGTTCTTTTCTTTCCCATGATTTATTGTTTGGCTCCCTTTAATCGTTTTAATGAATATATATATATAAGTCGTTTTAACATGTGACCCGCGGGCCGATTAAAGCATAAAGGATAGGAGACGTGTGGTGTGAAGGGAGCGAGGGTTTCCAATCTTACACATTAACATTCGTGGCTGATTTACACATTTGTAACATTAGTTCCATAGTATCACGTTTATAAAAAGCGTGTCTCCGGGCAAACCATTGCGCCCTGGCACACCGCTCAAGAACAAGAAGAAATGGTCCAGGGGAGATAACAATGTATTAATTACCTCCCTTGAATATTCTGTTTATCGGAGTTTAATAAACTAAGACAACGTCTAAGGTAATAGAAGAAAAACCTACTTTTTTAATGAGTCGTTTGCGTGAATTGGAACGAACTGAACATTTTTTTAATTACAGCAAATTCAGACAAATTATATAAATTCGGCTGAAAAGAAGTTGGAAAATTTATAACGTGAAATTAAGATACGTTTTTATTTCTTTTTTTTATTACTTATATTCACACCAAACAAGGTCCATAACTACTTACGTTATTGTGAATTAGGGGCCAGATTTATAGGGGACATTCTAAATGAGAAGTTGTGCGGCGAAATGTCTGTTCACATTACATTTAAATTTCTGCATGTCTTTACAGTTGGGGAAGCAGGGGCCAGGGAGGGAATTCCAAAGGAAAGCAGTTCAAGAAAATAAGCTTTTAGAGTAGAAAGGTTTTCTAGCATCTGTGGACCTCTATGGTGAAGGAGTGGCATTTTGCTAATTGTCGGGGGGATTTACGTTGAGGGGGCACAAGTGAAGTAAGATCGGAGCACATTCCATTGAATTACTTGTAAAACAAGCACAGGGGTGCAATATTGCGGCGATGGGACAGAGGCTGGATCTTGGTAGACAGTGTGTGACCTGTTAAATAAGAGGCTCTTTTTTGGACCCTGTCTAAGAAGGATAGTCTAATGGCTGGTATACCAACCCAGATGTGACAATAATATTCCATGCATGGGCGAATGGGGGCTTTTTAGAGATATAGGACACTGACAGGTGACAGAATTATTCTAGCCCGGTAGAGGGAGGCCACCTTCTTTGCATCCAACTTGGCAGTATCTTCTATGCATTTGTTCCAGTTTTAAGCACTGATTTAAACAATCTAATTCACGTTTGGCGTTGATTTTCATAAATACTTACAATAAAATAATGATTTATTTAATTTGATAATTTCATAGTTTAGGCGCATAAAAACGAGGCGGCTTATAGTCCGAGTCGAGACTTAAAATTTAAATAAATAAAATTTCATGAAGTAGATTGACTACAACTCTCTCTCTCTCTTTCTCTCTCTCTCTCTCTCTCTCTCTCTCTCTCTCACACACATACACACATAATAGTATAGCATAAATCAAAGAAAACACATGATTTAGAAACATATTTAGTGGAATCAGGTATTGAACAGCAGAAAAACGATGCCACTAACCAAACATTATTTGTTAAACTTTTCCGATTACTATAGATTAACTCCCGAATTTTCAGACTATTCATCCAATTGATAGGCGTAGCTTAAATCCAATTTGCTGAAAGTTTTACCACCTCTTAGTAGGCAAATATTTTTTCGGTTCGACGAATAGGGTAGCTGACACATGGAGTAGCTGTATTGATGGTTTGCTTATAATCCCCACATATTCGAATCACTCTCGTTGTTGCTTTTAACAATGGACACTATAGGTGCAGCTCATCTAGAGAATTCTATTCTTTTGTAAATGTCTTGGTTTTCCAAGCAATCCAACTCCTTCTTTACTCCTTCTCTCAAAGTCTGGTTCAACAAAATTTGGGCTTGCCTTCCTTAACAATGGATATATTCACCTCAAAATGCTTTCAGGCATCCCATTTCTCAATTACATAAAGCATCATATTCGGTGAGTCATTTTTGGAGTCTCAATGAGGACTTACTTGTTAAACAGAACATCTGTTCCAAGTCTACTTTAAAAATTTTCACTCAATCCTTACCCAGTAGTGTTGGTACTTCTTCCTTAACAAGAAGTAATGGTAGACAGTTCACTTTTGTCTTCATGTGATACCTCTACAACTGTGGTCCCCTGAGGCCTCATTACCTCATCAGTGTAGGTCGTCAGTTTTACTGAGCTTTTCTTTCTTTGATATTTTTTTTTTTAGACTGATGACCAAACAAGATGCTCTTTTATCTACCTTCATGACAACCATTTTTTGTTGTTTATCAACAACTCCACCATTACAGGTTGTGATCGTCGGTTGGAAATATTGCATGAATCCAATTATCTTGGCTTACCTCCCTTTCATTCAGTCTTAACCCTTCCATGGTTAATCTCTTTTTATCTGTCTCATCGCCATTCGCTACATTCATTGCATTGCTCCTTTTTGTTCTTTTGGAGAATCTACCCTGTTGCTGCCTGAACTTTCTGCCGACGTGCCCTGTTGTATGACATCTGTAGCATTCACTATTTATAAATGTACATTTATCCGCTATGTGTAAGGTAGTACGGCATCTGTAACACTCCCGTTTCGGGGATAATTTGCGTATGGGGTTTTCATAATCGATCATTTTTTCCTGAATTAATTTGGAATATTTCCGGGTCGATTCAATTGATACTGCTAGTTCAGTAGCTTGCTCCAAAGTTAGATTCATTTCGCTTTGTAGGCGTTCCTCGATTTTCACGTCTTTGATTCCCGAGACTAAGCGATCTTGTATATATTCACCGACCCTCTCTTCAAATTTGCAGTGTTCAGACATTTTCCGTAATGCAGTCATATAGTCACTTATAGATTCTCCTTCTCGTGTGTCCCTCGTGTTGAACAAAAATCTATCATGAATTACATTAAGTGCCGGTTTAACAGATCTCTGCATCAGCTCAACTAACTCATCAAACGTTTTCCCTTCCGGACGATTATCAGCTAAACCTCTTAACACAGCATAGTGTTTTGCTCCAATGACTGATAAGAAAACAGCTTTTTTCTTATTTTCATTCTGAATATCATTGGCGATGAAAAAAAAATTAACACATTCAATGCAGTTATTCCAAGACTACTCTACACCGCTCCATCCCTGTAAAGTGCCCATCAACGCCAATTCTACTGGGTTTTTTTTTAATGTTTCTATGCCAAGCCTCTAAATACATCCATTCAATGTTTTTTTTTAAATCCCGATAACCTTCGGCTCATTGCTGGTATTATATTTCTACATCACTTCCTCACATCATCTTCTACTACATGTCAACATTTATTATGTCTTTAAGAGAACACTTCGAGCCTGCTCTCGGCCTGCCAAGCCAGCAGGACATCCGATGAAACTTCCTGACGTTCACAAATGCTTTTTATTTTAATTTGGCCGTTGAAATAAATTATTTCGAATAGGACGGCAACAAAGTAAATGTTAATATTATTTTTTTACCGTGTATGAAATTAAACTGTTATGTGATTTTTTTACATATTGCGGCCAGTTTGCTTTTGATAATTTGTTACTAGTAAATTGATTGTTTTAACCTCCTTATTATTTATTTTAAATTTGTTAAATTATGTAATGAATAAATAAAAAAGAATTATATTAATTGTATAAAAAATATGATGAGTTTGAAATTACAATAAAATAATTTATTTAACAATGGGGGATATTTCTTGTATAAATAGAATTGAAAATATTAATGTTTTTCTTAAGCGATGTTCAGGTTTACCGGTTTGGTCTACACGTCAGGGTCGTTTGGCCTCTTGGCTAAGATCAAAGTGTAGTATCTGTTCCGATGGATACTGCACCTCATAGACTGGTATTGTCTTGGCCTTCGGGGCTTGATTTACGCCGGTCTATGGGTCGGTCCTGTGCCGTTCTAGGAGGTCCACCCTCCCAGGCTTCGCCTCCCCTCTTTGGGGAGGAGTAAGTTTATTGCTTACTGCCTGAGGCGCCCCTACCGGGGAATGCCGACGGGGCTGCCCAGGCAATTTTTAAACCCCACTTTCCCGACCCGACCTTGGGTCACATCTTACTTGTGGGAGTAAGATAAAAACTGGCCTTGTGCCTAACTCCTGGAGAGGAGTAAATCAATACACGTCAGGGTCGTATACCGGAATAAGGATTACAGCCGTAAAATTAAAACGGAATGGATCAGAATATTCAAGGGAGGTAATCAGTAAAAATTTCTTAGCATCAATTATATCCCTTGTTTTTAATGCAAGGGGGATAATTCTTACTTTTGCTTTTGTCGAATAAGCTCATCAGGGCCGTAATGCCGAGATGATGTTATAGAAATAAAAAAAATAAAAAAGTAAATGACAAAGCCAACTTCATTTATCCTTTTTTTTTTTAGTTTAAGCTATCACACTATCACAGTAACGAAGATAACTGATCTCTATTTTTTTTTCAAAAGATTTTCCGTTTATTTTTTTTGGTGCAATTTTAGTTAAAGGGCGATGCAGTTAATTATTTTCATGTAAAAGCATTATTTTGTACTTACTCAGTCATATTTTATCTCTCACGGCACGAAAAAGAATTTAAAAATATCAAGCAGAACTTTAATTAGAACGATTTTTCCATTTCCATAAGGGAGATATGAAACGTCGAATTGCTGACATTTTCGGAGTGGCCGGTTAGCTAACTAAGGGCAGATAATTTGGTCGCTGTTACCATGTAAATATGAAAAAAAAAATGTCAGCGAGTCGACGTTTTATATCGCCCTTATGGAAATGGAAAAATCGTTCTAATTAAAGTTCTGCTTGGTATTTTTAAATTCTTTTTCGTGCCGTGAGAGATAAAATATGACTGAGTAAGTACAAAATAATGCTTTTACATGAAAATAATTAACTGCATCGCCCTTTAACTAAAATTGCACCTTTTTTTTATTTAAGATTTCTTTTTTTTTTAACTGGAAAGGCAGAAAATATTTTTTTATTGGCTTTTTAAAGGGAAACAACTTTTTTTTGAAGAAACAAAGCTTTTTGATCTATTTTAAAAATATCAGACTTGGGATAAGGAATAATTTGTGGATCATTTGTAGCAGGCATAAACATTAATATTTATTTCTTCGATGCAGAGACCAGCCTCTGTGAGATGGTTGGGTCACATGATAGCCAATTAGTTTGCAGGGCGCATTAATTTTATTTGTCCCCTGAAAGGACTACTTCGGCCGCTTTGGGAATCGCGAACGGTCAACAGAAAGTTCTCTGGCACCAGCTAAGAAAGACGTCGATATCTTCTCTCATGTAACAGTCCACTGGAGAGCCGTGCAAAGCTAGTCACCACTGAAAAAAAAGCTCGAAGAAAAGCGGTAGCCGAATTTCTTACTTAATTACTGTCTTTACTCGGACACTGTCCGACTTTCTCTAACCTACACCCAACGGTGTATGTAACTAAAATAAATACATTTCGTTTTTTTTTTTATAAAAAGTGTTTGTTTTCCTTATTCGTTTATAAATGATACACGATTTAGTCTTAACACTCTGCTAAATTAAAGATTTCAACTGGACATTTTTTTTTAGCTTGTACTAAAGCTAATAAGAATGAAGTACATTTCCCAGCTTCCATGGGTTTACTAAGTAATTCTAGATTGTTGAAAAAAAAATTTCGTTAAAATAATTATTGACAAAAATCTAAAAAAAAAAAATAAGATGTAAAAAAATAAATGAATATTTGGAGAGAGTTCTTTTTTAGGGTTCCAGTTTTGGGGAAAAGATTTTGGGAGAGCCGAGTTTTATAGAAAGATTTTAAAGAAAAACAGTTTTAAGAAATATTCAAATGTGTGAGAGAGCGAGAGAAATGTTATATGATCAACAAACAAAACAATGAATTCAAAAGCATAAATTCACAGAAGAGATATTTTATATATGTTTAAAATGCAAGTCTACAAAGATAAGAAAACATAGGATAATGTTCACATTTGAGTATCATTGCCGAAAAGGGGGATTCATTAGTTGAGATATCGAGGAAGCCTGAGTCGATAATTTAAGGGCTGTGAATTCTCCACGGGTTTGAAAAATCGTAATCAAAACTTCCTCACTCAATTGCATAAATTTCATTTCATTGAAAGTTACTAAACAGGGTCAATCATCATTTGTTTTCATATTAGAAAGTTCAGTGAGAAATGTATGAAGTATGTAAGTGGTTAAGTTAAATTTGTTTGCAATCAGCAGACGACATTGAAAGGGAATTCAAGCAATGTGTGTGTGTGTCGTCTTTAGTGTGCGTATGCATAAGACAGTGAAAGAGTTAATGCATTGTGTCTGTGTGTGCGTTGGTGTCAGTGTAGCTATGTGTGCGTGAGTTTAGAACAAGGCATTCTCAACGTTCACAGGCCTTACAGAGGGGGCAATGGGGACTAGAGAAATGTCGATGTTAACTCTCTCGTGGATTGTTTTTTTTTTTTTTTTATATAGTTCACCCCAAACCAAGGCTCGCCGTCACTATAGACGTAAGAGGCTACTGAGAAAAAGGGTGAAAGTTTTTTTTTTGGGGGGGGGGGGTTAAACCTTAATTGGGAGCTATGCAGCGAGATGTTTGTTTACATTAGTTTTAAATTTCTATGTCAGTACCGTCAGGAAAACAGGGGGCAGGGAGGGAGTTCCAGAGTCCAGCAGCACGAGGAAAAAAGCTTTTGGAGTAGAAAGCTCTTCGGCATCTGGGGATCTCCACAGTGAATGGATTGAATTTGGCAGATTGTCAGATTCGTGAGGGCACCAGAGCAGCAAGTTCATCAGAGTACAATCCATTGCAGTACTTGTTCTCTAGTCAAGGGGAGGGTGTTCCGAACATAAACTCCTAGCCCATGCATATGTTTGTCAGAGTCCGTACGGTAGAGTGGAAGGTAATCAGTCATGTCAAAGTGGTGAGAGGAGATTGAAGGTTTGTTTCACTTAGTGCTAGGATATCCGGGGAGTTTGTCAGGAGAAAAGTTTCTATGTCGTTAATGTTGGTTCTAAGTCCTCGGATATTTGTGAATGCGAGTCTCAAGGGCGGAGGCGAAGATGTTTTTTGTTGGGTGTCAGGTTTGGGCTTGTTTTTTTTTATTTTGTAAATTCATGTTTGTTTTGAGATAGAGTGGGGAGGACAAAGTGGGTGCTTGTTTGGTGCCAATAAGCTCACACAACCAGTCCATTAGTCGTGACTTGGTCCATGGGGGTTGTGGCCTTTGGAAAGCCCACCAGGGATAATTGTAAGGTTCTTTTCTATGCGCAACATTGCACATACAGTTACCCACGATATTATTCAACTGTTGTCAGTCGGAAACAGCAGCCAGACAAGCTGTCTAACCTGTACCTTCAACCTGTTGGAATAAGAGCGACCCAGACTAGTCATGTAAGACTGAGTTACGAAAAGATTTTCCCCAAGTTGCCCAGATAGAGAGAAAGAGAGACGGCGTTTATTGCCCTAGTCAGGAAACAAGGCCAAGCACCAGGTGTCTTTAGAGGCATCCCAGTGCTAATAGACAGAGAAGGAGCGCGAAGGCCGGGCGATAGGCAGAGCCCATCTACTCCTTTAAACATGCAGGTGAAAGAAAATCTGGCCTTATATGGAGCCGAGATGGCTCCTAACAGACAATTTCTATAAATTCAGAAAAATCCACTGATTGGTTCAAAATGTTATTATTTGTTTTTATTAAATCTGGCGGATTTGTGCGCAGAAACGAGTTGAAGCACTTTAATTTTCGGCACCCAAGTGTAAACTTCTCCTCTACAAATACACGGAAAATCTTTGAAGTTGATTGTTGAAAAAATCTAAAACTAAGTTGAGATAAGTTATCTCATGTTAAGGCCCTTATTTTACTTTGGCAGCATAAACTAACTGGTTGGTGAAGAAGAGACATAATTTCCGTTTGCACCGGTTTTTATAGTCCGAAGGGTAGATAACTCTGGTGTCGCGACACCTAACGGCCAACCGGTGTAGTTATGTTTTTAAAAGGAGGAGGTAACTGCTACAGTAGCATAAACTAAAAAGGGGGAGGGATTTATTTACGTCTTGTTTAACAAGTAAAAGTAATGAAGTAAGAAAGAAAAGGGTTAAGAAATGTTCGATGGTCAAGACGAAGAAAATGCGGCGCTTTTGTAATCTCTTAGTTAAACAAAGTAATTGCTCTTGCATCGGTGACTGTCTATACAAAAGCGCCGAAAATGTTTTTGGAGATTTGGTGCTTCTTGTGTTCAACCCCTATATGTAAAAAAAGAACTGTCTTCTTAAGTAAAGCTAATTAAATTAATGATTTTGAAAAAAAATTCTCGAACGGCAAAAAGTATTCTCATTATTCTTCAGCGTTTTTTTTGTTTTTTTCTTTTTTTTTGTACTTTTACAGTTTACGGACCTTGCTGAAATAATAACGTTATTATTTAGAAACTGATTCTTAACATGGTGACCTCTTCCCCCATGTTAAGAATCAGTTTCTAAATAATAACGTTATTATTTCAGCACGGTCCGTAAACTACAAAAAAAATGCCGCTAAAGAATAATAAGAATACTTTTTGCCGTTGGAGAATTTTTTTAAATCATTAATGGTTATCTCCCCTTTTATTAAGTTTTCTTACAAAGACAGTTCCTATTAAAAGTTTTTATTTTATTTTTTTCTAAACATTGAAATATAAATGTTTCTAACATTCATAGTACCGTCGGATCGCATTTATGATATGGCGGAAGTAATTTGTTTTAACTCGACAATGCCAGAGAAACTCCTACAGGTACCTGTTAAAATAAAACAATATATAAAAAATGTTATTATACCTATGTGAATACTTATTTTTGTAAAAAATATATATTTATTTAAAATAAAACCTTTTCCTGGTTTCGCTTTGTTAAATTTTCTGTAAATTTTAATCAAGAAGCACCGAAGATTTCCCTTTCTTTAGCAATCCGTTTACACAAAGTATTATAGGAAATAGTCTTATAATTTACGTGATGGTTCGCTCCTATAAGGTTACAACAGTAAAATGAAAACAGAAGATATCAGAATATTCAAGCGAGGTAATAAATAAAACTTTCTCGACATGATTTATCTCCCTTTTATTGTTTTATTTGAATCTCAAGCGAAGGGGAAAGAAATATAATTCTTTACTTTTTCTGTTGTAAATTCTAAGGGGAGGTAATTCAATTGATAGCAAAACTTAAATTGTTATTCTTGTTTTTTACGTAATTCAGTCATAAATAAAATTAAAAAATGATTTGATTTTATTTAAAACTCGGCGTACCAGAATAACTAGCGACTCGAAGTCAGCAGCAAACGGTGTAGAGTCAAAATGTGTCCCTCCTATTAAAGACTTCCAGTTTTGGTTAAATATAAATAATCAAATAGGTGTTATGAAAAATCAGGAAAAGTTTTTATTTTACTTTTCTTTTTTTTACAAAAATAATTATTCACATAGGTATAATAAATATAATAAAATGTTGTTTTTTTTTGGGGGGGGAACTAATCACAAAGGCTTTTTCTTTCGGAAATATAACGTTTGTGTTTTTTTAATTTTAAATATTGTATTTTAGAAAATAATAAAATATGAATATTTGGGGGGGAACATATATAAAAAAAAAGTTTTTTATTTATAAACATTGAAATATGAATGTTTTTAACAATCATAGTACTATCGGATCGCATTTATGATACGGCCGAAGTAATTTGTTTTAACTCGGCAACACCAGAGAAACTCCTGCGGGTAGCTGTTGAAATGTTGAAATCAAAAAACAAAAACATTTGATTATATTTATTATACCTATGTGAATACTTATTTTATGTGTTCAATATACAAGCATGCTGATGAAAACAAAGTAAAAACTCGAGGACAATATAGAATTCAAAAGACATTTATTTTTCGTGAACACGACTGGGTTCACTATGAAATTGTGTCCATTGAGAATATATATAAGAAAGTCTGTAAATGATGTGTGCATAAGTAGAGAGGAGAAGTCGTAGATACCAAATTGTGTGTTTGTGCGTAAGCGCACATGGAGGAAGAAAAGTGTCTATTAAGAATGTGTATAAGAAAGTCTGTAAATGGTGTTTGCTATGAAATTGAGTTCACGGGAATGTGTTCAACAAAGTCTGAGTAGAAGGATGTGTGCGTATGTGTGTGTAAGTAGAGAAAAGTCTTAGAACCAGAATAGTGTGCTTGTGTGTGAGCGCATATGGCGTGTGATGTGTTCGTCAAAGCAACCGCTAGATCGAGACGGTCTGCACGGTGTGTCTGCTGTTAAGGTCGTAAGAGAAAAAGAGAATGAATTTTGCCGTGCAGTGCTTTTTATAATCACCAAATAGCCATGTCACTGGTGACAAAGGGGAGATAACTCAGATCTGAAAACGCCCTCTGGTGGTGAATTTGTAATTGTGTTGACAAAGAGAGGTAATGCTACACATTATATAAAGGATAACCTCTATTTGTTGTCAGTTCACAATCCATTTTGACAACTTAAGTTTTAGACGTCATCCTCCCCCATACAGCATCTGGTATTCCAAAGTGGTCACCCATTGAGTACTGACCAATCTCTACAAACAGCACCAACATAGGAATTAGGGACAAATAAATCTGATCCATATTGACATGTATACCAATCTTATATATTTATTGACTAATTGCATGGGCGAAAACACAAAACTCATGATCTAAAAACATTCTAAAAACACAAATACATTTTTTGTTTAAAAACTGGCTTCAAGTGAGATATTGGCAAAAAAACGAAAATAACGTGTATGTGATGTGTTTACAGCTACTTCCATAGGCCCAAATCATTCAACTCACGTCAAATTTATATTGGGCAACCCCAAAAAGCAAGTTCACTTTTTGATCCAGTCGCCTGGTATAAAACTAGGAAACAGCAGACAAGTCTCATTAAAGCCAGAGGCAAGACAGAAAGCCAACACACACCATTACGCTCTGCTCCCCCCTCCTTGCTCCATGGCAAGGGGATAGAAAATGACTATTCTCAACTTACTCACACACTAACAAAAGACAATACACACTCACGCACTCTGTCACACACATACATACACTGACAGAAAACAAGTATATCAACATACATATTTCTAACACTTGTACCTTTTCTCACTCAAAACATTTATAGGAGCTAATCTTGGCATAAACTGTCAGACTATCTGATAATCTTAATAAAAGAATTGCCAACATAGCCCTTCCATAAATAACAAATTATATATATTTATTTTAGTAACCTATAGCGTTGGGTGCAGGTTGCTGAAAATTAAAACAGTAAAGACAAAAATAGTTATAATAAAAGTCGGCTGCACGAAAGTCTTTTTGATAGCAAGTGAAGATAGCCTTGCTCAGTGTCTTGCTGATGGGGACAAGAGAGTGTTGATGTCTTTCTTCTGAGGTGCCTAGAAGCTATCTCCTTGCCCTGCAATTCTCTAAGGGTCTGGGTGTAGTTCTTCAAAGGTCCGGTCAAAATTAATATGCCCAGAAGTCTGATTGGTCATCGTGTGAACAAACAACCTCAATAGGGCTGCTTTCCGCAAGAGGAAAGAAATGTTAATGTTTATGACTGATACACATTGTACAACTGAGAGCATTCAATCTTTTAAATGCGAACAAGAACAATTCTCTCACAAAATATATTTAATACTATTGTAAATCTGTAAAAATATAAATGTGTTTTGTTCGTTAACCATGTTTTTTTCTTTTTACATTCATGTTAGATGAAACAGATTTTCATCTAGGAAACATATTAAAAGAGAAATAACTCTTTGCCTTGGTGGTCTTGCTTGCCTCAAAGAGATTTGGAGAGTAGAGTTATGTCTCTTGGAGATTCTAGATAGAGACAATCTTGGATTAACACGTGTTAGTAAGATGTTTTGCACTAAGGATATATTTTTTCCATTTTCTATTTATAAACATTTTAATATTCAGTGTGGGTCTTGATACATTTCTAAGATGCGATCATCGTCTGTAGGCCATCCAAGTCAGGATCACCACTACAGCTACACTTTGAATCATATGAGAAAATTGACGGTGTATCTTCTGATAGTGATGCTATCGAAAGTAACAATCCTGAGCTCGATGCTCCACCAGAGCAGCCCAATTGCTATCCTTGAATCTGGCAAAATCAAGCAGAGACAACAAGAAAAGAATTACATAGTTAAGTAATTTGTTGAGGAGATGGGCATTATTCAGCACTGCTTCACCTACTTAGAAATGACCTCTGTTGCAACACTTGTGTCAGCCAAAGTGAGCATGTTAACGAAATCCACCTAGTCGCTTAGAATATTCAGAAGTTATTTCCCTTGAACCATATTCAATATTTTCTAAGATGTGACCATCATCTATATCCTCTTCAAGCAACGATTCTTGCTAAAATGTTAAAGGAGGGGTTTACAGGGGCTAATCTTAACATAGACTGTCAGACTATCTCCTATAGTAATCTTCAACAAAAAAGATCGCCAAAGAAAGGAAATCAAGGCCGGACTTCTATAAACAACACATGATATTTATTTATTTGGGTCGACCAAAAAGTTTGTTTTTTTTGGAAGACAGAACCCAAACATCAAGTTTCGAAACAACCGACTTTATACAATTTTTTCCACACTTGATTTGAAAATCTTGAGCTAATTTTGGCATAAACTGTCAGACTATCTGATAATCTTAATAAAAGAATCGCCCTTCCATAAATAACAAATTATATATATTTATTTAAGTGACCTACACAGTTGGGTATAGGTTGCTGAAAATTAAAACAGTAAAGACAAAAATAGTTATAATAAAAGTCGGCTGCCCGAAAGTCTTTTTGATAGCAAGTGAAGATAGCCTTGCTCAGTGTCTTGCTGATGGGGACAATAGAGTGTTGATGTCTTTCTTCTGAGGTGCCTGGAAGCTATTTCCTTGCCCTGCAATTCCCTAAGGGTCTGGGTGTAGTCCTTCAAAGGTCCGGGCCAAATTAATATGCCCAGAAATCTGATTGTTCATCGTGTGACCAAACAACTTCACTAGGGCTGCTTTCCACAAGAGGAAGAAATGTCAATGTTTATGACTGGTACAGATTAATTTTACTTCTATTCATATTAATGACTTTATGGCCGGGGGAAGATGTTTGTTTATGGCGGGAGATTCGAAGGAACAATGGACAAAGGATTATGGATATTAACCACAGTGGCGAAGGATGCCACTAATGGTTTTGCGATAATGAATCCCCTAACCATAGGTAGTGTGATAGATGCCTTTGTAACGGCACGTAATCTCACTGTTCAGATTCCACTATCGGACCACGTGTAGATTAAATAAAACAGTTAAGACAAACAAAGAAGAAAGGAAGAAAATATTATTATTAAAAACTTATATTAAAAACGAAAGCGAAGGAAAGATGAAGCTAAACAACATATAGTCATTTTATAAAAGTTAATAAAAAGGAAAACATTTATATTAACAAAACAATTTATTTATTTAATATTTTATAAGCGATATATATACGAGCGAGATGAATGTCTTTTTGTGTTGCAATTTGTGAATGGCGAATGTGCGAAGAAATGTTTGTCAAATTGAAAGATTGTAGAATGTAATATGTGTTTGAAGAAACACGAGTTCGTTTGGATTGAAAGATTACCTTTTCTTCTTCCTCCCTCCTCCACACAGCTCGTTCGAGCTGGTGGGGGGAGGGGGAGTCGACGAGAGTTTTTTGTGTGCGTTTGTTCGTCTCAGAACGCTGAGGGAAAAAGAGAGGATGAGGAAGGGAAGCGTACCTTCTTATAGATTTCAAATCACGTGTGGTCAGGTCGATCCGCTGGCTTGCCATTGGTCGGAATCCCTCGGCCAACGTGATTTTGCGAGATTTCGCAAGTTTCTCCACTTCAGAGGCGAAGAAGGGTTAAACAAAGAAAGAAAGAAAGAAAGTACCTAATTGTGGTGTTCACCACAACTTCTAGTATTCTAATTAGTATTAACTATTCTATTTAGCACTAACTATTCTATTTAGCACTAACTATTCTATTTCATACTAACTAAAACGATAAGTTAAACACGTCATTCAATAAGCAAGGTTATGTAATAGTCATGGATATTTCCATAACTCAATATGTTGCAACCATTTTTCCAGGCTGTTTTTAATTTTTACTTATTTTTTTTTTAAAACTTTTCTTCACTCCAAACAATATATATTGCCACTGAAGCATAAAAAGCTACTGTGATTAGGGCCATATTTAAAGGAGGGTGGCAACTTGAATCGATAGTTGGGCAGCAAGATGCCTTAATCGTACAGTCGGGGAAACAGGAACAGGGAGGGAATTCCAAAGGCAAGCTGTCTGAGGAAAGAATGTATTTGTATCTAGGGACCTCAACAGTGAAGGGGTAGGAGTTTGCAGCGAGTTGGTTGGGTCAGGGATATTTACGTTGAGGGAGTACAAGTGTAGTAAGTTCATCGGAGCACATTTCAAGCACAGGGATGCAACTCTACAGCAATGTGACAGTGGCTGGAGCTTTGCAGACAGTGTGAGACTTATTAGATTAGAAATTCTTTTCTGAACCCTGTCCAAAAGAGAGAGGCTAATGGTTGGTGTTCCAGCTCAGATGTGGCAAGAATACTCCATGCATGAGCGAATGGTAGCTTTATAGATTTTTAAAATAAAGAAAAAAGTAGAATATTATTTTTGATTCATAAGTCTTCTTCTTCTTTACGGTGAATCAGATGATTCTGGTGTTGGCATTTGTTTCCACGATGTTTTTTAGTTAGAAATCTTTCTGGAAAGACATTGGGTACTTACGGGAAGAACCACGAGAAGGTTGCCAACATCCCTAAGTGACAGTGGTACTGTGGAACCGACTGAATTCGAACTTGAAACACCCAGGTCTTTCTTGGCCTTTTGGCTAAGATCAAAGTGTAGTATCTGTTTCGATAGATACTGCACCCCATAGACTGGTATTGTCTTGGCCCTTCGGGGCTTGATTTACACCGGTCTGTCCTGTGCAGTTCTAGAAGGTTCACCCTTCCAGGCTTCACCTCCCTTCTTTGGGGAGGAGTAAGTTTATTGCTTACTGCCTGGGGCGCCCCTACCAGGGAATGCTGACGGGGCTGCCCAGGCAATTTTTAATGGTCAGAGTGCTCACCTCTCGGGCGCTGGCTTTTTAAACCCCACTTTCCCGACCCGACCTTGGGTCACATCTTACTTGTGGGAGTAAGATAAAACTGACCTTGTGCCTAACTCCTGGAGAGAAGTAAATAAATATCCACTTAACCAGCGTCACCTCCCGATTCATAAGTGAACTAGCCATGGTTAAAGACCAATTCCATGACATTTTAGTGTAAACTGGTGTTGCACTTTCGCTTACCGATGCATGTATATTATACATTATACACCCGTCGGGAACCCAGGTTCAATTCGTCTGCTGACAAAACTATTGGGATGCTGATGTTAATTTATAAGAAGGTTTATTACAAAGAGAATAACATTTATAGAAAACATCAGAGAGGGTTACTTATATAAGCGTGAGAGAGAGAGAAAGACAGACAGATAGATAGCTCATGTTGCTATACCTAGCTACATTGCGCCCCCCCCCCCCCCCAATTTGGGACGGTGCCCTGGACACCTATGCTCTGCTTGAAGTGTCACCAGAAAATAGATAGAAAATGTTCTTCCAAAAGTCACGTCGTTTCGTCAAATTCAGTTCTGGACTCACCTCTTTCCCAATTATGGTTCGATAATGATACAGTATATCTGATTTTTTTTGTTGATGATATTATAATCATGTTCAATTTTTTTATTTTAGTGCAGGTTCCTATGTTATGTTTTCACTTACCGGTGGGTGCGTGTATGAACCATTATACAGTCGTGTCATCGTCGGGAACCCAGGTACTTGATCGTCTGTGGATATAACGACTTTCACGCCGATGTTTAGTTTTTAATAAAAGCAAAAGTTTTTTGTGACTGTTCTTCCCTTTATAATGGACGAAGAAAAGAACAATCACAAAAAAAACATCAGATGGACGAGTTACTTTTATACACGTGGAGAGAAAGAAAGACAGAATGGCGCCCTCGACACTTCTTCCCTGCTAGAAGTATGGCAAGAAAAGAGACATAAATCTTTATCCAAAAGTCATGTGTTTTTGTTTGGTTCGGTTTGGTTTGGTTGTTTTGTTTTACGGCATATCAACTCTTTTCTGGTTATTTAATGCCGAATCAGGTCATTTTGGTAAAAGTTTTCATGCTTCAAGTTTTTTATATCTTCAGATATTTATTCATGGTTTTTCGTTTGGTTGTTTTGTTTTACGGCGTATCAACTCTTTTCGGGTTATTTAATGCCGAATACGGCCATTTTGGTAAACGTTTTTATGCTTCAAGTTCTTTATATCTTCAAATATTTATTCATGGTGTTTGGTTTGGTTGTTTTATAGAGGAAAAATGTTGTTTTTGTTTTTAGCTTCGCAGAGCATGGTTTATTTTTGCAAAGGGAAAGGAAAAAAATTATAACAACACTGTTTGCTGCATTTTAAGTTAGGAAGCCGGTATTTTTAGACAGCCTGATCTGGTAGCACCAGGACTTGTTTTTGTCAACTTCCGTCTGCATTCACCTCTGATCCTTTACATGTCACTCAAACTTTTTCCATTCCAACAACGGCCGTCATTACGTAACACTGAGACAAAAATAAGAATCCTAACCTTAACCCTAACCCTAATCCGACGCTTATGAAAAATGCACACATATTTATCTGTTTTTTCGTTTGACAACTTATAGACTTACTCACAGACTAAACTCAATTTATGTTTTATTTACCCTCTTTGGGCGTCTCTTGTTTTAATCAATAATCTCATTTCAATTTTTAATAAACATGTTAAATATTTACACATACATATATCATACCGTAAGTATGTAAATAAATGAATAGTTCGATTTAAATATGATATTATTTCTCCAACTATAAGTAGCAGATTTGATAGCTCAGTCGTAGAACACTGGACAACAACCATTACGTCTGACCACACTGATGAGTCATAGAGACGACAAACCATGTGTCTCTGGATAACAATATATATATATATATATATATATATATATATATATATATATATTAGGTTGGTACAAAAACAATGGCGTTTTCTCACATATGTTATATTTATATATGTTTTCTGAATTAATTTATTGATAAATATAGCGTTGTTGTACGTCATTTTAAAGCGTGTTTTTCGCTCTATCGAATCCTGTTATTCGTTTCCATTTTTAATCACTTTATTTATTGTTTTTGCAGGCTTTTCGACAGCATGAGCAAAATTTAAATCCGCACGATATTCTTGTTCCAGTTCAAACTAGGCCGAAAAGCTGTCGAGACAGCTGGTGACCTCAATGATGCATTTGACCCAGGAACCACTAACGAACATACAGCACAAAGGTGGTTCAAGAAATTTCGCAATGGTGACGAGAGCCTCGAAGATGAAGATGGTCTAGGCCGGCCGACTGCAGTTGATAACGAAGATCTGAAAGCCTTAATTGAAGCCGATCCTCGCAAAACCACACGAGAAGTTGCTGATGAACTCGAGGTCGACCACTCAACAGTCGTTCGCCATTTGAAGCAAATAGGGAAGTCAAAAAAGCTGGATAAATGGGTGCCGCCGGAATTGAACGATAATCAAAAAAATCGTCGTTTTGAGGTGTTTTCTACGCTCTTGCTGCACAACAGAAACTGCCCATTTCTCAAGCAAATTATGACGTGTGATGAGAAGTGGATCCTCTATGACAATCGGCGACGTTCGGCACAGTGGTTGGATGCCGGCAAAGCTCCAAAACACTTCCCGAAGCCGAAATTGCACCAAAAAAAGATTATGGTGACTGTTTTATGGTCTGCGATCGGTCTCATCCATCACAGCTTCTTGAATCCGGGCGAAAGATTACGGCGGAGAAGTACTGCCAACAAATTGACGAAATGCACCAGAAGCTCCAACGTATGCGCCCAAGATTGGTCAATATGCAGGGACCAATTCTCCTCCATGACAACGCTTGCCCGCATGTTGCACAACTGACCCTGCAAAAGCTGAACGAATTGGGCTACGAGACTCTGCCTCATGCGCCATATTCACTGGACCTCTCACCCACCGATTATCACTTTTTCAAGCATCTCAACAACTTCCTGCGCGAGAAATGCTTCAAAAACCGAGATGATGCCAAATCGGTCTTCAATGACTTCATCGCTTCCAGAACTCCGGATTTTTATGATAATGGAATAAGTAAACTTGTTTCCCGTTGGTAAAAATGTGTTGATTCTAATGGTTCTTATTTTGATTAATAAAGTTTGGTATAAAAGAAGTTATGGCCTTTTGAAGGTGAACGGCAAAAAACGCCATTGTTTTTGCACCAACCAATATATATACTAGTTGGTTGCATTCCAATGACCAAATAAATCAGTCCACAATCATAATTTTTCATTTATTTTTTTTTTTCTTTATTTCGGCAAATGCCTATATTTTTTTCCTTTCCATCTTATGCGCGTTTCACAACCCGGTAAGAAAAATGTGGTCTTTGGTTTACCAAGGCTGCTCTCAGAGACAATTATTTAATACTAAAAAGAGATATATGCTCTGAAGCCGGAGACTTCATTGAGCTTGTTGTTTTAGCTTGGAGATAACTGGTTCTAGAGTTAGAAGGTGCTATGGTCGTGTGAATTGGTACTTTTGTGCCTATATGTGGTTGTAAATTCAGGAACCAGACTGTCGCTTATTGAGGCGAACTACAAACTAATTGGATGTTGTCCAATAGCTCTGCTTCGTAGCATTCTTTTTAAAACTTACCAGGCATTGTCTGTTAGAGTTATGTTTCTGATCGAGTCACCGACTCTCAGACAATGGTCAAAGAACCAAATGAATTTGTTCGTTTTGTTCCTCAGAAAGGTGCATCATCATTGTTGAAACTATGTAAATAACTGCACATTTCCATTCATTCACACATTTTTATTTTGTCTCTCTAACATCTCGTGCATTTCTGTATTGTCATGGAACATTGTATTTCTTGTTTGAGATTCATTTTTCTTAGTTACTTGCATGTAAAACAGACGTTAAACTGAATATGATGATTAGATGTCCTTAACCTGCCTTTAATGTCTAGTCACTGACAAACTGTAAATAAACGTTAAATGTTGTATACTAACCATTATTATACATTAACCAATTATACATTAAATAATATTGTACATTAACCAATTATATATTAGTCAACATTATGCATTAACCAATTAAACATTAATCAATATCATACATTAACCAATTATACATGAACCAATATCATAAATTAACCAATTATACATTAACCAATTGTAAACGTAGGAGTTTCACATGTTGGCCGGTCATAATTCAGGAAGGGGACATTTTGTATTCAGCACCGTCCTCTTCCGGAAGACATGCGCATGGGGTAACTGTCATGCCTCTACACGGCCTGCTTGCCGAGAGGCGGTCTTTTCGAATAGGTCAACATGGGAGTCGGACGTTTGTTCCGCTTGTGATAGACGTTGGCTCTGGGGCAAAAATGGAGTTTTACGGTGAAAAGATGTTATAGTTCAGTGTTGGCCACGTGCGCGCAAAAAAATACATATTCATCAGTGTAATTTGTGTCCGAGATCTTTGTTCCAGTTTGCTTGATACATTAACTGTTTTCTTTTCTTTTATTTTTCTGACACACATAATGTATTCATTGATTCTAGAATGCAAACAAACTGAGGTCATTCAGTGCAGATATTTATTGGGTTTAAATAAGATTGAGGAATGATCCATTTTAGGATTTATTTGATTTTTTATAATATTAACTAGCAGGAAAACCCGACATGGCTCGGAAATTAATGAGGAACGTTGTCCTTTTTCACTATAAACATAACACAATATCTTTTTGTTACTGTCTCTCTTCCACTTTCGCCATTAATATAGTCAGAAAAAAAAACTAAAATTTTGAAAAACTCATTAAACATATGGTTTCAATGTTTCTGATTTTTTTAGATAGGGATTGATAATTTGTATAATTTGGATTATTCCGACTACTGTTCTCATCTTGAGTGTTATTCTCATAACGTTTCGGCCGATGTAACCTCTGACAAGATACACCTCAAGAAAGTCGGAGGTTACATCGACTGAAACGTTGTGAGAATAACACTTAAGATGAAAACAGTAGTCAGAATGATCCAAATTATACATATAGTTTCAATTTCATTAAAATCGGATATACATATTTGAAAGTTTTAAGGGAGTTCTGCTCCCCCCCCCCCCCCTCCACAGCTTCCTTAGAGAGGAGCACATTAAGGAGCACATAAAGATTCAGGACCACTACCATTGTCTTCTTCAGAGAATTTTATACATATGTTTTAAATTTAATCAAAATAATTTAATATGCATATTTGAAATTTTAAGGATGGTTCTGCCCCAATACCTCCCTTGGGGGAGGGGGCACTTAGAGATTTGGCACCACCCCCTTTGTCTTCTCCAGAAAATTTTACATCTGAATACACTTTTAATTTTTATGTATTCTTACATATTACAACTAGGCGAGTTAAGATTTTAAAAGCTAGTTTTTTAATATATTGTACCATGAGCTAGCAAAAACATTTTCTCATTTTTTTTATCCAGACAGTTTATAAAAGAAGAGAAAAGAAAATATTTCCTAAAAAGAGCAAAGGCGCGTGCTATTTCCTGTCAACCGCACCACCCATTACCCTGTGTATTTCCACCCCGACATGACAGAGGTCATACTCCGGCTAAAAGTATTGTTAACCTTTAGCGCCAAATCTAATCAGCAGATAAACGCCGGCAAATCATCCCCTGCACTTGGTTATGTGACCGACACCCACATAAGCCTTAAAAGAGTAAAGGAGTAAAGTGTGAGATAGTCAAATCTATTTCGGTCTATGTTGGTGAAGAAGTACAATAAGAAGAAAGAGATGAAGACGAATAGAAAGAAGTAAAGGGAAAATACCCTCAATCGTCTTATGTATACTATTTGAGCTAAAAGAAACGCTCTAGTAAAAATGGATGTCAAATATATGAATCCTGACTGTTGACAACATTTAAGCAATATTTTACTGCCACCAAGAATGAGTGGATTTTATTTGTGAAAACTGAACTCTATCAAAGCTATTTCTGCCCCAACATGACAGAGGTCATATTCCGGCTAAAAGTACTGTTAACCTTTAACACCAAACCTAATCAGCGGATAAACGCCTACAAATCCTCCCCCGCACTCGGTTATGTGACTGACACCCACATAAGCTTTAAGAACAAGGAGTAAAGTGTGAGATGGTCAAATCTATTTCGAGACCCATTCGTGGATTTAATTTGTGAAAACTGAACCCTATCGAAGCTATTACCTGTCAATATTACCTTCATCCATTCATTGGGATTACAACTCAATACCCTGACCGAGGATTGTGCAGCTTATCCCAAACTGAAACACCCCTGTTTTTGATACCTGCTGAACTCACTTTCTTATACATACTGACTCTCAAGACTCTGTAAAGAACTTTGTGTTTTCCTCTTTATTGAACTTTTACACCTTATTGTGGATTACTCCTTGAGCCACCCATCAACATACTGTAAGTCAAACCCCATTTTCTCTCATAGACTGTCTTCATATTTTTAAATGCGATCTTTAGATTCCCTTCCCCATATTATACCGCATCGTTGTTTTGTTCTTTGCATGTTTATTTCCTTTATATTTGTGTAAATAAATATTTATGTTTAAACTGTAATTTGGTCGTTTCGTGTTATTTCTCACTTGTTTGTTGTTTTTTTTTCTGTCTATACATGATGTCTTGAACTGGAGAATCCCCTTCTCTCGTCTTCTGTTATTGATATCTCAGAACCTACGGACCACGAGCCACTTTCAGATTTTATTTGTTTATTATCATTGTCACATGTACACTTCCGTAGTCTTAACGAAGGCTGAGCATCACAGTATACTCTCTAACCTTTCTTTCTATAGGGAACACACACATTTATATATATATGTATATATATATATAGAGAAGGGGGTTGTGTAGCATCAGTGCAGTTCCAACGAGAGAAAAAAGTATATTTAAAGAATTGTGGTTACCAACGCTAGTAAAAAAACTTTTTCAATAATTATTTATTATCTTATCATTTTAACATTTTAAGTTTTTTAAATATAATTTCATAACGCGTTTCGAGCATTTATCGTGTATCCATTATGCTCTTTTCAGATGTAAATTCCATTTGATAAAAGTGTTTCATTTGAGAAAACGTTTCATTTTTCTTCCATTTAACAGTGTCTGTTCTATTTGACAGAAAAAATACACGATAAATGCTCGAAACGCGTTATGAAATTATATTTAAAAAACTTAAAATGTTAAAATGATAAGATAATAAATAATTATTGAAAAAGTTTTTTTACTAGCGTTGGTAACCACAATTCTTTAAATATATATATATATATATAGAGAGAGAGAGAGAGAGATTTTGTCTCATCAACATGAGTATAATGATGACAACGAGTACGTGCTCGAAGTCTGTAAAATGTTGGTGAGAATTTCTCTAAAATGTGTTGTTTTTGGGCAGCTTGTCTTGGTCCCTAGTATGATTGGCTTGCTGACACTTATTTTACCTATCTCCAGTGGGTATTTAAATTTTGTGGTTCATCTGGCTCTGAAGATCAGATATCAGTAGTCATAACTTCTCAAAGTGACAGCAATCCTTCATCCATGAAGGCACTCTATCCTTGTGTCCATGGGTCGATGTTGCTGATATAGACTTGTTCATTGCACGGCCGGCTCCTGAAACACTTTTTATTTCTGGTATATGTTCGTCCTCTGATTGGTCTATAAACTGAAATCCAAATATTTGAATTTTTATCCTAATTAGTGGTCTAACTTACTGGTACTTTTCCACTTTCTAAATTGTGTGCTGCTTTTAAAACAAAGGAAAATAAAGTGAAGAAAGAAAAGAACGAAACGATAGGACAGAGTAAGAAGAGAATGGAGAGAGAAAGAAAAGTAGCATCTTAAGGGGTCAGTTGGTATTGTCATACCTCTGTATTTACAATCTGAACTACTGCAATTGCAAAGCTTTGGCGTTAGCCACATCTAAACACATATAGCTGCTGCTGATATTTTTCTTTCTTCTTTGCACCTGAGAAAATGGGGTATTCTTCTTCTTTGTCCACAAACAATGTACAAATAAAACTTTCACCTATTTTTGTCTCATTAAATCGGCACAAAAAATCTTAATGACTGGTTCATAAACATCCTAATATGGTTAACGGACGCTTTATTTAAATTAAATCGTATTATTATGAGCCAAGAAGTTACTATTGTGTTGTTAATATTTTGTGGGGTCGACAGTTATTGGCCGCCATCTCACAAATATCATCAGCCGATTTTTGCCAGAAAGGTGACATCCCAAGGAGGTGTCAGGAGGATACCTCACCCATTGCATCTAACTGTGACCCGTTCTGATCCAGAAGCAGCAGAAACAACCATTCGCCTTAGGACACAATCGCTCTTTTCAGGGCAACTTCTCAATTACTACCAAATATGCAAACCACCTATCATTTTGGGGCAACTTTTTCAACTACTACTGTGATTTACCTTCCGTCTTTCCTTGAACTCTTGCTTCCAACAACATCTTCCAACCTCTCCAGCTCCTTGCAACATCCTCCTGCCTCTCTAGCTCCACATGACATTTTCCTGCCTCTCCAGCTCCAGGCAATGTTTTCCTACCTCTCCAGCTTTCAGCGATGTCCTTCTACCGATCCAACTCCTGATGACGTCCTCCTGTCGTTCTAGCTGTTGGTGATGCCTACGTCGACCAGACGTAACCTCAGAAATATCTATGTCGATCTCCTAGTAATGTCCTTCTGCCAGTCCAGCCCTTGGTGATTTCTACATGGGTCGGACCTACTTGCGGCACCTTTCTAAACCTCAAGGACCTCCACGTCAATCTTCTGGTAACGTTCTCTTGCATTTCCAGCTTCCAGTGACGTCCACTTGTCTCTCCAGCTCCTCTATTCTAGCAGAGACGCTTCCAAGGACCAGGCTTATTCAACAGACTTTTATTACTGTTATATTCTTGTACCTTATCATTGTGTAGCAGTTACATGAGGGACCTATTTTGTTTAAATATACGTGCAGTATCATGCATTAGATTGAGTTGTGGTTTGGCTTCACGCATGTGCACTCACGCCTAGTCTTATAACTGTGTGAGTTAGAATGCATCTGTGCAGAATCAAAATCAATACGTATCAACTAAGCTTGGCGCCAAAAATACAATTCAAATCAGTTCCAGGTTTTGATCGCCACTAGATAAGATGTGTTATCCTGTTCTCGTCGTTTAGCCACAAGATATGCTATCTACCAAACAATTCTCGCTATGTTCCAGTGTTCCCTTGAATAAAAGTTGATACCTACTTAGTAGTGGAGATGTTGGTCTTATTTATGGAAGATGGTGACCCTTTTCTTGTTCAATATTCTATTTCAGTCAGATGCGGCCAGACACAGCTAACTCTACCAAGTTAGATTCTTTGTCCTGCCTTTCTTCCTTACCAATCATCTAACCACACATCAAAAACTAAAAGTGTAATAAATGCAAACTTTTTATTTTTACACTGTTCCCTCGTGTTTGTCATTCTTTCTTTGCCATTGCCGTAGTTTGCCCTGCGTCTTTCTCAGTCATAAGACTGCAACAGTATCTGCAACAGTGGACCATAACTTAGATAAGGTGTAGACGGTTATTGCCTCTTTGAAAATGTGCTAAGACTCACACTGATTAATATCATCATCATCATCATCACCATCACCATCATCATCATCATCATCATCATCATCGGTTTAACGTCTGTTTTACAAGCTGGCATGTGTTGGACGGCTTTTAGAAATTGGCTTCCAAACTCTGGTCAGGTTTCTTTGGAAGTCATTTCCTTAACTGAGGCAAATTTTTATATAGCCCTTCCTAACGCCAACCCAGTGTGGTGATGGGGACTAGTGTTTTTATCGGAACACCATCTCTAGGGGATTGCCCACCAAGGCTAAAGGGCGCCTCACCTGCCCTTAACTGATATTTAAAAAAGAAAAAAAACTTTCTTTTGTTTTTCTTTTTAAGTCGGCAATGCTAATCAAACAAATGATGTGCGTTTTTAAAGTGTGATTAATATGGAAGAAATGTGGAAAAATTTGATAGAAGCAGATAAAAACATGAATGCTGAATAAAAGAGATAAAACATGTTTAACGAACACAATATATTTATACTAGCAGGACTCGTGTCCCGATGTTGCCCAGAGGGAATATAAAAGAATGATTTAACTATATATATGTACAAATTTACAATAGGTTGAAAGTTATTTTTGTGTGAGTAATTGCTTGCTTGAAAAGTTGAGTTCTCATATTGTAGAAAGTTCAAAGAAGAAAGCAAGAAGAGATATAAGTGTATGTGTGTATATGTTTGTTACCTGTCAGTGTGTATATGCGTGTGACAGAATTAGATATTGTGTGTGTGTCGCCTTTTGTTAGTGTGCATATGCATGGGACAGTGTGTGTTAGTCACTTTAGTAAACATTGCATGTGTGCTGCTTTTGTCAGTGTGCATATGCATGTGACTCTGTGTGAGTGATGGAGTTCACTTCCATCAAGCTTCAAAAGGTGGGGGCAGCTTATTTGAATGTAATATTATGTGCTGACAGGCTGTCGGACTTACTTTGTCTACTAACTGAATGTTCAAATTTTCAGCCTTAAATGCTCAGCGATCGGCTCCAAAAAGAGTGATTTTTATATTTAAAAAAAGATAGAATAGCCTGGAAATAGGCAAAGGGGTCATTTTGTGTTAAATTTATATGCGAAACTGATTCCCCACTTTAAATTCTAAAATATTTTTTGTTGGAGGGGGGGGGGTCTTCTTTCCATCTAGTTTTTTAGGGTGCTTGTGGTGAAGAGAGATACGATTCAGACGAACACTAAAAAGCGACTGGCTTGAATAGCCACCTTCTTTCTTTCTCCGGTTCATTTGTATATGCTCACCTCTTCACTTCCTAAAGCAAATAAAGAGTTTTCACATGTTGTCGCTAAATCAGAAGTTTCGGCCAATAAGAATAAGCCCTGCTCGATTGCAACTCAAAATATAGTAAGCCTGTGTGAAATGAGAAACCCAAATAAAAATGGAAAACTGAACAGGCAAAAGCAGAGACCCAAGCCGACAGACATCAGAAAAGGACCCCAAAAAGTATGTTTAACACCCCTCCTACGCACCTTTGGCCGTGGGAGGCGTAAAGAAAAGAAACCCTCAAAACTCACATACAAGCTCCACCATCTCGCGCACATATTCATAAGCACTAACAAGAGGTCAGACGAACAGAAGCAAATTTCCACTCACTCACACGCACTAACAGAACAAGGTAGGTCCATTCCCACCACATACTTAGCACAACACTGACTAATACTCACACACGTGTATTCACACTAAGAAATATACAGGCATGCACATCTCAATCACTCGTGTCTGTTTATTCACTGAACCTTCTTTATAAAAACACGAGTTTACATAAACTTTCCAAAAGAAACATTTCCTGACTAAAAATGACTTTTATTTTCGTATAAAATTATAGTTATATAAATGTTTTATTTAATCATATTTTCCTTGATTTTTCATTTACAAAACTCTTCATGTATTTAGTTAGCACTTGCTAACTGGTGACCCTAATATCCCTCAATCTTTTATTTCTTTTGCATTCTAAGATTCATGCACGCCCGTTTAATATCCTTCATTTACTTTCTTCGCCATTTCTAACCCCCCCTTTTATCATTTATATTACTTGTCGGCGTGGTTCTTGGCAATTCCCAAAGACACAGTTGTCGTCCAAAATAACCCTACCAAGGGCGAGGCTGCCACGCCATTTGTTCACATGTTTAGTTGGTGGAACCAATTTTAGGTTTGTGAGTCGGGGTTGAAATCGGGAAGAAAATCAGAAAGACGGACTTACTTGGAAGAGTAATTCGTCTGGCCGAATCTGACTGAAATAGAAATGTTACATAAGCAAAAACAGAATCACCATTCTTCCAGGAAATAATAACGGCTCAACAACTAAACAGATATGCAGTTTTATTTGCGGGAACACAGGAACAAAATTAAATTTGTACAATGGGTTGATTAATGTTGACAAGACGAAATAACGTTATCCTGGAGTTCCTCGACTTGTTTACCACAGGCCTGGTAAAGAGCGTAGGATACACATCTTGTCTATTTGAAATTAAGACTGGAACTAAATAATTCTCTTCATAATGTGGTTTACTTCTTGCGCCAAGACGATTCATCGCGTATGAATCTCATCGAGCGTGGGCATGTTGCTTGTCCATGCGGTGAAGAGGCGATGGTTACATAACCGTCAAACTAAATCACAATCTCACCGCTGATCACGTAGACCAATACAAAATAGTTCGTTCATGCAACTGCTACACATGTAATCGCCTAAAAAAAAGTACAATATTATTTGGGGAGAGGGTGGTTTAGGTGAGGGTGTTAATCTACAAACTTACCTTTTTACATTTTTAAAATAACAGGTAAAGCTATGAATATACATACTTATCAGTGAAAAAATATACACCAAAAATTACAGAAAAATAAGCTAGTAGAATTTTAATAAAAAATAAAATGAATTTAATATTCAGAGTCCACGAACTCCAAATGACATTCACGTCAATCCAGTGTGTCATAGAAGATTATCTCCTTTCTTCTATTATATAAAGAGAAGTTGATCTCTTTTTGTAGTTTATTTTACTTCAGTCGAAGTTCTCAGAAATCAAGAGACCCTTCCTGGGGCTAACATTTGATCGCTATATGAGATACATAGATATTTGCGTGTTCCATTAAAGTACTCCTTTACCTCTCTAGCGTTGAGTTAGTAAAGAAGTTAAGATCATTAATTTTCCTCTCCCCAATTGATCAGTTGATTTTTATAGTATATATTTCTTTAGGTCTCTTGGTCTTACCGGATACCAGGACAAAAATTCATCTAGTCTGGTGAAGTATCCAACTAAGTGTGTTGTTAACATTCCTTGTATAAGCTGGTGTATAGGCAAACCGAGTAGATCTTATTTGGGCTTCGAATACTATGTTTTCCCCCCCTTTTTTAAAAAATTTATTTCAGTTTGTTTGAAGAGATCAAGGGGCTCCTTCCTTGAGCTAATACTCGATTTTCTTACGATTTAAATTTACATCCGAGGGCTCTTTTTTGTCTCGTTTAGGGTTGATGTCTGTATTTCACTACAGCTTGGTCTTCCAGGGATTGTGTCTAAATATTTAATGTTCTTTTTCATTATGTCCAGCTAAAAGTAAAAAAATACCAAATAAAAATCAACAAAGTTAGTATATTCTTGATCAGCATTAACCGAATAATATCTAAAATTTAGAAAAAAATATTTAATTTTCTTTTTCATTATATTCAGCTAAAAGTCAAAAACTACCAAATCAACAAAGTTAGTATATTTTTGATCAGCATTAACCGCATAATATCTAAAATTTAGAAAAAAATATTTATTCTTTGAGGTTTTGTTAGGGGGGTAGGTTTTCATCCGTTTCCAAATGTTAGTATCTACTAATTTGGATATTTTCTAATGTTATTATCTACTAAATTGAAAAGAAATTGCCGACTCATTCTTCAGGACAGGAAATGGGTCAGCATTTTTTCAAATTTAAATTTTAGTAGACACAAACTTCAGATTTTATTCATTGAAATTGCTGGATAAGTCTACAGTGAAGCAAGGATTGCTTAATCTTTAACCGCACCTCTTCTGAACCAACATTGCTTGATGAGTCTATAATTTTGCGATTATGACCCCAGTTAAAACTCACCCAGACCCTCTCGTTAAAACTGATGAAAGTCTAGAGAGGCAAAATTTAAAAACTCTTTCAACTATAGGGATACTGCCTATCAAAAGAAATTCTCTTGGCATCCAGATAATACAAAATTTGTGCCTTTTAACCATGACATAGCTCTTTCTATTTTAAACAAAGTGGTTAATAATCTCAAATTTTTATACTCTCTAGAATTATCCTCAACTCATTCCTACCATTCTAGTATTACTCCTAACTCAAAAGGAGCCAGTAATGGGAGAATTTATAATTCTAATTCGAAGCCTGCTAATGAGGCTTCAAATACATCTGCATCTAAACAGGTAAAACAACGTCCCAAAAACAAACAAAAAAAAACTCAAGGGAAAACGTAACTTTATTAATGACCAGAATGTATCTTATTAAAATTAGTCATTATAAAAATTCACTTTAAAAGATTAAAATCCTAAATTAGAGAATAGTGTATCCAACTTTGAGATTTTTTTCTATTATACCTTCCTTCCTTTGAACTTTCCTTGTTGCAAAAATAATTAAAGGAAAAGAAAAATGTTTTCACTTTAATTGCGTTCAACTGTTGGAACTTTTTCGGTCTTTTAAAAAAACCAATGGAATTTCAAGTTTGAACTTTCTTAACTTTAGGGAGGATTTTATGTTTTGTGAACTTTTCTTCACCTTTGGCTATTGCTGCCTTAACAAACAAAAAACAAGTTTTGTGAAGCTTTCACCTTTGGCTATTGCTGCCTGAAAAACAAACAAGTTTTGTGAACTTTTCTTCACCTTTGGCTATTGCTGCCTTAACAAACAAAAAACAAGTTTTGTGAACCTTTCACCTTTGGCTATTTCTGCCTCTTTTCAACAAAAGATTCAATTGGTAACTTTATATGGCGGATTTTTTGCCTCTTTCAAAAAAAAATTCAAGTTGTCAACTTTGGCAAATTTTTTGCCCTTATAAAAAAAAAATTCAAGTTGTAAAATTAATGTAAAATTTTATGCCTATTTAAGAAAATCGTTTCCTCATTTGAACTTTTTTGAACTGTGTGGCAAATTATGTTGCAATGATTTCATATTGCAATTTTGTTTTATGGAAGAATATTGAAAATTATTATAATGCAGTAGTTTTTTTATGTGCCCTGTGATTGGATAAAAAATCAACCATTCACAGACCACTTTTCCCCACCACTGCCGAACTGACGTCAGCATTTTTTTTAAAGCAATGTCCTCTTTTTCCAGTATCAGCTGACTGAAAACGGTTTTAGCTTCTTGGCTCTTTGGCTAAGATGAAAGTGTAGTATCTGTTCCGATGGATACTACACCCTATAGACCGATACCGTCTTGGCCTTCGGGCTTTGATTCCGTCGGTCTGTGGGTTTGTCCTGCACAGTTCTGCGAGGTCCACACTCCCAGGCTTTATTTTCTCACCTTTTGAGAAGGGGTTAGTTTATTGCTAATCACCTGAGGCGCCCTTATCGGAGAATGCCGACGGAGTTGCCCATGCTATTTTTGCTAGGCCAGAGTGCTCCTTCTTTAGGGGTGCTGGCTTGACTCCTCCCCCACTTTCCGACCTTGTGTCACATATTCCTGCTATGGGAAAGAATTGGATATCGCCGACTGAACCAGTTCGCATTTCCCTTCCTGCAGCGATATACCGATAAAGACACAAACCTCTGTGTCTATACATACCATACTTGATCCAACAAGCATGTATGTATATTGCATGTATTTTGCGCACTTGAGCGAAGAAAAGCTCCCTTATTAAAAGGTACTTTATTATACCTTTTCATCAAAGACCAAACCAAACCAGGAGACCCTGTTAAGGAGATGAAACTACAAAGTTCGCAAATACTACCTTATTTTGCAACCAACCTTTTTCTTTTTCTTCCTTTTTCTTCTGTTATATATAATCTCTGTAATCTTGTTGCTATCTTTCTTGTCAAGTCACGGTTTTAAGTCTTTGTATTTCCAACATAGCAGACTAGAAGTTTCATCCCTTGTTTACACCGGAAATATCCCAACAATTCCATGTTTCCCGGGAGCAATAAAATTGTCATTGTTAACATTACCGTATTATATTTGATAAGTGTGTGTGTAAGGGGGGGGGGTAACAGAATCTATTGTTCTACTCGGCATTGTCCGGGAGGAATAAATGTAAATTACAGTATTACATCTAACTCTCTTTTGAACTATTTTCATTATTAAAACCATTTCTCTTCATCTTATTTTGAAAGTGTGTGGGAAGGAACGGAATTACCCGGGATCAAGAATGCCATTGTGTTTAGTTCTATTAGGCGTTGTTCAGGAGCAATGTAAGATTACAGTATTACATTTAAAACAGATAGCCCCGATAAATGAATAACATTAGTATTTTTTTTTCAACACATTAAAACAAGAGTGAGGAATAAGCTGGGTGGAGGAGAAAAGGAGGGTTGTGAGAGGGAGGGAAATAATGGGAAAGGGGAGAAGAGAGAGAGAGAGTGAGAGGGATAGATGTTTTAATATAAATATATTACACACACTATTTAATTTCTTTTATTTTTTATGGCCCCGGGCAACACCGATAGCCCTGCTAGTCTAAAATAAAGACTATACGCTGACTTGTTCGGAGTTTGTGGACACCCTAAGTAAATTAATTTCATTTTTTATTAAAATTCTTCTCGATTATTTTCCGTAATTTTGTGTGTATACACTTATATTTTTCACTGATAAGTAAGTATATTCATAAATTTCCGTTAGTTTTTTTTTTTGAACTGCCATATTTAACTTGAGCACCCCAAAAAATAATATAGCCGTAATCGAGAAGAACTCGGGTTAAAAGTTCAAATTTATATACATAAAAAAAACCCAAAGTACAATAAATAATAGATTAATAACAAATTTAAAAAAAACTACTGATGTGTAAGTCACGTAGAGGCGAGAAACATACATACACATGTGAAGTGGTAACATGATTTTATTAATATAGAGATATAGAGAGAAATATGTCAAGGTGAAGGTTTTTTTTTTATATAGGTTTGTTGTAAGACGAAGTTAAAAAGAAACCTGTGCCAAAAATGCTATTTAATTAGGCTGAAAACAGACACACGCGTTTTGGTGTGTGTGTGTGTGGGGGGGGGGGGGGTGACCCTTGTCGCCAGCTAAAAATGTCCCCAGTTTTATTTAGCCAAGAATGATAGAGAGGGAGAAAAATTGTTGCACTAATATAAAGGGACGTTTATGTATGAGAGAGAGAGAGAGAGAGAGAGAGAGAGAGGGGGGGGTTTAAATATATAAATAAATAAAAAAAATAATTGCTACATTTCATAAATGGTAAGTTATTAACTTCAGAATTTGGACGGGCAATGAAAATTATTTGTTTTTTAAACCAAAAAATGAATACCAATGATTAAAAAAAATCCACCAAAAAAAGCAAAGAATTATTGTATCTTAATTACATGATCATTATTCCTAATTAATAATAAATGAATGTTAATTTAAAGTATTTATTTTTATTAAAAATAAAAACAAAAAAAAAGGTATTATGCTTATGATTTTTTTTTAGATGAGGATTGATAATTTGGATTATTCGGATTACCGTTCTCATCTTGAGTATTATTATCACAACGTTTCAGCCGATGTAACCTCTGGCCTTCTTCAGGTGTATCTTGTCGAACTCGGGAATCTGTACGGAATTTCGAACGTAACACTTGTAACGTAACGGATAAAATACTAAGTCAAATTCAGTTCTAAGTGACACTCTTCTGGAGGTTGAAGGTTCAATCCTCAGTGTGGGCGATACTAATAATACAATTGCGAATTACTTAAAACTTATACTCGAGAGAATGCTACACCCATGGATTAAATAAAGGTTTCGTTCGAAAATCCATACAGATTTCCGAGTTCGACAAGATACACCTGAAGAAGGTCGGAGCTTACATCGGCCGAAACGTTGTGAGAATAACACTCCAGATGAGAACAGTAGTCCGAATAATCCAAATAATAACCCCCCCCGAAAAAAAAAGGTTATAGATTTTTTAGGTCATTTAAATTACTTTACCTCTCTCGCCTTTACTTCAAGGACGAAAGTCTTACTTACCCATAGTCGAAACTCAGTGACAACTTCTATAAAGAATAAACAACACTGAAGGAGCGAATGAAAGCCACTTTTTAAGGCAGCTAATATTTCGAGCTCTCAAGACATTTAGTTTTTCTTTTTATACTGAAATTTCTGATTTTTTAAAAAATATCATTGTCTACCGAGCGGTGCCTTTAAAAAATTGTTTTCTTTTTCATTCGTACAATCAAGATGTTGTTAAAACGAGTGATTAAAGTTACATTATGAGCACTTTAAAGATAAATTTTAATTTTACTTCGGGATAAGAAATGGAATTTAACACTAACAATCAGTTTTATCCAAATTTTGGGCAAAACCCATGCGAAATAGCTGAGCTATTCCAATAGTCTCCATAGTACAATTGAACCTTTTAACTACAAAACTAGACAAAACAACACGTGTAAAATAGCATTAACGATGTTGACGGGAAATGCATTTTTTCTCTCCTGCAAAACCACTAAAATAGGTTGATACTGTTTATATTAAAACTCAAACAACGAAATTAATTCAAGGTGCATATTGAAAGAATTAATTATGGGAATTTAACATTTTTTAAAATATAACAAAATTTTCTTTACTGTTTTTAAATAAACAAAACAAAGTCATATTGAGGTCACGTGACCTGAAATACAACGAATCAAAACAAAGAAAAATAGATGTGTTTTTTTTATTTTAGTTAAATAAAAGATAAAGGCCAAGTAAATAGAAAAATTATTTTAATTTTTTCAAGTTAAAAGAAATATTTCAAGCTGATAAATTTAAAATGAAATTAAAAAATTAACATAAACAGAACGTAAAAAGAGAAACATTTAGAGTTTTGTTTATATTTTCAAACTGCGGGTCACGTGGTTTGAATACTTGAATCTGATTGGTTGCTTTAATCCCCCCCTACTAACGTCACTTCCTGTGGGGTAAAATCCTTGGTAAACCCTAATATGTAAATAAACAGAATTTATGATTTTTTTAAACAGTTTTTTCCATTCATTTTTTTTTATTTTTTATTTATCATAGATATTTACAAGGCAAAAAAAAGTGGTTAGATCAAAATAGAAATAACAAGAAAATACATCATTTTTTTTTAAACTCTAATAGAATTCAAATAATGACCAGCTCTATAGAAAATAAGATAATAACCAAATAATGCCCAGCTCTATAGAAAATAAAATTTAGACAAAATTAAAATAAATTAAAAATAAACATGAAGATTCAGAGTTTTGTTTATATTTTCAAATTGCGAGTCACGTGACCTGTATACTTAGATCTGATTGGTTGATTCCTTTCTCCCACCTTCCCTAGTTACTTTATATACGGAAAAATCGCTGATTTATAATAAACAGAAATTATGTATATTTTTTAAAAACAAAGTATTTTTCGATTTAATAATTTATTTTAATTGTAATAAAATAATAACGAATAGAAAATGAAATGTATTATTCATTCAATAATAGGCAAATGTTTACATTCTACCAACCCCTCCCTCCACAATAATTTTATACTGTACTCCCCCTCCTTTGTTTATAGTACACCTAATCACTCTTCCTCCTCCCCACTTGGCTTAACCCTCTCTATTATCGTGTATAGTTTGTATCCCCCCTCCTCTCTTTTATATTCCATCTCTCTTTCCCCTCTACCCCACCTCTCGCTTAAAATAGACAACAAATTCACGGACATATAAAATGCCAATGTTTATTTCTTCTCTTCCCATCTTTTACTTCCTCATTTAGAAAAACAACAACTACATTTCTTTGTGCATTTCTTCTGCTTATACATGTGAAAAAAAAACTAATTTAATTTATAACTAAAAAAAAAGTACAAATATATATATATATATATATATACATCTAACGAATTTAGCAAGCTTTTTCTGATTATTTCAGATAGTATAACATATTTCTGTTTATAAACAAAAGAAAGAGAATTATTATTTTTTTATTAATCCCTTTCTTCTTGTAATTATTGATTGAACGCAAATCCTATTAGAGACTTTGTCTTCCACGGAGACTGGTTTAATCACTTCTTCAAAAATATTAAGGGAACAAAAAGGTATGTTTTATTATTATTATTATTGCTACTTAAATATATTTTAATTTATGAAATTGTACTTTTATATTCTTTGTTCAATTTTCAGCAAGCGAGCATACACGGCAAAATCACACTTTATTTATGTTTTCTATTTATTTTGATTATAAATTTAATAACTTGACTAGAATTTGTAGATAATTCTCGCTTCTTAAATATTTAAATTTACACTTACTGTTTTGGGTGACTAAACCGACTTTTGCCGAACTAAATAAATAACTTATGTTAGAATTTAAAAAAAAAAAAAAAAAGTTTGGTTCGTATTGTGTAGAAGTACCCTTTTTCTTTTTTCTTTTTTAAACGTGGAGCTAAGTGTTGTATCTGTTAGTGTTCTGATATTACACTTCATCTTTCTCTCCTCGGTCAGTGAAGGAGAAATCCTTCTAGACTGAGGCACTTTAACTTTTGTTCCAATTATGTGTGGCTTTTTTTTCTTTTTGCTGGATTATTTCCTAGTTAAAAATCGACCGTGTGTCTAACTCTGCCCTCGTGGGGAGGAAATTAAATTGGAACAGGAACAGTTAATTTTTATCTTTCAAAATTAAAACAAACTTCTGTCTAAAAATATACAGTGTAGAAATGCCGAAATGGCTTCTTAACTTTTAGGATGAATTGTCTCTTGAGGATAATAGACTTTGGTGCTTATATAGATCAGCCCCTATGGCTACCAATATTGGCTGGTTAAAATTAGGTAACTAGTTAAGACGACCGAAAAGCGACCATGCAAAATGAAACCCGGGCTCCTGAAGCGGATAACAATTACAGAAAACGAAAAGATTTACTTGTATTGCAATTGTCTTTCTTTTTTCATTCATACGGACAGCTTATCTTTATTTTTGACGTGGTTTGTTGCTGCCTTTGTCTTGGTCTACGAAATTCAAGAAACCACTTAATTTTATGGTAGGGTAATTATGTAGTTTCCCGACCCATGTGATTTTATCAGAAAGACTATATGCAGAGCTCAAATCTTAAACAAACAAATAAACATCTAATTACTAACAGTTGTTTAGCTATGGTTTGTTCGTTCTTCATTTGTATTCATGTATTTTTAGCTTGATTTTCTTCGTAATTTATCGGCTGCCAGTCTTCAATTTAGCGTTTGGCAGTTTTCGCCTCATCAACTCTCTAGCGCTTCCGTAACTTGTCCGAACGTTGACGAGGCGAAGTCATGGAAACATGGTGCGTTATATATAAGAGTACCGTTTTGTTTTTGTTTTTTTTGTTTTAATTTATTCTTAGAAATAAGTTTAAATCTATAGTTTTAATCGCTGGCGGGCATTTTTTTATTGCATCATATTTTATTAAATTTTGGAGCTTAGCATATTTTAAATTACCGAAATTTTCAAGGCACAATTATCAAATAAAGAAAATTAATCGATGGATGGGGGGGGGGTCGCTTAGCTAGTAGAATCAGTATTGAGTTCTAAAAATGCAGATTGTCTGATAAATCTGCATTTGGGGGGTGGAAAGGGGGCAACCACTTTTTTTTTTTTTTTTTTTTTGAAAACAATTATGAACTGTTATTTGTATCGCCACTGACTTTATAGCCGGTGTAACTGAAATCCATTGTACGTCGTTTCCACGTATTTCATGTAGGGATTTCAGCTACATCGGTGTCCATTTTACAATGAAGATAGAATAACAAAATGACACCCTCTCCTCTGTGCATTAACATAAACCGTGGTGATGTTTTTTTTTAAATCTTTGTACAAAAGAAATTGTGAGTTAACATTGAAAAATCCGGTATTATTGTACACATGAACACCCTCAGCTACCCCCCCCCCCCAAAATAAAAGATTTTACGTTTAACAGCCTGAAAAAAATTAGGAACAATTATTTTAGAATTTAGAGTAACAATTATCGCATAGATTAAACGTAAAATGATTACCCATTTCTGGGCCAGCGTCTAATCAAATAGCATCTTAAGAGCATACAAATTATTAAAAAAAAATTTTAGTGGAGAGGGGGGGGGGACAACCCTACCACTAATCGAAAGTCTGGGTGGCCGCAGAATCTCTCCCCCCCCCCCTCGCGCTTCCTAAAAAAAACAAACTTGGTTACATTATCCTCTAGTAGCCTTGATAAGTGTGACTCTTTAGTAAATAAAAAATTTTTTTTTTTAATTTAAGATTTAACTAAAACGGTTACATGTTCGAACGCTATCTGATCGGAAAGTGGGTGATCATTGACATTTTCTATTAAATTTATATGCGAAACTGATCCCCCCCCCCCCCATCTAAATTCTAATCTTTTTTTTTTTTGTCCCCTCCCTAAGTTTTTTACCATGTTCACACGTAATCGCCTAAAATCTTTTTTTGGGGGTTTGCCCCTATTTAAAAATATATGGGAATATAGCTCAACTACTCCCGAACGGTCCAAATTTTGCGTTACCAAATTGTTCTGGGCTTTGTGTCATTTTTCTTCTATTTATTCACTTGTGCCATTTTTACTGTGCATCGTTTTTGAACATAACGCACAAAGTAATAACATTGAAAACGGTAAGTCATAGCAAATTGCATCATGCACGTGAAACGCCGACATGGAAACTCGCCATCCTTTGAACATTTAAATTCAAGAAGCTAAGACCGATAACTCATTTTTATAATTTTCTGGTTAAGGACAGGGAACTTTTTTTTTTTTTTTTTTTTTTTGTTAGGTTAATTTATCGTCCTTAGCCTCTTTCTGAATGGTAAGTTTTTGTGTTTCACATGTACGATGGAACTTATAACTCAATGTGTTTAATGTTTCATTTTATTTAAACATGGTTTACGGGTAAGTTATTATTGACGACATAAATTATTTAAAGTCAAAGCAAAATTGGTCAACCATTTATTTTGGCTTACCTACTTTTATGCATTAGCATCTTAAGTTACCATAATTATTTTAAAGTGATAAGGGTTAGACATCTTTTCTTCATGGAGTAAGATACTGAACCGCTTATTACTTTACTCACAACAAATATTAACAGTAACTTTAACTTTTATCACTTCTCCTTTTTTTTTTTTTTTGTTCTTCCCGTGAACTGGCTATGCAGCCTTAACTGTTCTACATCTACTGACCCCAACACTCTCATCCGTTCTCTCAACGGGCCATACCATCTAAGTCTTCTGTTATGCACACACATCACTATACTGTCCAGATTTAATCTTCCTCTGAGGTCATCAGAACCAAGCCGGTATTTGTATTAAAAAATTTTTTTAGAAGTAACATCACTGTAAAATTAGCATATTTGATATTTTTACTTTATCAAAATTAGCAACGTGTCAGTAAGGAATTTAAATTCTGAGCATGTGGGGTATCACTAAAATTCAGTGCTATATTGCTTACATAAATGTGTGGAAAGTATTCAGACGGTATAAAAACCTGTGATGGATTGAGACATTTCATTTATTAGTAGTTTGTCTATGACACTATACAATAAAACCAGAGAAGACGTACAGAAATTGGTTCGCATACAATACGAAGCCACAAGTTTTTCAATGTAAAAATATGATAATGTTAAATTTTCTCCGCTACATATTAGTACAAGAGTTTCCACAATACATCCAGTTTTAATTTCAGCCCCCTCCCCCATCCAATTCTAAAAAATGGTTGGATTTTCCATGTTCTTTTTAAAGCAGCGATGGCCTCAGGTTTTGTCTCTGGCACTGTGATCGTTCTACCACAAAGAGAAAGTGGGCCTTGGGTTTACTTTTGGCAACCTTGTAACTCTTGCTTCCCTTATTTTGTCCTTTAGTCCTCACATTCCATGAGCGACGTTTCAGACAAAGGGAAGAATTGCTGTTTTCTGGGTCGGAATCTATCCACTTAACACTTATCATTGGCTAGTTTTTGACCTTGAAGCAGTGTTTTGGTTTTTTTAGCTCCTTACATCAAGTGGCTTCATGCTTTTTCTGGAGCGATTTCCATTGAAAAAAATATATATGGCCCCCTTTTGAGAAGGGACGTTTCTATTTCTTCCCTTTTTTGTAGGAGGGAATGCCAAATAGCATTTCATCTGCTTTGGCTATATCGCCATTCTGCAGTTTAAAGACTAAGTGGAGTAGGGCTAAGTGGAGTGTTGTAGTGGTGGAGGAGGAAGGTTGTCTGTCATGGGGGTTTGAGGTTTTGTGGGCAAAGCAACATTATCTTTCATTGTTTAGTCGGAGGAGGGGAGTGCGCAAGAAAACTGCCTTCACTCGACGAGCACCCTGGACTGTGAGGGCTGTAAACACTAGTTCGCCTCAACAAACCTGACAGGCTATTAGGACCCAACAAACTAAAACCAAGAGAACTATTTGTGGCAGCACTTCCTGACATGGAACTGAAGGGTATAGTACCTCCCACATGAACTGGATTCATCTTGTTCATCCCAACACCTTGCTCAGACTGCAAAATTGGGAGAGGATAGTGATGGTCTCTGGGACCTCCACAACCTGCTCGCTATTTAATGAGCAGGAGACTGGGATTCGAGTCAAGCATAAATTCAGGGCACTTTTCTTGCTTCTACAAAATCGACTTCGCAATCTAGTGTTCTTCTCTCTACAACTCTTTTCTCACAGATGTTGCTAGTCTTTACTCTATTATTTCAATGGAGCGTGCTCGACTGAGCTCCAATCCTAGTTCCTCCCTGTAAGACCTTCACAAAAACTCTTCTGGTTACTATAAATAAAAAGTTTACCCTTTCATGTGGCAGGCGGGATTTCTCTATCAAGTAACTTTCCAAAAACTTCCCATCTGCGGAACACATTGTCAAAGGACTGCTTCCCTGCAAACATAGTCTTCAAATCCAATGTCAACAATTGCTTCTCATAAGTAATCAAACTGTCCATTCACTTTCAATCCTCAACATTCATCGTACAACTAGTAATCTATAACCCTTATCCTCAGGTGGCTTTTGGCCTTGATATATGGTGACCATTTAAAAAGAAAAAAGGTTAATGTAAACATTCACGTTGTTGCTGTTTTATTCTAAATCTAATTAACATTAGAAAGGTGAGCAGAAAAAAAAACAATTCCCATTCCTCACACAATGGAGGAAATTCTTAAATTCTTTGCAATTGAGTTTCTTTACTATTTATTTAAATATATTTCATGAATATATTTTAGGAATTTATCAAATTAGCCAGCATTCCAATGTTTAAACCGATTACTCTTTAAAACAACAAATGAGGAAAATTATCAGTGTTACAGAATGGTCAGTATTTGTTGGGGAAAAAAGAAGTCTTATAACTAGAATACTCGTCCAAGCATGGGTAAAATTAATTCTCAGCAGTTTTGCACCACTCTTATGTCCCCTTACGAAGATTAAAACAAAGATATGATACTAAACCTTAGGTCTAGAATCCGTACTCAATTTTGATTTTAAAAAAAAAAAAAAAAAAAAAAAAAAAAAAAATTATTTTAATTCTAGAAAATGTCTAAAATTTAAGGCTTAAGCTTGAGTTTTTAGAATTGAAATTAAGGGAATCTTGTGTCTAATCTTCAATTTCAATGCAAATCTGAAATATTTATAGGTTGTACCCATATTATGCCCCCTAAAAGCCTTTAAAATATTTCAAAGAAACTGAAATTTGGAATATTTTATTACTGAACGTATCTGAATTTTATCTAAGGGTTTCCACCCACTTTACATAAAACTAAAACTAAATATAGCCCACATTATGACCCCCCCCCCCACCTTATGCCTCACGGTTCATTAGTTTCGGAGTTAATTTTGTATATACAAACATACACATACCTAACGTTGTATAAATAAATACTTTGGAACTTCACTTATTCAAAGCCTGCATTTTTTGTTATACGCTCTGAAATTTGCTTCTGAACAAAGATTGCAAATTTTCTAATTTCCAACAAACTTTGAACAGTCAATTCAGTGGCTAATTGTGCTGTCAAAATTTTAGTATCATTGTGTTGCAAAAATCTGTGGTCACATTAAGTTTTCAGATCTAATCAAAATAACATTTTGGTTTGGAATACCTACTTTTAGCCTTAATAAGTGGTAACTCATTTTTTATTTTTTTTAATTAAAAATCTACCATCTCCGTCCCCCAATATTGGCCCCTCAGGTGATCAGCGATAAACTAACTCGCTCCAAATGGGGTAAATAAGGTAACCAATTTGCTGCTAAAAGAGAATAATGTCTGGGAGGATGGCCTCCTGAGCATCAAGAAGAACACCTACACCCACCACTTCTGTCAAGAAAAAGGAACAATGGGGGAAATTTAGATATGATGCTGAAATAGTTGTGACCAATGTAAAAAAAATTATTTATTTTTGAAAGTGTTTCGAATGAAAGTCAACTTTTACTTTTACAAAATGGCTGCTACATATCAAATTTAATTATGTCAACATTTTGATATTGATTGACTGTCTCTTCTTACAATGGAACAGGTGGGTCTCTTGACAGTCCAGAGATTTTCTATCTGAAACAATCACACCTATCTTTAGTCTTGAATATGGTTGTTCTCCAATCACGCTTGCAAGTAAATCTGTTCTTTTCTGGCTGAGAACTTTTGTCTCAACGAAAATAGGACAAAATACGTATAGATTATTCAAGTATGGAAATTTTGCAAGTTTATACTCTGACATTTTAAAGGGATGTAGGAAATGGGTTGTTTTGGGTCACCATTAGAAGTGCTTTCTTATATTTATAATGCCGTCCACTCACAGAACAAATGTATATATTTACAATTTTACTGTTGCAAAGATTTAGATATGTTTAAATGTTCATTAAGAGGTCTAAAGCAGGTGTGCATTTGTACTACCCTTTTGTGAGATATTGTTATTGAAAACTTGTGCCGTTTTCTACATTCTGTAGAGGCAACATATAGGTGCCAACTGAAATACTCAACTTTTGGTAAACAAGCTGTTGCTTTTATCTCACCTGAGCGGATCCAAACTTGCTTAGTTAAAATCGTCTGGGAACCATTCTAATAAGTACAGAAATCGCAATTAACACCTGTGAACTTTTTTTTTTTTTTTTTTTTTTTTTACCTCCAGACAATTGCCCAACTTACTAAAAAAACAAAAACAAATTTCTAATGGGTCTGCAAATAAATCTATTTGCAACAGGTGATACAAATTGTCTAAACTTTTGAGCAGTAATCTTCCCCAAAAATCTTAATTTCAAAATTGATTTTTGAGCAATTTGTTCTATCCGATTTATGGTAAGAGAAATCCACATTTGCTTTTGTTGTAACCTAAAGTATTTCTAGACTAAAAATAATGAATTTCTTAACATTTGAAACCGTTTACTTTTTTAAAGTGAACGTATGCATGTTCATCTAGTCGTGAATTACCGTTAAGAGCAAATGATAACTTTTGCCAAGTTTCATTCCAAAACGAATATATAAAATAATTATATTAAACTCCCTAATTGGAATTCAGACCTGTTTTGATTTAAAATCCATACTTTTTTTCTTTTTGTTTGTGTGCATATGTGGACAGGAATTTAAAGTTTATTAAAATACATTTGAAATTTTAACTATTCAGGAGTATGGTGTGTTAAGTTTGAATTTTTTACTTTACAAACTGGGGATTTCTTTTTGGAATGAACTTTTTTTGCTAATGGAATTATTTACTCTTAACAGTAATTCATGGCTTGATGAGATTTTCTTTGATATTTTGCATGGACAGACTTGCACATTAAAATAAAGAATTACTATGGCTCATCAGTGTGGCTGACTAGGCAGGATTCGAAACCTCGACCAGACTGCAGTCAGGCGTTTTACAACTAAGTTCCTGTCTGAAATACGTGACATTTTTATCGCTTATAAATGTACTCAGTTATTAGTTCTAGCGATAATAGCTTCGTAAAAGTTAAAGGTGATGCACTTTCCTAAGTGTTTAAGTTATCTCCCTTACATACGTTATGTCGTCTCCTAATATATATATATTAGTGTGGTGATGCGGATAGCTTTTTAATTCAGTTAGTCCTGGAACCCACAAATTTTATTTTAAGAGTTCCCCAGGAAATTTTGACATGAATTAATAGGGTGAATTGAAAATGGTTATAAAAGGAAGATCCTAAAAAGGCCATAAAGAAGATGAACATGTTTTAACATTTGTTTTTAAATATCTTTATCTTGTAGAATTAACTCTTATCTGGATAAGCTCATTAATGTTTAATCTTAATCAAATCTTAATTCGACATTACACTTATCGCCAAACTTTCATTGAAAGCATTTCGAGGGTAAGGTCAGATTTTTTTCCTATGAGATAAAGGAAAGTCATATTTCTGTCAGTGTGGCTAAAACTCAGAACTACCAAGAAAACACAAACCTAACATATTCTTAATCAGTATAACCTCCTACCACCACCCTAGAGTTGGTTCCGGTAAAAAAAAAAGTACTCTAATATAACTCATTTAGGGGTCATTTCAGCCACGTTTAAGTATGTTCGATTTGTTTTCAAATTTTCACCTCTTTGGATCTATAATTTAGACCATTCCTGAAAAACTGAATTTCAATTGGTTTTGCTAAACATATTTTATGGGCATTTGAAAGCTAATTTTTTTTTTTTTTTTTTTCTTTTAGCTCAGAGGAACTTATTAGAAGCTTATTTTTCTGTCCACCATCAGATTGAAAAAAAAAATCATTTTAAATTTACTAAAGTTCAAAAAGGATCCGTATAAAATTTAAAAAAAAAAAAAAAAAAAAAAAAAAAAAAAAAAAAAACCCACAAATTTGCATATCTATTGACACCCATTTCTCACAGGCATTCACATTTCTATAACCTACTTTGCAGAAAAGGTCATTTTAGTTATTCAAAGTAACAATTTCAAGTTTTTTTGTGAATTAGCAAAGAATGCCGGGGTTCTGTTTTATTAAATGTGTTAACAGTTAATTGATTAAAATTGTGATATTATCTGATTTATTTATTTTAACACCAGAGATTTTTATAGCATCAGGTTTTAATCTAAATCCAGAAGTTAATTATTAATCATTGAAACAAAAATATTTAGTTTGAATGATACGTTACTAAATTAGCTTTTCTAATTACAGGGTGATCCCCCCCACAAAATGCCATCCATGGAAGCTAATAAAATTGATCGTTTCTGTAACCCAACCATATTTAGCACAAATAAACTTCAGTCTCTACCTGACTTCTCCACAAAGTTTCAATCATGAATATCTAAGTCTGTTTTTATTACGATTCAATGATATGGGGATAGGGGCACTCTGATGATCGTCTAATCAGTAGGTGTGATCCTGAATGGGCTTCACACTAAGTGAACTTTAACCCCAAAGTGGGGTTATCTCAAAGATAATGTCTATTAAAAAAAAAAAAAAATACCCAAATTATTTGACCTGAAGATGGGCATCATGGCCCAAATCAGCAGTGCCAAAAAGGTGTCGGTTATGGACAATTTTGTGCTTATCAAAGACTGTTGGACAAGTCTGGCATATACTGAAGTTTGTACAATGTAACCCGGATATAAAAGCACCGGATATAAGAGAAACCCGAATATAAGAGACATTGTCTCTGGTCCCAAATTACAGCCTGTGTTCATGTCTATAAATTAGACCCGGATATAAGAGAAACCCGGCTATAAGATACTTCTTCTCCAGTCTGTCCTCCCCAATATAAGAGTTCGTTTTGAGTGACAGTGATGTTGTAAATCAATCAAAAGACGTTGCTAAATTTTCTCACCTCATTGGTGAGTCTTTCTATGACCTATAAACTAGTGTTCTGTGCATGTGGTGTTTCCATACTTACATAAACAAAATAGACCATACCCGGATATAAAAGGAACCCGGATATAAGACTTATTCTCCGGTCCGACAGCTCTTATATCTGGGTTACACTGTACTATATATGGTTTGATTGCAGAAAGGATTCTTAATTTTATTAACAATTCCAAGGGTAGTTTTCTTTTCTTTAATTTAAAAAAATAATTTTTTACCTTATACTTTTGAAAGGGGGTTTACATCCTGATTTGTTTTTTCTTTTGTTTTTTTTTTAGGTTCTAAAAATGAAGTATCCAAGAGCGATTAAGGAAACCCCAACAACAACTGAGAACTCTGAGAATGATTTCTCAGAGTACATGTGGATGGCGGAAGAAGGTGTTGAAAACTTTGACAGACAGGTATGAAGCTCTTTAGTAATTCTCGATTTGCACATACAGAATAAGAACAAGATTTGAGGAGTCCCATTGAAACTATAAAGTAACACTTCAAACAAGTTTTTACAGGATTTGATTTAAATTATTTTTTTAATATTTTAATTACTTTAACTATTTGATAACATAAGATTGAAAAAGTGGCCTCACCAAATTATATTTAATGTTAATCCCCCCCCCCCCATATTCCTCAACATTCACAACACTCCATTTACAATGTCTCTTAATGTCTACAATGCTTTAGGGCTTTCAATATTAATACTTGTATCTTCAGTCAACCAATTCTTTGTCCTCCGATCAAATATTTCACTATCTTGTGTTTGTAGACAGCTTATTTTTTTTTTCCTACATCCAATAGTAGCTTAGTTATGATGTTTGGGTGTTGTAATTCTTTTTGTTAACAGCAGTACTTGTAGTGGCTTAGAGTGCCTGCCTGCCTGTCAGTCGTGATCGTATGTTGATTGTAGCAAAGAAAACAATTCTGTGGGAAGAAAACTACCGATGAGAAAAATCGACATAGTAACTTTACTGTGGGTGTGAGAGAGACCGTTTATTCGCTATTTACAATTGGCCTAGTGGTTAAAACATCGGATTTGAGTTGAAAAATACTTGTGATCCGGGGTTTCAAATCGCATGACCGGTAGTGAATAGTCATATCTCTATGCTGATGAGTCCCAATTGAAAAAGGACGAAACGTATACGTACATAGATAATAAACAATAACAAATATTTATATTTTATATATATATATATATATATATATCGGATATACACAAACGCAAGAGGTTCATTTTAAGTTTTTATTTTTCACAAGTTGTGTAATATTACTGAATACTACAAAAAAGTTCAAACTACAGTGTCAGTGTTCCTTTCATCTGTTCCCGGCAAGAAAACTGAGGAAGATCTATAAAAATCTCCAGAGAAGACTTGACTAACTTGTTTGTCGCGTATTTTCCCAACATACTTTTTGACAATAAATACCAATTTCTTGACATTTAAATTACTAGAGATTGACATGCTGTGAAACCTTAAAATTAGCCAGAATAAATGTCCCATTCCCCCAAAAAATCTTGTTTAAAATTTTACTTTATGAAACCTAGTTAAAATTGTATTTAAACCGCAAAGATTATTCAGGATAGGCGTTCTGAAGTTATTTTTTAGAATGCAAATACTCTGAATTGTATCACTGTAACTAAATTTACGATACAGAGACGCTTCGTTCACCAATTTCCGGTTTTCTAATAGTCTTGAGTACTTTTAGTTCTTTGTTCACTGTGATAATTCTTGTTTTTTTTTTGTTTTTTGTTTTTTAGTAATTGTGGTGTTTTAGTTAATATTTTCAAAATATAAAATAATTTTTCACTAATTTATTTCTTTATTGTTCAAAATTTCAAAATTGAAACGGATACTGGGAAAAAGGTAACTTTTTCTAATGTATGTAAATGATTTCATTTGAAAGTAAAATTTCGTTCTACAAAATTAATCCTGTGAAAAATGTAAATAAGTTTTGTTGCATAATTTAAAATAAACTTAGATTTTTTTCCTTCAATTCTGTGTGTCACTCACCTGGGATACATTTCAAACCCATATAACTTAAATATAATTTTTAAAATATTCTCAAATTCATTTAATCACATATAAAAGGGATAAAATAAAAAGAAAAAAATGAAGAAAAAAAATGCCTGGTTTTGGATGAGTAAAAGGAAGGGGTTAAATATAAACTTATATTTATGGCTTGTTTATTTTCATAATTTTTTAATTATTTCAAAAAAATTTTTTTTAAGGTTGAACATGAATTGTGGGAAGAAATGTTTATAGAAGCTTGTTTTGAAGAAATGTTGGCGGAAGAGGAACAGTGGTTTTATCCTGAACAAAATTCCGACTTAACAAATATGTTACAAAGTGTACACTTGACGGAGGAAAAGGTGAGCCAACTTTTTATTTTTTTTTACATAACATTTTCTATTTGAGATGATTTTCAATATTTTCAAGATTACCAAAATTATCAAAACTTTAACCTAATATATAATTGTATTCTCCATCTACTGTGAACATCTGTATCATTCTTGCATAAGATCACTCATGTCACTTTGTAAATTAGAAAACATGAGATCCGCTCTCCTCCTTGTCATGGTTTTTTTCTTTCTTTATTCCCCCTCCCCCAAATAAAACCTGGTTTCATATCCCCTTTTGGTAAAAATTTGAAAATAACATGAACTCATTTCTGAAATCTTGATTTATGTGCCCCCCCCCCCCCAAAAAAAGCTTCGTCACATTCTTGAGAACAATTCTGCCACTTATCGCTGTTTGGGGCCAGTTTTTCAGCTCTCAAAAGCAGCATACAAGTATCACTCCTTATCTGGTCGGGCGATCTTTGGTTCTTATCCTCTTGAAGTCTTGATAAGACAATATAAAAACAAGAAAGGAACAGTACTCTGGCCTTGGTCAGAAAAAAAAATAAAAAAAAAAAAAAAGATTTCTGGTTGGCCTCAGGAGGCCATCCTCCCAAGCATTACTTTTTTTGAAGTTTTATTTATGATCGCTCGCCTTCACCGGGAAATACTGACAGCAGATCTTGGCTAATTTTGCACCACATCCAAAGTGCTGCATTATAAGGACAATTGGATTCCCACAAAACTAGCTGTATCTAACCGATGTAGCCCAAGAATTTTTACTTTCATTTTTCTTTCACTTAATGACCCCCCCCCTCTTCGAGTTATTTTGAAGCCTTTAAACTGTCATTATTACGATAATGAAAGTTTATAGTCAAGTCAAGCAGTATGGTTCATTCGTTCTGGTGAAGCAAAGAAAAAAAGCTCTGTTCGTGACTCGATGCCAGGCACACTGATATTTTTTTTTTGTGATGAGTTCTTGCTGTGAATGTCTTACAAGGAGAAACCAGAAATTGAAGCTCAGTCGAGCACAAATTTTCAGATTATATTTTGTCTAATAATTTTATTATAGATATAAATTTATCCTAATTTAAGAAGGAATAAATATATATTCTTTGCAGTTAATGAAATCTATTTTACAGATTACCCAATATTTGGAACTTTAGTACCTCTATGTAAAGTTAGGTATGTGTATGTTTATATTTCTGTGTATAGAATTCACTCCTAAACTGATCATTATGAATTTTGGATACAGCTGCTGTGCATAGGGGGGGGGGGGTAATATGGGATGTACTTAGTTTAATTTAGTTTTATGCAAAGTGAGGCAAAGAGAGAGGATGAAAGCCCTTCGTAAAAATTCATATACCTCAGATTTTTGTTCGATTTTAACAATGGGTATTAGACATCAATTAATAAATACTCTCAAATTGCAGTGTTTTGGAGCTATTAAATGTAACGGTGGATAATTTCAAATTTGCATTCAATTTGATCCATAGTAATTAGATACCTTTCTTTTTTTTAAATTTATTTATTATATATATATATATATATATATATATATATAATGGAAATCGCTCCAGACAAGTCATGAAGCCACTTGATGTAAGGTGCTAAAATAATATCACTTGAAGGTCAAAACTAGCCAATAAGTGTTATATGGATAGATTCTGACCGAGAAAACAGCAATCCTTCTCCCTTTGTCAGAAACATCGCTCATGGAATGTGAAGACTAAAGAACAACATAAAGTAAAATTCCCTGATTTTAAATTTCAGACATTTTTTAGAATGAAAATCATGTAATATATTTTGATCAAAATTGGAATAAGAATTCTAGAGATAAGGTTTAGTAGCATTATAATGTGATTTTAGTCTTTGTAAGATGATATAAGTGGTGCAAAACTTGTTTGAGGTATTTTACCCGTCCTGGGATAGGTATTCTAGTTCTTCATAAATCTTAATGAGTTTGTAAAATTTTTTTTTCTTTTTTTTTTTTCTTTCAGATAAAAAATAGCAGATTGAACCCAAATGCTCCTGAGTTTGTTCCAAGCTGGTCAAAGAGTACAGCGGTGGCCAATTAGCGATTCCGAATTATATTTTTTTTATTTTAGCTAGAACACTGCTCATGTCCCCAAACTTTTCAAATTTTTTAAAAACAAAAAAATACCCCAAAAACATTAGTCTTTCAAAACTGGGTTAGAACTTTGAATTCTAAGCCAAAAAAAAAAAAATGAAAAAGCAAAATTGGATTTTTACAATGCAAACTCTGAATTCAGTTCTGCCCATGTTTAATTCCATTAAAAAAAAAAAAAAAAAAATTCATCCTTTTCAAAAAAAAAACCAAAAAAAACTAATTTTTTAATCTCGGTGTGATTGTTTCAGACTGCATTGGTATGACTGAACTTTTTATAGTTTAATTTTTTGCAGTATTCTTCACAATGAATTTCTATTACCTGCAAGTAGATGGACTTTGAATTGTCTTTCAAGTAATATTTAACCATTAAATTGTTTTTTGATCTCTTACTGGACTTCAACTCCTTGCTATAGATTTTATTTTATTTTATTATTACCAGATTAAAGAATTTAACTTTTTATTTGATAATTTATTATGTTTAGATATAACTATTCAATCTTTTTTATTATAAAATCATAGTTTGATCTGTTAAAATCTATATAGTAAATTTAGTTTCTCATATCTATGAAAGACAAAGGAAAAAAAAAAACACAAGATATAAAAATATATATATATATATATATATAGACATATCTGGTTTCCTTATCAAAAACTAACAATCCATCTGTCTTTTTGCACTGAGCAGATGAATTTGTAATTCCAAGGCTAATTGAACAGTCTCGCATGAATTGTTATTTTTATTAAGGAAACCACTGGTATGATAACATCCAAAATGTAATTATCTTAAGTAATAAATATATTGGACTTTTAACCCAGTAATTTACCACTCTGGGCAATTTTTCTTTAAAAAAAAAAAAAAAAAAAAATTGTCTGTAATAAATTATATATATATATATATATATATATTATCTTTTTCTAACTCTGGATAGTTTAGAATTTATTGACTGGAAAGCTTTAACCACATGGCTCAACTTTCTTTTCGTTTAATTATTTTTTATTATTTTGATTAATTTTTCAAAGTTTTAAGTGTTCTTGGTGTTTTATCCGAGTACTTTTTAACTTTGTCAAAGTGGAGCCACGTAACTTTTTGGTTAAATGGTCTAATTTCTTAAAGCATCTTCCTCTTGATGGTAGCAGTTACCAAATTCCACCAGTTGGTATTCATTACTACTTTTGGTATTGACATTTAATTCTAAACTCTATACATGTCTCTTGTTGGCATTTGCTAGCTAAGATTTCTGGAACGTTATCTCAAATTCACTTTATCTAAAGCCAACAATAAAAATGAACTTATTAAATCTTTTATGTATGCAATGTTGTTCCAGTGATATGCAAATGTATGTTTAGGGTTTCATAACTATTCTCCTGTACTTAGAAGTGTAGAAAAACTACAATAGGGAACTTTCTTTTTCAAACAGAACTGTTTTGTCCAATTTTTTTCTAAATGTACAAAGGTAATAAAAAAAAATAAAAAAATGAATGTTTTAAAATTGAATTTTTTTATCTTATTTTTATTAAATTGTTTTAATTTTTTTTTTTTAATAAAACACTTATACTAACAATGATTAATTGGTTTCAGTTATAATGCTTGATAGGTTACTGCTTGTACCCGGACTCCCATGGGACAGCTGTAATATTATTAAGCATGAAACAGATTTTGAACCCAGATCGTCTGCAGACAAATTTGGGGGGGGGGGGGGAATTTAAAAGAGAATTATTTTAGAAAAAAATAGAAAGTGAAAACATTCCTTGTCCATGACAAAAGTATGTCTAAGTGAACACTCGGCAAAAGAATGGTATAGTCTGATGAAGCTGCGATCAGAAATCGGGTCACGGCTATTTATTTTATAGCTAAAGTTGTATGACATAAACAAAAGATTTTAACATGTTCACTGTTGATGCCAGGACAGCCTACACTAAAAGATGACCATTTAGATAAGCTCTAATATACAGCATGATCACGCTGATACAGCGGTTCTCATTAGATCACCGGAGTCGAACGACATTAAGCCTGGTCAGTACAAATGGATGACCGTTTGGGAATATCAGGTGCTGTATATTAAGGGGTGAATGAGCGCTATGCCTAGCTATGGGCAAATAGCGTCACCAACTCTGAAGTGCCTAGCATGTCGATTATGGCACATTAATAAGGTGGAAGAAAACCAGGAAGCGGTTCCTACTCCAGGAGTGATCTAAAATCCTGATGACGATGAAGCTCTAATATTTATTTGTGTTTGTCTGGAGATGGTATGGGGGCTTTGTTTTCAATTCCAAGATCAAACATTTCTATAGTTTAAAAAAAAGATTATACAAGAGATCTAATATTTTTGTATTCTGGGAGTGGGTTTACAACAATGTGTTTGCATTCAGAGACGGCAAAGAAAATGTTTTATTTATAACTACCTGTACCTATCAGATGTTGTCTGAGTCATTTTACTTTAATTTTTTTTTTTTTTTTTTTTTTTTTTTTTTCTCTCACATGACTCCTAAATTTATAAGAAACTAGGAGCCAGAAATGCTGCTGACACATTAAATGGAGAAGAGTGAATATTAATTAAGCTTGAATTAGGATTTTTAAAATATTAGTTTTACTTCATGCTATTGCATTTTAATTTCAATAGATAATTGATTGATAGTTAATAATTTTTTTCTTTTTTTTATTATATATATATATATATATATATAATTCCATGTGTAATTATTGAAATTATGTTAACGAAAAATGCATGATGTTATCAAATTTATTAATACAGATATGAAAATGAAGGTCTGGAATGGAAGCAAAGATGCGCATTCATTTATTCATTCCCATGCCATAGTTGGGTGTGCCCCCTCCCCTCTTCATGATTAGACATATCTTCAAATAAAATTGGTGAGTGTAGGGGGATGAATGTAATGTTAAAATACTTTGTTACACAAAACTTCCCCCACTTCCTGCCTTTGATACGTTTTTGTCTACGAGGCCTGAATTAACTTATGCACCCGCTGTCATCGAGGTAATCTGGTTGTTGATCGTCTGTAGACAAAAACACTCTGATGTTAGTGTATAAGGTTTATTAATGTAGATAACTTGGAACGTTCATAAACCCAGAGTGAGGGAGATACAAAGACTTTAATATATGGAGTGACATAAGTAGACAGCTCATCTTGTTACATTGTGCGGTATTGGGATGGCGGCTTTTATCTGACAGTTCAACGCCAGGACGAGACTATTCTCTCTCCCTCCCTCGAAAGTTGCATGATTTTTGTCTACTTCCGTTAATTAAAGGTTAAATTCGAACCTCCCATCCGTCAATCATTCCTCCATTTTAAACTAATGGCTTTCATTATGTAACACTTTGACAACCTTCTAATCAGCTTTTTTTTTTTTTACCTGTGTTGAAAACTCAAAATCACTACTTGATAAGTTAAGCACATTTATTGTCCTCTTAGCATGCTTATGTGGTGATCGCAAAGACCACGTTTAACCATAGTGATTGTAAAAGGATGACTCCTTGATTGTTGAGAGACCACATGCTTAACAAGTAGGTACTAGCAACTACATCCTTAATGTACATGCACCACGTGCATCCCTTTCTTGTAAACGTTCAACATGCTTTGGAGAAAAGCTATACGAAACAGATGGAAAGGACAAATATTAATATCGTTGGAGAGAAGTGTATTCGAAATAACAATGGGGATGCAAGGAACAAATGAACAGGACAAGTGGGAATTCCAGTGAGAAATTGTTGAATTCTGAGTATTCATGGAACTGTGAAAATCTAGATGTTACAGAAGTATTTGCCGCAGCTGTAAGAACAGAAAGAAGTGGTATTGTAAGATGAAAAATTGGAAGGCTGCGGGTGTAACGGGCAGTGAGATGATCAGACTTAACCTCTTTTATAGTCTGATTTGTTATCCCAAAAGACTAGGAACTTAGACTTGTGAATTGTTACAACGGTAAAGGAGAGGTACTAGACAGAGGCTTAAGGTTGATGGATCAGGTTCTGAAAGTAGTTGAGAATCAAATAACTCTGATAAGCATAGATGAAATGCAGTTTGGTTTTATATGCCTGGCCGAAGTACCACTCCTGCTATCTTGAGTCAAGTGCAAGAAAAATTTATTTTTCATCTGTGTCGTAGAAGCGTTGTTCAAAAGAAAAATTTTTTTTTCTTTAGTTCTTGCCTGTGAAACAATGGAAGGACTACTTATTTTAAGTTACAGACTTTGAGGGATGCTGTGGATTGTAGAGTTGAGAGTTACCAAGACCAAAATGTTGGAAAGACCCCCCCCCCCCTTGAGGTGATAACCAGTTTGTGCACAAGAAGTGTAAAACAATGAAGATGAATCAGAACATGTGGAGAAAGTATATTAAGATGGCAAAGCGATTGAGGTTGTCCAAAAGTTTTGTTACCTTGGTAATACCATTGGAGCACAGGCTGGTGCTGGTGTTGTAGCAAGTCAAAAAAGTGGATGCAGTTCACGAAACTTCTGCCATTACGAACCAGCAGAGTGTTACTGTTGTCTACCAGGCATGTGTGTAAAACCATGTGTGTCCTTCGACAATCGCCGCCAACCCCAATATTGTGTGTGCCGTGGTTTTCTTCTAGTCTTTGTCGTCAGTCTAGCCGTGTCGTCTATTCCACTGATAAGTCGTTTAGGGCATAGCATTGGTTTACTAAGTAAAACAACGCAACTCACCAGATAAACACAAACTCAGATAAATCGTTTAAAACAGTTGTACCCTAGTTGTGTGTGATACCAAAAGGCCCACCCCCACAAACGTTAATGTCCACATTTTAGTTAGCCTCGATAGACAATTTTAATCTCAGTTAAGTGGCGTCGCTCGTCATCTCATCACTAGATAAGTATTTTCCGAACTCATCCAGTGATCTGTTTAATTCCGCTCTCTACTGAGGTTGAGTTCAAACTGAATGTCTTCTTTCCGAGCTGTCAACTGTCCTGTAAACTAACATACTGTCTCAGTCACCAACAAGCCTGCGTCTCTGAACAATAGAAACTGACCACGCCCACACGACTCTTTGCTGATTACCCATCCTACTTCTCGATTGTCTTTTCACCCATCTTATTTCTGAGGGCTCCCCCCTCCTGTTAATCATTTTCCATCATTCAGAGCTTCCCCCCTCCCATAGTCCATAGTATCACATATGTATGTAGTGTGATGATTTATGGCAGTGAAACCTGGTCATTGAGGATTGAAGATATGCCGAGAGAAAAATGATATGAGAACAATACTGGGGATGTGTTATGTGAGTCTTAAAGACGGGTTTAAATCTGATAACCTTAGAGGAAGATTAAATCTGGATAGTATAGAAAGATGTGTGCAGAACAAGAGACTTCATGCTGATCACATTAATCGAATGGATGAGAGTTCTTCGATTTCTAGATTTAGAACAGTTCAAGTAGCAAGGTTAGTTGTGAGGGAAGGGCCAAGGAAAACATGAAAGGAAGTGATAAGAATGGGAAATTAGTTAAGTGAAACTACCAATATCTGGACATTCTGGAAGCAAACACCATCACATCAAGAGATGATTAGAAGAGAATACCTGAGAACATGAAAGTTTCTTAAAACTAAATAATATAGTACAAACATGATTAAATACTCTGGACCCTTCATAAACTGGACAAAGGATGAATGAAAGAAAAGGATAATACTGACTGATTCTCTCTATGTAAAAAGGAAAGAAAGGGGGATATGACTGGTAAGTACTGACTAGTATGTGAATGATGCTATAAAAGTACTAGAAAGATACATAGCAAAAAGTAGATATTGATTATTGCTGATAAAAGCACTGTCAAAGTGAACAATATGGAGATCAGTGAAATGGCGAAACAGGAAAGCAAATGGAAATTGAAACAGCTACATAGACGATTTATTAGACTGGCCAAAGAAATAGTATGTGAAAATCCGTGGAGATAGCTACAGCAAGGGCACTTAAAAAGAGAAACAGAATTACTACTGCCAGCTGCACAAAACAATGCAATCAGAATAAACTACACCAAAGCTAAGATAGACAAGACCCAGGAAAATAGTAAATGTAGACTGACAAAGAAATGAAATGGTAAACCGCATCATAAGTGAATGCAGCAAACTATGTAAACATTCACTGGGCTGCATGTTTGCGATGCATGCAAATAGCAGACTTGCTGCAAGTGAGAAATATTTAACTAAGAAAAGAAAAATCACCCAAGATATGGGAAATTTTTTATTTGAGCAAAGTATCTCGTTAAACGGGTTCATGCTGAGAGATGAAGCCCTATAAAAAATAATGTTGCTACAGAAACGAGATTCCTTGCTGTGGTTATGACTCACTTAGGGTCTTCCAAATTGAATGACTGTCAAGATACGGGGACTCTCGAGACCGTAGGGTTTTTTATGTTCATAGATTGGCAGCAGATTAGACTTTTCAAGTGGATGTGGTTAGTCTATGCACACTAAGTGTGCAGTGAACGCACATAGACGCATGTTCATAGCCCCAAAAAGAATATGAAAACAGATATTATTGGATCAGAAGTTAGTCCGTTGATGACTGTGTAAACGACTGCATCTTGTACGAATTGATCTGTGAAACATTTGCATAAATGAATAATGGTCAATTAATAAGAATAACAAATTGCTCCAAGGCGATTTTCTCAGGACTTGTGAATAAACTGCAGTTATAACATGAATTAATCTCAAATACGATGACAGATATGAAAAAAATATATATATATAACTGTAATAAATAACTAATAACAGAGTCAGTATTGGAAAATGAAAGGTATTAAATCCTCTATTAAATGGAATTACAGACAGACAAACTCATCCAAGCAATAATACTGAACGGGATCATAGTCAGCAAGAAGGAAAAGTCATGCCAAATAGATTTTGCCATCCTAACAGATTACAGGGTGAAGGTCAACGTGCCAGAAAAACTAAACAAATACATGGGGCTTGCCAGAGAACCCGAAGTGAATAGGAACATAAGAAAACGAGAGTAATACCAATAATTGTAGAACTTTTAAAAATCTGGAAAAGCAAAACTTGCAGAAATCAGAATAAAAAGGAAGAATTGACACCATAAAAAAACACGGCACTGAAAAAAAAAAAAACAGCTAAAATATTAAGAAAATCCTTGAGTGCAGAAGACAACCAACAAATTAGCAACACCGACATGTTGAAATAGAATAACACTGCATGAACACAATTAAAAAATATAGAAAGAAAAATTACATAAGTCCAAGGGAACTGATAGTGCCAGGGTAGATGTTTAAGAAACATTCCATAATCTCCCCCCCCCCCCCCCCCAAAAAAAAACCGTGATGAGTCAATGAGGATGGAAAGACTGAAAAAGGAGAACACCGTCAAAACCCTCACTGGAAGAGCATGGAGAGTACTGAAATTCTTAGATGAAATATTGTCACTCAAATGTCAGAGAAAGCAAACGGCTATTGTCAATGAGAAACCGGTGGTAAACGGCTGTTGTGAAAACTCAAAGTGATTTGCAATGGCGATCAAAAGAAGTGGAGAGTATTCGAAATGAGGAGAACTTTCTTCACTCAGATTCCTGGGAATACCAACCATGCCAGTGACTATCACAAGGAGTTACTCATGTGTGTACTCCTTGTGAGTCAAAAAAAAAAATAATGATAATAATAATACTACAACAACACGAAGCCAAGGGAACTGAAGCTGCCAGAAATCCCATATTTTGCAGCCCCTTCCCCCCTTAAAAAATGGTGGCACCAGTCTCGTTTGGTACCATACAAAATGATTGTGAAGGTTCAAGGATGAGGTAAAGATCGAGGAAGTAAAATACCATTCAGACCTCCATTTGAAGGATGCGGAGAATACTGGAATCTTGGGAAAGCTTATTGTCACTCAAATTCCAGAGAAAGCCAATGATGAATATCATCGAGAAATCAATGGTAAACAGCTGTTGCGAAATCGCAAAATCATTTTCAACAATTATCTAAAAAGGCGGAGAGTGCTTGAAATCTGGAGAAACTTGTTGTCACTCAGACTCCAGGGAGCACCACTTGTGTTTACGTTCAATCAACTCAATGTATTATCTTTCATTTTGTTCCCGTGTTTCTCCCACATAAAACTATTATCCATCTGTGCACTGTGTTGTTCAATTGTATTACGTCGTAAAGAAAAGTAACACATATTTCTTTTCTCTTTTTATCCTCTGTCCCAATTTACTATATTGGTGACCCGACAAATATGCAGCTTTCTAGCGGCTTTGTTGGTTCTCTTCGTTTTTCTTAACCCTTTAAAGAACACACACATTCACAGAGTCCAATTACTATTCTTGTCGGGTGCCCGTCTTTTTTTCATCTAAAATTAGCTGTGTTGTTCAATTGTATTACATCGTAAAGAAAAGTAACACCTTTCTCTTTCTTTTCTCTTTTTATCCTCTGTCCCAATTTACTATATTGGTGACCCGACAAATATGCAGCTTTCTAGCGGCTTTGTTGGTTCTCTTCGTTTTTCTTAACCCTTCAAAGAACACACACATTCACAGAGTCCAATTACTATTCTTGTCGGGTGCCCGTCTTTTTCTCATCTAAAATTAGCTGTGTTGTTCAATTGTATTACATCGTAAAGAAAAGTAACACCTTTCTCTTTCTTTTCTCTTTTTATCCTCTGTCCCAATTTACTATATTGGTGACCCGACAAACATGCAGCTTTTTAGCGGCTTTGTTGGTTCTCTTCGTTTTTCTTAACCCTTTAAAGAACACACACATTCACAGAGTCCAATTACTATTCTTGTCGGGTGCCCGTCTCTTTCTCATCTAAAATTAGCTGTGTTGTTCAATTGTATTACATCGTAAAGAAAAGTAACATCATTCTCTTTCATTTCTCTTTTTATTCTCTGTGAACGAAGACCAATAAACTTGTTATAAACAATAGAAATGGACTACGTCTCATTTCTATAGTACTAATATATTATAGGAGTTGTTTTTAACACTCCATGCAACGCATGTCCTCAACCCTTACGGATGTGAGAAATAAATATCATGTTTTAGAAGATAAATTTTATTTTACAGAAACCGGTTTCGCTTATTCTAATTATTCATTTACTAGTCAACCCTAACCCTAACCCACTCGCGTAAAATAATGATATATTTATAAAAGAAAGAGTAGTAAATGTTTTTAAGCAGTTTCAAATCGAAATGAATGGACACCATTTGACAATGAATACCTGTAAAAGTTTTATCCAATCGGAGAACGCTTTGGTTGGAATAGTAGATTCACACAACGATGTTGGCATATTTTTGTTTTGTTACGGTGAACCGGATACTAATAAAAATCTGATATATAGAAAACGAAGAAAGTAGTAAATGTTTTTAAGCCGTTTAAAAGCAAAATCAATATATTACTAGCGATACCTGTGGAAATTCCACAGTTATATCATTCATCTGTTGTATATTAATTGCATTTCTTAAGAGGAGTTTGTGACCTATTTCCACTTTATGGATGTCTGGCATGAATGCAGACCCAACTATTTTATTGTACTGCTTTTGTTCAAACTCAAACATACTTATCTACGAGGCCTGTCTAAAAAGTATGTGACCTTAGGCCAGAAAATATATTTCAAATACCTGACGGGGTTTGGACCCTAATCCCCTTCAAAGTAGGCAACTTGTGCTTGCATACAGTTAGCCCACCAATCCATCCACTGCCGGAAACACCTCTGGAAGTCTTCTTTTGGAATGGTGTTCTTCTCCGCCGTTGCATTCTGCATTATTTCTTCTCTAGTCTCAAAACGGGAACCTTTTAGTCGTGTCTTAAATTTTCGAAACAACCAGAAGTCACAAGGAGCCATGTCTGGAGAGTAGGGAGGTTGGCGAACGACTGGAATTCCATGTTTGGCCAAGAAATGTTGGATCAATTGGGATAAATTTGTGGGGGCGTTGTCGTGATGCAGTTGCCAGTTTTTCACCGTCAACATGTCTGGTGTTTTGCACCGAACTGCGTCATGGAAACGCCGGTGAATATCTTGATAGTACTCCTTTGTCACTGTTTGTCCTTCTGATGCCTGTTCGTGATGGACAATTCCACTGTTATCAAAGAAGACAGTCAGCATCACCTTGATTTTGCTTCTGCACCTGTTGTGCTTTTTTGGGCCTTGGAGATTTGGGATGCTTCCATTGTGACGACTGTCTTTTTGTTTCTGGGTCATACCCGTACACCCATGACTCATCTCCAGTTATCACGGTGTTCAGAAACCCAGGATCAGCGTTAGTGGTTTCCAAAGGTCCTGTGCACCTTGAAAACAGAGGTCCTTTTGTTCCTGCGACAACAACTTGGGCACAAATTTTGCAGCCACTCTGTGCATGTTCAAATCATCACGCAAAATTGCATGTGCGGAATCTTTACTCACTCCGACTTCTTGGGTGATCTCCCACACGGTTGAACAATGATCTTCTATCACCAAATTTTGTACCCTCTCAACAACAGCTGCACTCCAAGCAGTTTGGGGCCTGCCAGAACGCTTGTCACTCTCCACTGAAGTGCATCAATTTTTGAATCGGTTGAACCACTCCTTAATTTGTGTTACAGCCATCGCATCTTCTCCAAACACCTGCTGCATCTTACCAATTGTTTTGCTTTGAGAATCACCAAGCTTTTGACAAAAATTGATGCAGTACCTTTGCTCAACAGGTTCAGTCATCTTAAGAGAATCTGTAATCTGACGAACATGTTGTGTAGCACCTCACCTAGATACAGACAGGCAGCGACTAACGCGCAGGAAGGCGGTGATAAAATTCACACATGCGCATGAAGGTGTCTTCCTTCACTGTGTAAAGTGGCATCACCCTATCGTCTCTATTTTGCACAGAAAAAATAAAGGTCGGATACTATTTAGACAGGCCCTGTAAGTACTCTGGTTAATGTAGTTTCAGAATATATCTGGCTATGAGGGTCTATCCCTAAAACCCTTGCAGGTGTTTTTGACCGATTTCTATTCTATGGACGTTTGGGTTGAACGCAGGCCTCACAATATTATTTTACCATCTTTGAACAGAACAGATACTATACTTTGATCCTAGCCTGAAGGCCAAGAAAATGTACTTTAATTCTGAGTTTGATGTTCAACACAAAAATCATATTAAAATTTTAAAAATTACTTTTTTTACATTACATCTTCATGATCGGGGGATCCCATCTTGTAAAAAGGGGTGGAGGGTGAAAACGTACGTACGAATATGAAATTGCCGTAGCATATTATTATATAGATATGCTGATCCCTTTTTGCTTTTGCTTATGTAATGGTTACGTTTATTGGCCAAAAGGAAGACCCAACCACTGTTTCGTTAGGGGTCATGTGAACTAGCCGATATTAAGGCAAAATGCCCTTACTCTTTTCACTAACAACAGCCTTAGGATCAACACTTGGCCTTTTGGCTTAGATCAAAGTGTAGTATACTGTGAACTCGAGCAGTTAGGGGAGTATGTCAATGAGATGACAGCTTGCATCGATCCTGAGCAACTTTTACCGCTAATGTAAAATGTAATGTAATTGACAAAATTGGACAACTATGAGAGAGGGAGAGACGAATGGTGTTTCTTGCGATCTTGGCTGTAGCTAGAATGATGTTTTGGATGACACGTCTTAGAGGATTTCGAGGGGTTGAATCTTTTTCTGATCAGGATCTGATCTGATTGTATTCTTCAAGCATCAGCTTAAAGTCAAAATCAGATGTAATAGAAAAAGATTACATTTCATGAAATTCGACAGCCTGTGTGTACGAAAAGACGTCAAGTATAAGTACGAGTTCCCAGTTAGCATGACAAACACGGTTCCTAGTCCTGTTGAACCCCAGCTAAGGTATGTTAGTCTATTAATTGAGCGAATGAGTCCCGTCCCTCATTTATATTTTTTGGTAATAGAGCTCCTCCTAGATGCCTACTGCTCACTTCTACTTTAACCTTGCCCTCCCCAAATTAAATTCATCTTGGAACAGCACCATCTACTCCCAAACTCCATCCCTATTTCATTCCTTTCAGCTTAAGTCCCACTCCCACTTAGAGATCAACCTGCGTGTTTTTGTACTAAACAAACCAGAAAACAGTGAGTGGTCTATTCTTTAGAAAGTTTTGGAAGGTTTTACTAACCAGTTTTTATTGTCCCATTCACCATTTTATTCAAGTGAATTTGTACATATATATATATTTATAAATAAAATTAAATTTTCAACACATTGGGGATATTTTAAGTAGGGTGGTCCCAGAGTAAATGCGGTATCGTGGTGACTGAAATGATTCTAGATAAAAGTAGGATAGACAGAGAATGACCACCGACCCCTCTACTCTCCACACTTTTGATGGCCTTGTGCCTAATTTGTTAAAATGTAATTTTATATTTTTGCAAATCAATAATTCAAAGTGTAGTATCTCTTCTGAGACTGCACTCCATCTGTAGTGTCCTCGGTCAGTGAAGGAATGATTCTTCTAGACTGAGGCAATTTACATTTTTGTTCCAATCCAGAGTGCCATATTTTGGGGAGATGCATTTCCCAACATTAAAATCTGGCCTTTGTGTCTAACTCTGCCCTCGTGGAGAAGCAAGTTAATAGGGACACCAACCATAGATGGCAGTCAGAAAGTGTTTCCCTCCATCAATGAAAGAAAAGGAACACAACTGCTACTATGTATGACTTGAGGGCCACAAAACATAATGTCCATTTTACGAGGACACTTCTTCAACATTAAGACAAGTCCGCATGTTACAATATTTTGTGGGTAATATAAAAATCAAATACATGAGCATCCTCTCTCTCATTCTTTCAGTTTCTTCCAGGATGGTGATGGTGGTTAAGTGGATATCGACACGGACTGAAGACTGTGTGTTCCAAGTTCGAATCCAGTCGGTTCCACAGTACTACTTTCACTTAGGGATGTTGGCAATCTTCTCGTGGTCCTTCCTGTAAGTACCCGATGTCTTTCCAGAAAGATTTCTAACTAGAAAAACATCGGGGAAACTAATGCCAACACCAGAATCATCTGATTCACACGAAAGAAGAAGAAGAAAAAGTTTCTCCCAGATCTGACACACGTGATCACATCACTAAAGCTAGCCTTGGCCTCTAACTGAAGACACACAGCAACTCTAAACTACTGAACACACAGCAACAGCATATACACACACTGTTTACTGAACTCACATACACATAAGTTCACACATGTACTATCACAGGTACTACTACAATGAAAAAATATTTACAGCTTATGCCTCTCATTTTTTTCAGTATACGAATCTTTACCTCAAGCCATGATCTTTGAATCCTGAAGGATCGACGAAATTTTGCTGATGATTTACAAAAAAATTATGAATACCGAGTTGGTTTAAATTAGCGTAAGCTCTCCATTAGTCTTGATAGATTACTGAGACTTCAGCGACTTCCCGTTGAATAATTGGCTGATGTGTCAAACAGTCTCTTCTTTGAACATTAGCATTTGGGTTAAGGGTTAGAGTTAGGGATAGGGTTCGAGTACCCACACATTCTTTAAAAAACAATTAGAAGTGTTTTCCTTGCTCTTTTACAGTGTTGATTACAATATGAGGTGTAGAAAGCTGAACAAATTGTAGATCTCATACCAAAGTAGATTCATGATATGTAGATAACAAGTCAAAGATAACATTATCACGCTGACTAAACAAAGGCAAGCATATACACACACACACACACACACACACACACACACACACACACACTGTCTACATAGTCTACTAAACTTACACACTGTCACATGCATATTCGCACTTACAACAGACAAACATGTATACACTACATAGACTAAACAACTTCTTCTAGTATGTACTAAGAAACACTGAATTCTCATTCACTACTAACTTGTTATTTTGGTCGTTCTAATAAGTTTTTAGTTGGTGGAACCGATTTTAGGTTTGTGAGTCGGGTTTAAATCGGGAAGAAAATCAGAATGACGAACTTACTTGGAAGATAAATTCGTCTGGCCGAATCTGACTGAAATAGAAATGTTACATAAGCAAAAAGGGATCAGCATTCTTCCACGAAATAATAACGGCTCAACAACTAAACAGATATGCAGTTTTATTTGCGGGAACACAGGAACAAAATTAAATTTGTACAATAGGTTGATTAATGTTGACAAGACGAAATAAACGTTATCCTGGAGTTCCTCGACTCGTTTACCACAGGCCTGGTAAAGAGAGCAGGATATACATCTTGTCTATTTGAAATTAAGACTGGAACGAAATCGTTCTGATGATCACGTGGGTTAGTTCTCGCGTAAGACGATTTATCGCGTATGAATCTCATTGAGCGTAGGCGTGTTGCTTGTCCATGCGGTGAAGAGGTGATGGTTACATAATCGGTTAGCCGAATCACAATCTCACCGCTGATTAATGTAGACCGATATAAAATAGGTCGCTCATGCAACTGCTACAAATTAATAAAAATTGGCCGATTGCGCAGTATAGTTAACAAAAAAGGGGCTGAAAAAAGCAAAGAACAAATTTACAGCAAATAACTTTTACCAAACACAAAAAAAATTAAATTTACTATCAACTCGCATAGCTTTTCAGTTGTGACACTTTTTTTTTCTAAAATTCTACTCAGTAATGTTTGGTGTACACAGATACTTTTGTCTGATAAATAAGCATATTCACAAGTTTTACTTCCATTTTATTTTGAACTTCCATATTTCACTTGTGCACTGATCTAAATAAGCACCATTATTTGTTCTAAATTTTTTTTCACATCTATTTTTGTTAACTATACTGCACAATCACCAAAATCGATATATTTTTGTATGGATAGACGCCGTCATTTTTTAAATATTGTGTTCCTCGCGACATATTTACATCCCCTGTTTTGCATATCTTTTTTTATTACTTGAATAAATAAAATTGTCAAATCAACAAATGTTTGTTTGTTTTCCTTTGAAAGCTGTCGTTCCAATTCAACTTGTACACTTATATATCACTATAGACCCTTTTTACTTTGGGTTTGAACTGGAATTTATTTTGGCGTATAAAAATCCCCGCACCACATCAAAAACCGACCTCGTGGGGAATCAAGTGAATAGGGACACTTAAAAAAGTTTTCCCACCCTTAACCCAGATCCACTAAGTGTTGGTCAAATCCAATAGAGGACTGTAACAGTCATGAATTTATTTTCAGTCAGCATTTATTTTCTCATGCGGAGAACAGTCACTGTTAGATGATTTGGTCACACTGACCAACCAGCTTGTCAGCCGCAGTAATTTGATTCATCCCCTGAAAGAATACTTCAGCCCCTTTGGGAATTGCGGACGGTCATCAGAGAGTTTCCTGGAAGCAATGAGTAAAGACAACTCCTTTCTCTATTCTGCCTTTATTCATTGGACTCTCAAGCACCAGCTATCTTTGTTCGAAGATATAGTGCTTGTAGACTTTTGACAGTCACCTGAACTTTCTTACTTTCTCCAGTTGGATAATGTCTTAACTGTGCCAACCTATACTCAACAGTGTAGGTAACTTGAAAAAATACCTTTTCGTTGTTGTTCATAAAAAAGGTTTTGTTTTTCTTTCGTGCGACGTTTTCATTGTTATAAATAATATTATAACTAACAGTTGGTCTTAACTATCTATGCTACGATCAAACTTTATAGGATGTCACCATATAAAATCGTAGTAATTTTATTTAAGCAAAAAATATACATTCACAAGCTTTTTTTTTTTTTAATAATTTTTAAAAAACAAAAACTATGATAATAAAGTTCATTATTTGCCTCAGGCATGAAGACCAAATCGTTTTTTTTGGGGGGGGGAGGGGTGATTATCATACAATTTGTCAAATACTTTTGGACTTACTCTACGCTAGGCACTCTAAATAAAATATCACATTCACTCTATGGGTTGATCATACTAAAAAAAAAAAAAAAAATTCCAAGTGCTTTCGTGACAATATTATCGCCGAGGTGACGCGATCTGTATTTTCACTTTCACTTTTGTTGTATTTATTACAAACAACACGCTGTGAATCGGATTTTAATTTTAACAGATAACAAAAGGCGAAACAATTTCAAAACGCAAGCAATTCATTCCTGGTAAAATATACATAAATAAGATCACATAAGAAATTTATTTTCAGACACTTTTTGGGGGGATTGACTTAAAAACCCTTAAAACTAAAGTTTTTTTCCTTCGGTATTTCTAAATCAAGTTTATTAAGTAAGTTTAACAAGCCGGTTTTTATAGATAGGTAGAAAAGAAAAAAGAAAAAGAAATCAAGCAATAATATGATTTAATAATATGTAAAAAAAATGTAGAAGGTAATGCCTGGGGGGATGGTATCATGATGAACGAACATACACTACACTGACACCCAAAGAAGGATGTAATGACTGGGAGGATGGTATCATAATAAACTATTATATACTACACTACCACAGGAAGGAGTAATGCCTGGGCGGGGGTCTCATTTTATTTTATTTTATTTTAATCTCCCTACCACAGCGGTAAGATGTGACACAAGGTCGGAAAGTGGGATTGAAAAGCCAGCGTCCTAGAGGATGAGCATTCTGGTCTACCAAAAAATGCCTGGGCAGCCCCGTCGGCATTCCTCGGTAAGGGCGCCTCAGGCGATTAGCAATAAACTAACCCCTTCTCAAAGGGTGAGAAGGCAAAGCCTGGGAGGGTAGACCTCTTAGAACTGCACAGGACAAACCCTAAGACCGACGGAATCAAAGCGCGAAGGCCAAGACTGTACCGGTCTAAGGGTTGTAGCATCCATTTGAACAGATACCGGCAGCACTTTTACGGAAGACTATTCTGTTTGACTACGATTGAGTCACGTGAGCCAAAATGATGGCGCCGGGGGCTGGGCGGCGGTGGCCGGCGGGTAAAAGTGCCACCCAACAGATACTACACTTTGATCTCAGCCAAAGTCTCATAACAACAGAACATGTACTACACTACTCCTATAGTATTTCAGACTATTGTAAAATAGTCTGAGATAGTATAGTTTCAGATTCGGACAGACGGATACCAAATCTCCATTATTAATAGATAGTACATTCCTATTTCAGTCACGTAAATTATTTAGAGTGAAATGGATTTCGATATTCCTCCCAAAAACTTTTTTTCTCTCCTTAAACCCTGTTTTAATGTTAAAAATATAAATAACATTAAAGTTTCATCGTGCACGTGAAACGTCGAAATGAAAACTCGACCGGGAAAATATAGGCGTCATCTTTATAAACAAGTCGTGAAAAAGGTGCAGCTAAGGAAGCCGATAATTTAAGTTCATAACACTGCAGTTTAACTCGAAAATTGCGAACTTAAGTTGTTCTCCCTTAGTTAGGCTTTTCCCCAGCCTAGATTTAATTTCTGCGTTTTACGTGTACGATGAAACTTTAAATGTGTTTTTGATGTTATCTTCCTTTGCCAAAACATGGTTTGAGTAAAAGTCTGGGAGTAATACTGAAACCCATTTCACTCTAAATAATCTACGTGACTGAAATAGGAATTTATTAATATAATTGTGATACAACTTAACGTGGGTTTGTGTATAATTTCTCGTGTAATTTTAATATTTGCACATTAAATTATTTTTTTAATTTAATACTAGCAGGACTATCCGGCGTTGCCCGGACCAAAAGTGTTACATATTTATATTAAAACTTCTATCTCTCTCTTTCCGGTTCCCTTCTCCCCACTTTTTTTCAGTCTGAGGGCAGTTAACGATATATTTTTTTTTACTATGGGAGATAAATGCTCTGTGCTTTTTTTTTTTGGGGGGGGGGGAGGCACCGTGTCTACTTTTTTTTAGACATTTAAACAATTTGGGCACTTGCCCTAAAAAGTTATAATGGCCCGGAAATGGAGGATCATTTTACGTTAAATTTATATACAAAACTGATCTCCCACTCTAAATTCTAAATTAATTGATTTTTTAAATTATTATTTCTGTCAAGTTTTTTCAGGGTGTTGTTCACATGTAATCGCCTAAAAAAAGTAGAATCTCTCACTTTTTGGGGGGAGGAGGGCGTTCAGCGGAGGATGTTAATCTATAAATTTAACCGAATTTATTTTCCTCAAAATGTAAATATTGTCTTCGAAGAAAAAGACACACGAGGGGAGGGGAGAGAAGCTAACCAGAGAAACAAAACTGAAAGGAACAAAAAATAATCTCCCGGGCAACGCCGAGTAGATACAGCTAGTAAATAATTGATAAATATATGGGACAAGCAGCAGCCGATGTAAAGAGAGCGTCGTCATCATCATTACCACCATCTACAGTTGTTGCGTCAGAGTTGAGATTATCATCATCATCATCATCATCATCATCATCGTCATCATCACCCTTAGAAAGAAGCAATGAAGGCGTCTGGAACAAGTGAAGCCTTCCTCTCTCTCGCCGATGTCTTTGATCGTGGATGTGACAAGAATCGTGAAAGTGAAACTTCGTTTAAAAAGGAAATAATAATAATTAGCGGGAAATAAGGGAGACACATTAAAAAGGGACAGGCGAAGGAAGAAAGGAATACGATTGAAGATAAAGATGGCGATTTCACCTAGCCAGCCACCGTCAAGGGTGGTTCTTATCGCGTGTGGATCTTTCAACCCAGTAACCAACATGCACCTACGAATGTTTGGTAAGTTACTTAATTTATTAATTTTAATTTAGGTACTTATATAGATCCCCCCCCCCCATGGTTGCCAATATTGTTTCCGTGAAATTCCGTAACGAGTTACGACTACAGCCGAAAGGCGACTACACAAAATGAAACTAGGATTCCTGAAACGAAAAGCAGAAAACGTGAAGACACTCGGGCTTGTATCGGAGTAGAGTACGTTTGAAGCCGTTTGCCCCTAAAATCAAATTTATATCGAATTAGTTGTCTCATTTTCAAAACAGTGAAAGAGCAAATTAATACACCGTTAATATACATTTGTTGTCTGACTTTTGCGGAGTTCTTTAAAAAAAAAAAATTATTTTGCAAATATTAATGTTGGGTATACCCTTAATGTTTATTTAACAGTTTTATTTTTGCGTATTATTTTGTGAATACTAATTTGTTTTTAGATTTTTGTTGATTTCTTTATTTTCCACTTTTCCTTTGCAAATAGTAATTAATTAATTAACAAATAATAAAATAAAACAGTGTTTATCAAAAATGTTGCCACCCGGACTTAAGGTTACTGGTTGAGAAGGGAGGGGATTGTTTTGTTTTATAAGAAATGAAGGTAATCAATGATTATCTTAATTTCTTATAAAACAAAACAATTCCCTCCCTTCTCAACCAGTAACCTTAAGTCCGGGTGGCAACATTTTTGATAAACACTGTTTTATGTAGTTTCCCGATCCATGTAATTTTATTGGAAAGACGATATGTGATAGCTTAAACTTGTATTTTTAAAGATTATGACATGCTGAACGTATTGGCGTAAAAATCAATTTATTACGTATGAAATAGTAAACAAAACACTTTTTAAATTTGTAAATTAGTCGACGCACAGTTCTTGCTGGCAATGGACGTTCTGTAAGTTTGATCTAAAAACTTGGAACGGAGACTGGTTCACAAATGAGTATGTAAAGCAAAATAAATTGTTTTTGACTAATTTCCAAACGGTATTTCCTTTTAAATAAACGATGTCGGTAATAGGGTCATTTATAACGACAGCTAACAGAACGAAAAAGGGGTAAAAAAACAAAACTAATAGGCAACAAATAAATGTTACCAAAGGCAAGACAAGTTACTCTTCTGGATAAGTTTATTTGTGTTTTAACTTATTTTAAAGAGTTTTTTGCTCAAAACAAACCTGGTTTCCACCTGTTCAGTTAGAACGAAAAACAAAATGGCTGAAATTACAGAGTTTCGATAATCGCTCAAAAAACGAAAATCAAGCAAAATACTGGTAGAACATTACATTTTCCCACAATTGGTGACATTTATTGGATGTGTTTCTAACACTATTTTGTTTATTTTTCGATTTTTCACCAATTAGCAAGGATGCTCGTGCTGGCTCATGAACAGTCATTTTTTTCTTCCGTTTTAACTGAACAGGTTGACACCAGGTTTGTTTCGCATTGTTTCTTTCATCATTTGTCCATCAGTTTCACTTCAGCAATCACCGCAATACCACATTTACTCTATGGGCTACCCTCCTTAAAATATCCCCAATCGTTTTAATTGGATTTAATTTACAAAATGATCTATGTCTATAAACTCAGCCCGAAGGCTTATATGTGATTTTTCACGTAAAGAACGTTCTCGACGCCAGACATTGTTTTGTTTTGCCTTTAAGTCGACCTTTAAATACATTACAATCGATTCTTCTGCGTTGTTCAAAATAATAATAATGTCAGCAGGAAGACCTGGCGTTGCCCGGGATTGAATGAGGACATCTATGCCCTTCTGTGGCCAGCCCATACTATCATTTTACTATTTTATTGATATACTAGCTGTATTAACCCGTCCTACAGAAAAATAATTTAACATATATCACGGTTGTGTTTTTTTTTTTTTTTGAAATAGTGTTTTAAAAAAATCGTTTAAGTTTTTTCTAATTCTATTTTTTATTTTAAAATTTCTTAACTTACTTTTACTTATTTGCATATCCTATAGAGCTTCACCACTACCTTGAAAACAAAAAATTCCGCCACTTATCATGGCCTTCAGCCAGTCTTTCAACTGTCAGGAACGGTATGCTAGTCTCAACCCTTATCTGGTCGGCTCATCTCTTTAGTGGTCGCCCTCTTCATCTTAATAACAAAAAATAATTCAATGTGTATTCACCAAAAAGTTACGTATAGATGAGAAACAGACACACACACGAAATCTTGTCTGATAGACACCAAGAAAAAGAAGAATTAACATATAGGATTGACATTTGTCTCAATCCTATCAAGTTGATTGACCGACGGCATGGCGAGAAAAACAAGCCATGCCACCAAATTCTAGCTGAAAACAAAATCAGAATTTTGTTTTTAAAAAGCGGCTCCCAGCATCAACTTGGCAAAAATAACTAAAATAAAAAAAAAAATGGCTGTCACGTGGGTTTCTCCCAAATACGTCCGCACAACCAATGGTCATAAAATATAAAAGCAAACCGCCGCGACAAAATCTCTCTTTCTTTCCTTCAACGCTTAACACGAGGACACCTCAAGATTCTCTTTGCCTTTATGGGCGAGGGGCGCCTTAGGAGGCGGGCGGCTATTATTCAACTCACACACACACATCAAGGCATATACTCCCTATCATTCTTCAACTCATGCACATTCATACAACCACGAACAAAAGGTGACACGCACATTCATACATTCTGCATGCTAACGCAAAGCTTCACACATGGCTACACTTTCGCACACACTCCTAAATTACAGGTATAAATATTTCATTCACTCACACACGCATAAACAGTCGTATATTTAGGTACGCCGATAAATCTCAACTCACGTGCTAGCACACACATTCGTACAACTACGCACTCATAAATTACAAGCATAAACATTTCATTACTTTCCTAATTAATAGCTTGTATATTGTGTATTTATAAATAGTGTTGGTTTAAATAATATTTCCTTACGTTCCTTCAATGCTTAACACGAGGACAACTGAAGATTCTCTTCGCCTTTATGCGCGAGGGGCACCTTGGGAGGTGGGCGACTACTCTACTATTCAACTCACACACACACATCAAGGCATACACTCTCTATCATTCTTCAAATCACGCACGCAACCACATACTCACGCACATTCATACAACCACGAACAAAAGGCGACACGCACATTCATACATTTCTGCGTGCTAACGCAAAGCTTCACACATGGTTCCCCTTTCGCACACACTCTTGTGCTGTTATAGATGACGCGCCTGATTTCCGTGATTTCGCGTCGGCAACGATCGGGCAGGTCGCGGAAGGACCCGAGAGTTGCCGAGACGAAAACGCCAAGCGTTAATGGAAGACTTGCAGGCGATAATATAAGACGAATAAATTCAAAGAAAAAATGCATAGATAAAAAGATAAAAACCGAACAAACTTTAGGGTGGGGAATCAAATGAACCATTTTCAATCAAATGTGTAGAAAGAATTTTTTATTTTTTGAGGGGGGGATTTTGTCAATGTTTTCTTTTTCATTTGTTTTGCTGTTTTTCTTTTTTTACTTCTTTACTAACATAAAACAAAGAAAGAAAGAAAATGGGTTAGGTTTAGGGTTTAGGTTGGGTTTAGGGTTAGGGTTCCTGTTAGGGTTAGAACTCCCGTTCTTAGCGATAGCCAAGCCCTGCATTCAAACTGCCAAGCTCTAACTGAAAGACTGGCAGACGCTAATATAAGACGAATATCCTATATTTCTACAAAGTCATCATCCGCCCATGCATGGAGTATTGTTGTCACATCTGGGCTGGTGTACCATCCACTAGTCTTTCTCTCCTAGACAAGGGCCAAAAAAAAGTCGCTAATCTAATAGGTCCCTCACTATTCACCAAGTTCCAGCTCCTGTCCCATCGCCGCAATGTTGCATCCTTGTGCTTGTTTTACAAGTACTTCAATGGAACGTGCTCCGATGAACTTGCTGCTCTGGTGCCCTCTCGACGTAAATACACTCTACCAACCCAACAATCAGCTAAATCCCATGCATTCACTGTGGAGGTCCCCAAATGCTGGAGATCCTTCTACTTTGATAGGTTCTTTCCTCGTGCTGCTGGCCTTTGGAACTCCCTCCCTGCTGTCTGTTTTCCCGACTCTACTGACATGCAGAAATTTAAAACTAATGTGAACAAGCATCTTGCTGCACAGCTCCAAATTTAGGATGACCCCCAAAACTTTCACCCTAATTCTTAGTAGCCCTTTTTACGGTGAACTATGTTAAAAAAAACTAAAACAAAAAATCCCAGTAGTGTTCCCTGGAGTCTGAGTAACAACAAATCTTCCCAGATTTCCAGTATTTTTCATCTCTTTCGTTAACTATTGTAAAATAATTTTGTGTTATCGCAACAGCCACTTACCATTGATTTCTTGCTGGCAGCGATCATTGGTCTTTACTGGGGATTGTGTGGCAGTAAGCTTCCCCATGGCCCCAGTACTCTCTGCACCTTTCCAGTACAGGTCCTGTTAGTCTTTCCATCCTCCTTGATCCTTCATGACTATTTTGTATGGTATCAGCCAAGGCTGGTGCCATCACATTGTTTGTGTTTTTTTGGGGGGCGGGTTAGTTTATGAGATTTCTTGCAGTTTCAGTTCCCTTAGGTTCATGTGCTGGTGTTCTTTTTGTTTTATTTCTATTGCCACTTCCATGTGATTGGTTAGCGTTTGTAGTTGATGTGAGTTGGTTTCCGCATCTAAGGATTTTCCTTAAGATTTCAGCTATTTTCATCATTGCCGTCCATTGTATAGTCTCAGTCTTCCCTTTGATTCCAATTTCTCCCAGTCTTTTTTCCAGACTTTTGGGACTATTCCTAGTGCTCCTATGATTATTGGTATTATATTGACTCTCTTCATGTTCCATATCCCTTTCAGTTCTCTGGCAAATGTTTATCTATTTTTTTTTGTCGCCTTGATCTTTAAAACCCTGTGGTTTGCAATGATAGTAAAATTTACAACTGGCGTTTTTTTAGGTAAAGCCTAATTATTTTTTTTAATTTCCAGGTATTTACAGGCCACTGAGGTGTATTCGCACAAAAAGAAAGAAAAAATCGAATTTCATTTTTCCAATTTAGCGGTTTTTATTCCTGAGAATTATTTTTCCACATTCAGTTTTTTTAGCATTTAAACAATAAATTGTGGGTGTTTTTCATTTTTTGGTTAAAATTGCAGTCATCCAAATTATTTACAGTGGCTTAAACTATGTTTTATAAAATAAAATTGCAGTCATCCAAATTATTTACAGTGGCTTAAACTATGTTTTATAAAGAAAACAAAAACAACAATAAAACATTTAAAACACTATGTTACAGCAAGTTTCATCATACACATGAAACGCCGAAATGAAAACTTGCCAGGAAAAAAGTAATCGCCATCTTTATAAACAAATTTAGAATGAAGCTAATGGTGATAACTCAAGATTGTAATTTTATAGTTAAGAACCGTCTTTTTGTTTTTTAAAGAGTAAATACAAAAGCAAACATTTTTTTATAATTTGTTTGGTTGAAAATTTTTCAACCAAAAGATGGTAAAATAATGTTTCAATTCTAACAAAAAGATTATTTTGTTTTAAAATGAAAAAAAAAAATTCTGGGTTTTAGAATAAACTTTTTGGTAAGTAAGTAAGTACAAATTACCCCCCCCCCCATCCCCACCCTGATCATGCACATTTACACTTCCTGATTTAGTGTCATATTTAAAAATAACTTTGTGGTTAGTGACTCCCCTCCATATTTCCATTTATAAACAAGTTCATGTGTCATGTGGTTGTTCTCCACACCCAAGCTGACCAGTTCTGTTAATGTTCCCCTATACCTCTTGGTAACCACTATTCGCCCATGCATAGAGTATCTGGGCTGGTGCACCAACCATTAGTCCCTCCTTCTTAGACAGGGTCCGAAAAAGAGTTTCTAACCGAATAGGTACCACACTGTCTACCAAGTTCCAGCCCCTATTCCATCGCCACAATGTTGCATACCTGTGCTTATTTTACAAGGGATTTCAATGGAATGTGTTCCAACGAACTTGCTGCACTTGTGCCCCCTTAACGTAAATACCACCGACTAACCCGACAAGCAATAAAATCAAACTCCTTCACTGTAGAGGTCCTCAGATACTGGAAGGCTTTCTACTTTAGTTTCTTTCCTTGAAATGCTTGCCTTTGGAATTACCTCCCTGTTGCCCCGACGGTATCAACATGCAGAAATCTAAATGTAATGTGAACAAGTATTTTGCTGCACAGCTCCCTACTTAGGATGCTCCTATAAATCTGACCCCTAATTGACAGTAGTCTCTTATGTTTATTTACCTCCTCTCCAGGAGGTTAGGCACAAGGCCAGTTGTATCTTACTCCCACAAGGTAAGATGTGACCCAAAGTCGGGTCGGGAAAGTGGGACTTGAAAAGCCAGCAGCCGAGAAGGTGAGAACTCTGGCCATTAAAAATTGCCTGGGCAGCCCCGTCGGCATTCCCCGGTAGGGGCACCTCAGGCAGTAAGCAATAAACTTACTCCTCCCCAAAGAGGGGAGGCAAAGTCTGGGATGGTGGACCCCCTAGAACTGCACAGGACAAACCCACAGGCCGGTGGAATCAAGCCCCGAAGGACAAGACGACACCGGTCTATAGGTTGTAGTATCCATCGGAACAGATACTACACTTTCTTTCTAGTCAAAGTGCCAGGTATGAATGGAAGTAAAAAAAACAAACGTCTTTTCATATATCCATGGAGGGAATTTAAAAAAAAAACTAAAAATAGGGAAAGTATGACCTCTGACGATGGAAACTATGTGCTCACTACTTTATGTCGAACTCTGGAGTCTGTACGGAATTTTGAATGGAACTCCTGTGGATTAAATAAAGGGTTTCATTCAAAATTCCATACAGATTCCCGACTTCAACATAAAGATGCTCAAGTTCAACTATATGCACCTGAAAAAGGTTGGTTTTTACATCAGCCGAAACGTTGTGAGAATAACATCAAAGATGAGAGCAGTTGTCCGAATAATCCAAAAAAATACAAATTATCAATCCTCATCTCAAAAAGTCCGAAACAAAGATATGGTTATCTTAATTTTCTAAGAAAAATCAGTTACTATCCTTAAGAAGTGTTTTAAGCATATTTTGTTTTATAAAAAATAATCGCTGGTTGAGATGAGAGGTTATTTTATTCCACAGCTCTTTATTTAGTAGTAGTCCCTAACGAATGATGTAGGAAATTAATGCCAAGTACAATTACACATTTACTTACAGTTGACAATATATAAAAAACCATAAACATAACATTATACAAAACATTAATGACATTAGTTTTTACTCATGTATAGCGGCAGTTCTCTACTATATAGGTAGGTTATAAATATTTTAACAAATCAGATATTATTCATTCTGCAGTATTTCAACTACCGATAAGAGTATACAGTTTTTATACCCTGTGTCACCATCGTCGTAGTGAACCAGGTCCTTTTCGTTTGTTTATACAAAACATGTGGACGTGAATATTCAATTTTTAACAGGATTTATTTAAAAGGACAGAAACAGAAAACAGGTTGACTTCGTATGCATGAGAAAGAGAGAGAGAGAGAGAGAGAGAGAGAGATTTTACTACATCAGTTACCCGATGCATGCTGTCCCCATTTTTTGGGCAGCATGCAAAAAACATGTCTTTCCATCGTTCAAGTCTTGCTGACTAAGAGATTGAGAGGAGTCTCACCGGAAGTCACATAATTTGCATATCTTCCACCCGGTGTCACTCTCTAACTCCTAAACTTTTCCATGAACACAACTATGTAACAGTCTGACGCTGTTGAATTTCTTTTACTCTCTAACCCTTTTAGGATTTTTTTGTGAATTTGTTTCCCTGCACTCTTTAATACCCATCTACAGTTACATACCTAAAACCGGAGCTACTAAACCTGACAATGATATGGGACAAAAGGGAGAAAGTAGCATCACTAGTTGAAGTCAGTGCCCCTAATGATGCTGGCTTAAATCGAGCGGAGCTGGAGAAGATAACAGAATACTAAGTTCTTATGTTCGACATGAAAAAAACCCTCAAATCTTAGGAAGATCTCCATCATTCCAATAATTATCAGAGCAACCGGCTCATGAAAAAGAATTCCAAAAACTATCTGGCGAATATACCCGGTGAACCAAGTGCAAGAGAGATACAAACAATTGCGCTTTAAGGGACGGTTAGAATCTTAAAAAGATCTCTCGGTTGAAGTCTCTGAAATAGCGCGTGAATGTCATCCTCAGCAAAAACAAAAAGATAATAAAATTGAAAACCGACCTCCTACTTAACTATGAAGGGACAGTAGGTAATTTGGATTTTATTGGATCATAGTTGAGTATGCCTGTTAGGGCGAGAATATTTTATTGTTTCACTAAAAGGCTAATACAAATTGGATAACATTTTACAGTTGAATCTATTCAGTAATGTACTCATGTCTCTAGGAAAGGTATGAACCAATGACCCTCCTCATGTTATGTTAAAATAGCAGTACATCTTCAGTTGAATTGTATTTGATTACTAATCTGAATGGTAATCTCTAAAAAAGGCCACCATGGAATCGTTTATAAAATTCACAATTCTTTCTGCAATCCAACCATATTTAGTACAACTTGACTTCAGTCAATGCCTGACTTGTCCACCAAGTTTCAGTCGTGAATGTCCAACATTTTGTTAACATAAGGTAATATTGCTTGTTTACTATTATAAAATATTGTAAAATTACTTTTAGATGTGGATAAATCGTAAGGAGTATTTTAGATTAAAGATTTAATTAAAATTAAACTTCAGTCTGTGCCCGACTTGTCCACCAAGTTTCAGTCGTGAATGCCCAACAGTCTTTGATTTATCGCCATTCAATTTCAGTCATGATTAATACTAAGCACTACCTAGTGTTCGTTAAGAAGTTTAGGACAGACAAGAGGTTAGGGTTAGGGATCAACAGTGCTTTCAACAGGATGGGACAACTCTCCACACTTCAAATTGGAATGGTTGCAGGGGAACACTTTGCTGATCGTCTCATCAGTAGGAGGTGTGATGCTGAATTGACTTCACACTTGTTGGATCCCCCTCGCCTGATTTTCATCTGTTAGTTTATCTGAAAGATAATGTCAAACAAAACAATCCCAGACTATTCCTTAACTAAAAAGGGCCATCATAGTCAAAATCAGGACAGAGAATGTTAGTTCACTTGTTATATAAATCCAATCATGGGCACACGTCTGTGTATCAAAACTGCCTTCTTTGTTTTTCCAGCCAATAACCAACAACAACAACAAGCAAGGGAGATCACTCTAAAAACTTATCACAAAGGAACAGAACTCTTATATCTCAATACAAGGGAGATAACTTAACAGAGACGATTGTGAATTTTATTAACGTTTTCATGGGTGTCACTCAGTATATTTGCCGTTTTTTCCTCTTTTTTATGTCCCTTAAACCTTGATCCAAATATGTATTTTACACTGTAAGTTTCTAGGCCTCAATTTTCGCATTAGTTTTAGAAGACATTAGTGTTAGGAACAGCACCAACTCTCACATGATTGATCGGAATATTTATATAGCATTCATTTTTACCACTTATCACTAACAACTCCTCCAAAGTTAATTATCTATGCAAAGCTTTTGTTGTTAATGTTTTTTTTTGTCTTTTTTTTTACCCAGGTTGGGAAACCTACATTGATTTACATTTATTTTCGCCACTCTACATTACCGTTACTAGCGTCTACCCACTTTATCTCTGTTTCATATCAGATTTGATTGGTTCATTTTCATTTCATGAGACAAGAATCAATCATGGCTGACAATGAAAGGACGAAACTAATTATTGGTCTGGAAAAGAATAAAGAACACAGATAATATACAAGAATATCATAAAATATTATTACCTTTGAAGCTGGAAGATATATTAATTATTTAGACATATATTATACGGACCAATGAAACTAATATATGTTAATTAATATATACTATAACATAATTAAAGATATACTATAACATAGTTAACTAATTAATTAGGGAGAGGAAAATTAATGTTCTTTACTAACTCAAGATTTGAGAGGCAGAGGAGAATCTTGATTGAACACTCGGATATCTATGTATCTCATATAGAAATAAAGTGTTAGCCCCAGAAAGGGGACCCTTGATTTCTGAGAACTTACTGAAGTAAAAAGATAAGAAAATTAAAAACCGACCTCTTACTTAACTATAAAATGAACAACAGGTAATTTGGATTTTATTGGATCATAGTTTAGTATGCCTGTTAGAGCAGGGATTTTTTCTTGTTTCAGTAAAAGGCTATTGCAAATTGGATAACATTTTACAGTTGAATTTATTCATTAATGTACTCATGTCTCTAGGAAAGGTATGAACCAATGACCCTCCTCATGTTATCATTAAAATAGCAGTACATCTTCAGTCGAATTGTATTTGATCAATAATTTTTAAGATATCTTGTATGTATGTGTGTGCTATGAAAATATACTTATGGCAAGAAAAGTACAGAGAAGACATTGTGCTTCATTCCCTAGGGAAATCTTCAGGCTAATTGCCTTTGGGAATATAACAAGCGTCTCTGTGTAGCTTACTTGCTATAAGCATATTTTCATACTATTACTAAGCTCTACTGATGTGTTGAACGCTGTTGAAGCAAACATTGAAAAAATATATGTACGTAATATATTATATTATTTTTTCATATGCGGTGCCGCTCAGAGCGCTCTTTCTTGCTTTCAGAGTAAAAATCGACTTTGAAATTTAATCCGGGGGGGGGGGGGGGGCACTGTCTTCTTCTTTTCCCTGCAGCCTCTTTCTCAAAAAAACAAACTTTGCTAGTCTTTTTCTACTCTATCTTTATTTTCATGGTAAGTGCTCGACCGAGCTCCAATCTCTGGTTCCCCTCTCTTGTAAAACATTCACAGCAAGAACTCGTCTAGTTACCACCACTGCAAAAAACTTTACAGTTTTCCTCTGTGTATCTAAAATCAAACGTAACTTTGAGGAACATAGGTTTCTTTCCAAGAACCTCTCATCTGTGGAACACAGTACCATAGGACTGCTTCCCTGCTGACTACACCATCCAATTGTTGATCTCAGGTCGTCAGGCTTGGTTGGTCTTTGTGACGAACACAGTGGTCAAGGATGGATGGAGCTGGCTCAAGCCACTTTGGATGAATGATGTTTCAAGTAAATGTAGTAAGTAGTAAGACTAAAAACAGGGTCTTCTTGAAATCCAACTTATCGAGTCGTCCTCTTTTAAGTAATCAAATCCTGCCAATTCCATCCATCGTTTCCAATCATCTCATAGTATTATTCATCATCCAACTGATAATCTCATTAACCCTTATCCTCGAGTGGTGTTTGGCCTTATTAAGTGGTGACTTTTTAGTATAAAAACTATTTTTTATTTTTGTAAAATCTCTCTCTCTCTCTCTCTCTCTCTCTCTCTCTATATATATATATATATATATATATATATATATATATATATATATATATATAGCATTAAGATAAAGTGAAATAATAAAATAAGGTGCGAATCAACTTTTATTACAATTCAAAGTTCAAGCAAAGTACTTTAAAGTCCTTAACTCATGAGTTTTCAAAGAAAATCTTCTCCTCAGAGGACCATTACCGCAATGACATTACTGCAGATAATAAAATTAAACTTTGAAAATATATAAAAAAATATATAAAATACATAAAAGTATATAACACATCAAATATATCGGCCCAAAACACACTTTTTTGTTAAACTTATACAGTTCATCCAAGTCATAAAGTTTAAACCAGCTTCAAGAAAGATGTCGAAGAGGTTGATTAAAAAACAATCCAGGTGGTGAATGGTAGTCCAAAAACGAAAAAGTTATCCAGGCGGGAAATTTGTTTACTATCGATGCAGTAGATGACAGTGAAAGGTGTATTCAAGGTGTATGCAAATTTATATATATATATATATATATATATATATCATCATTATCATCATCAGGGTCTTTTCATTTCACTCCTGGTGGAGGAACCCCTCTCTGGTTTCTTTCCACCTTGTTTCATCCATGGCTAGGCGTGGCCAAGTAAGACCTAGTTTACTATCAAAGTCGTACCTCCACCGGGTTTTTGCCCTTCCTCGAGATCTTTCCATGGCATCAGGGTCCGTTCTGTCGCTGTATATGTCCACCTGTTGTCTGTATATCTTGAAAGGTGACCTGTCCATCTATGTTTTGTCATTCGTATAGTAGTGATGGTGTCATTTACTCCAGTTTGCTGTCTGATCCAGGTGTTTCTTTTTCTATCATGTAAACTGATGCCAAGAATGCATTCCATTTTGTACTGTGCCACTCTTAGCTTTTCCATCGCTGCATTATTAAGTGCCCATGTTTCACCACCATATGTCATAACAGGTATGATGTATTCATTGAACACATTTTGCTTAATGTTCATCGTGGACTTTCTACTCTTCATGATGTTGTCTACTTTGGAAAAGGCTGTCCATCCAAGTGCAATTCACTGATATCAGCGTCACTTCTAACCATTATCCCTAGGTAGATGTAGTTCCTCGACATTTTCACCTTTCACTATGACTATGTTTGGTTAGTGGGAGATTAGAGGTTGAAGAAAGTCTGGCATAGTAGACCAACTATAGGTCCCTTTTGTTTGGATTTGAAACTGACGGTACCGATGTTGTTCTGATCTTCTGTAATGCACATATAAATAAATAAATGAATATATATAAATATATATATATATATGCAAACATTGTTAAAAATAACAGAATTCCTCTGTTTAATTATACCTTTTTTATTTTTTCAATTTTTCTGATGGTCATTTTTGTATTAAAATAAAAACAATAGATACGTGTCCCATAGGTTTCAGGAACGTTTTTGATTTTTTGTCGAATAATCCTCAGGTGTCAAAAGCAAATGAACAAAAAAGCTGGAGAAAAGAAGAGAATTTCTAAGAAGATGGCGGGGAAACGCTCAGAGAACGTTTTCGCCTTGTTCCAGGAAAGACGCTGACAATTTAAATTCAGTGATCCCAGAGTGGCAGCACAACATAAAATCGCATTACGTCAAGCAGTTTAAAATGTTGCCAATGGTTTCATACGTGATGTTATTAATTGTAGGTTGTTGCGGTTTTTATGTAGATAGCTTCCAGTATTTATAATAAAAATTATATAATTAAACAGACTAACTCTGTTATCTTTAACAATGTTTACATAAGTGAAAAAATGCTGCCTAAATATATATATATATATATATATATATATATATATATATATATATTTGCTGACATTGGATTTGAAGATTAGCATGTTGAAGCCTGTAGAGAAACAGTCCCGTGGTAATGTGTTCCACAGATAGGAATTTCTTGGAAAGAAACTCTGTTCATGGAAATTCGCTTTGATTTTAGGTTCACAGAGGAAGAAAGTTAAATTCTTTGCAGTGGTGGTAAGTATATGAGTTCTTGCTGTGAATGTTTTACAGAGGAGGGAGGGTTGGAGCTCAGTTTAGTACCTGCGATAGAAATAAAGATTGAGTAGAGAAAGACAAGTGACATTACGTCTGTGAGAAGAGGACTGTTGAGAACAGAAAAGCGAACTACACTTTTTTAGTGTATACAACATGTTGGAAGGATAAAAAGTTAGAAACTGCTAGTCAGACTCAAATATCGACTTGTCAGATGCATTGCTATTTAGGTCTAATATGGAAAATCCGATGAGATAACTTCATATATTAGATAGATGGAATATGTATAATGATGAAGGATATTACTAAATTTGTATTGTTTGTAATAAATTTGATAGTATATATTGCATATAATAATACAAGTAGACCAATAATACTAATACTAATAATAATGTAGATTGGAAAAGAATATTTGAGAAAAACAAGAAAGCTCTTAGAAACAAAATTATATAGCAAAATCCATGTAAAATTAATAAAGACCTGGGCAGTATCACTAATAAGATACTCTGGACCATTTATAAGCTGGACTACCGAAGAACTCAGGCACCTTGACCAGAAGACAAGAAAATTAATAACCATGCACAATGTACTATATCCAAAAGACGATACGGACAGAGTCTACGTGAAAGGGGAAGAGGACTGGTAAGTATAGAAGACTGTGTAGAAGACACAAAAAATAGAGCTGGAGAAATACATAACCCAGAACATAGAAAGGCTGATCAGCGCAGCAAGAAACACCATCCCAATGAACAACTCAAGAAGCACCAAAACCAGAAACAAAAAGACAAGAAAAGAAAAGTGTGAAGAAAAACAACTACATAGACGTTTCATAAGAATGACACGAGAAAAGACACACGAAAATAGCTGGGCATGGCTAAAAAAAGACACCTGAACAGAGAAACGGAATCCCTACTGACAACTGCGCTGAACAATGCAATAAGGACAAACTACATTAAAGCTAAAATAGATAAAACCCAAGAAAACAGTAAATTTAGACTGTGGGAACAAAGAGGCGAAACAGTAAATCACATAATAAGTGGATGCAGCAAACTAGCCCAAAAGAATACAAGAACATACATGACTGTGTGGGGAAAGTAGTACACTGGGAACTATGCAAACGACTGCATTTCGAACACGTGGACAAATTGTACAAACATAAACCAGAGACAGCACTGGAAAACAAAAATCACAAAATCTTCTGGGACATCAAGGTGAAAACAGATAAACTTATACAAGCAAGGAGACTGGATGTCTTAACAGTCAACAAGAAGAAAAAATCCTGCCAAATCATAGATTTTGCCGTCCCAGTGGAGATCAAGGAAACAGAAAGACAAAGCAAATACATGGAACTTGTTAGAGAATTGAAAGTAATATGGAGCTTTAAAAAGTTAATATAATACAAATAATCGTAGGAGCACTAGGAACAGTCCCCAAAAACCTGGAAACAAGACTGGGAGAAATTGGAATCAAAGAGAAGACTGAGATCATACAATGGATGACAATGATGAAAACAGCTGAAATAGTAAGGAAAATTATTGAATGCAGAAACCAACCCACATAAGCTATGAAGACTAATCAGTCACATGCAAGTTGCAGTAGGAAAAAAAAAAACACAGAAAGAACACCACCACAAGAATTACGGAACATAAACTGCAAGAAATTTCATATAATTATTTTATGAAATTTATTGCAGTTTATGTTCCTTGATTCTTGTGGTGATGTTATTGCTTATTGCCACCCAAATCCCAGAGAAGATCAATGGTTGTTACCAGCAAGAAATGAATGGTAGGCGACTATTGCGATAATGAAAAATCATTTGCCATTTTATTAAAAGAAGTAGAGAGTACTGGAAATTTTGGTAGACTTGTTGTCAGTCAGATTCCAGAGAACACCACCGGTTATGGTCAGTGAGCAATCATTGATGATGACCTGTGTGAAAACTCCTAATGATGATGATGATGATGATGATTATGACGACGACGTAGTAGTAGTAGTAGTAGTATTTTTTTCTTTTCTTTTTTATATGAAATATTGGTATGCCATGGTTTTCGATCAAATATTCTCGTCAGAGACAAATGTCTTAAAAACAAAATAAACTTGGCAAGTTGATGGAACATTATAATCCATATAAACTATTACTCTCTCTGGTCAGAACAATTGGAATTTTTCCCATTAGTTGGAAAGAGTTGATGCATATAACTTTTGCCATTCATTAGGTTAGGTGTAGAGGGAAAAATAAATAGGTTCAATCCCGGCTTGGAGCAAATGCCTGTCTAGCTACACTGACGAGCTGTGATACAGCTATATAGCCAGCGTGGGTGACTATATGTATATATACACTGGGTGCAAATATCCCAAGATATTTTGTTACACATATACACGTTCAATGTTTATTATAATTATTATACAATCACAACTATCAAAGAAATGAAATTCCTTAAAATCCTTGACAATTTTGGAATTCTTTTAAAATATGGAATTCTTGCAGTTTTATACATTTTTAGAATATACTAGCTGGTCCTGCCAGCTCACTATCGTTTTGCAAAGTTTGCTACTTGAAATACTTGAAACATTAATTCAAAATAATAAACATTTCATTCATAACTTTGTTGTAAACCCGAAACAAAATCTTTCTCATTTATTCATATAGCTAAGTAAGCATTAACATTTTGGTAATTTCGGTACAAATTTATTCATCTTTTTAATGTGACTGTGAAGTAAGTAAACGAAAGAAGAAATCAATTTGTCTTTTCACTTGCAATTTAGAAAGAGATCACAACTTGTTGAAAATCAAATGGGTCCCTCTGAAGTGGGTCCCTCTGAAATGAAAGGAACATTTGAAAACCTTGTAAATATTTGTCTTGGAATTAAAACTATATTGCAAAATAGAATTATTTGTTATATTAAAATCAAACCAATCATTGAACAAAAAAACAATAACAAATTATTGTTAATTAATAAAATGTCCTTTTTGAAAACCAATATGCAAATTAACGACTGATATTGCATATATATAAGTAGTGTATAAAAAAGATGGCGCGTTTTTTGTGTCAAGTTTAATGAACTTTTACTTGCCAGTTGGGGATCTTCTGGTCCTGCTTTGTTGGACTGAGTTATGAGTCGGTTCAGTGTCAGGGGGTCAACCCTTCTAGGCTTTGCCTTCTCTTTGCGAAGGGGTTAGTTTATTGTTAATCACCTGAAGCGCCCCTACCGAGTAATGCTGATGGGGCTGCTCAGGCATTATTTGCGCTAATCCTGGTTCGTTGACTTTCCAAATCCATACCTAACCTTGAAGCTAACATCCTAGGAGGTAAATAAAGTAAAGTTGAAATAAGGCATTTTGACTTTACCGTTAGTGTGAGAAATGGGCCCATCTTTCACATTTTTTCATGTAGATTAATGATGTTTCGAAAAGATTTAGGCAATAATTATTATGCATTTCACTTATTAGGATTCAATATATAATTAAACTTTTGAACACATTAGGTTCAAACATAACATTACTTTTGAAATTATTCATGATCAAATTGTTACACTGAATCAAGATTTTACAATGAACATATAAAAGCGAACAAAACCTTGATTCAGAGTTCCATTAAATTTAATCCAGCGATTAGACACTTTTTCTTAACAACGTGAACATCACAAAAATTGTTTTCAACTTAATTCCCAACTTAAATAATTTTATTTTTTTAACTAATTTACTACATCAAAAGAAACCTTCATAAAAATACTAGAATACCTGTCTGAGGGCGGGTAAAATTAATTCCATTGAATAGAAAAGTTTTGCACCACTTTTATGCTCCCTTACAAAGATTAAAATCAAGATATAATGATACTAATCTTTATGTTTAGAATTCTTTTTCCAATTTTGATCAACATCCATTACATGATTTTGATTCTAGAAAATATCTAAAATCAAAAACTTAAGCTGAATGGATCTTAGGGAAAAATTGAAATTTAGGAAATCCTGCTTAACTACTGTCTAATGACTGAATCAAATTTAATGTAAAGATAAAATATTTGAATTTTCAAATTGGAGGTTGTGTCCATATTATGCCCCCTAAAAACCCTTAAAATACTCCAAAGAAACTGAAATTTAGGGAATATTTATTAATAATACCTATTGTTAAAATTTCACAAAAATCTGAGGTATCTGAATTTTCATGAAAGGTTCCCAACTTCGCTTTACTTCCTTCGTATAAAACTAAATTAAACTAAATATATCCCACATTACAACTTTTTATGTCTAACAGCTGTGTACCAAAATTCACAATGATCAGTTAATTAGTTTATGAGTGAATCATATACATAGAAATATGTAAACATATACACATACGTTACTATATAATGTATTTTATGTAATTGTTTTTATTGGTGATTGTAGTGTTTGGAAATATGTACAGTTTTTATCACCTAAATATTTAATATATTTTATGTAATTGTTTTTTTTTTATTGGTGATGGTAGCGTTTGTTAGTTTGCTTACTACTATTTCGATTGTTCACTCCCTAAGTGATACAGATTAATGCGGAAGATTGCATTATTAGTCGCCCTTAACTTTATAGGACATATTTTTTGATTATATATATATATATATATATATATATATATTAATTTGATACCTTACTATATAGATAGAGATAAACCATAAGTTTCTCCCTTTGCAAATGCATTTCAAGTCTGATAATTACACTAGCATGAAACTGAAAGTCACTGGATGAGTTCATTTAGTTAATTATCTCATTTCATTTATTACCAAGCTCTGTTATAGTAGTATTGAGCACTATTCTTTAGTAATCACCATTTGCCATTTTTCGTTTTCATCAATTAATACAGTTGGATTGGTTTAGTGTATTAGTCCCTCGAGGGAAGATTTAGACACAAAATCAGCCCTTCAAAAATGGGCACTCAGGATTGTGACAAAAATAAAATGTACCTCAGTCTAGAAGGATTTCTCCTTCACTGACTGAGGACAGAACAGATAAAGTGTCATATCAAAACAGGAACTACACTTTGGTGAATTAGCCTATTTTTCATTCAAAAACTGAGGATTTTTAAATTCCACTTCGAGCTGGGATCAAAGTGTAGTATCTGTTCTATCCTCTGTCAGAGGAGGAAAAATCCATCTTGACTGAGGTAATTTTTATGTTTCTTCCATCCAGATTTCCCGTGTTTGGATATCCCCTACATAAAAACGACCTTGTGTCAAACTTTGCCCCTGTGAGGCGGCACTTAAATAAGGACTCATCTTCGAAGTATTCATAAAACTCCACTTCCTCCTCCTCCTCTTCCTCCCCCACCTCCCTCTCCTCCTCCTCCTCCTCCTCATCATCATCATCATCAGTTTAACGTTTGTTTTATATGATGACATGCAGTGGACCGCTTTAAAAAATTGACTTCCAACCTTTATTTATCCCTCTTTCCCACAGATCCATTTTTATCACTTCTTCCCATCTTTTCCTTGGCCTTCCCCTGTGAACTGAACCTGCTGCCTCAACTGTTCTATATCTACTAATCCTAAGAACTCTCATCCATTCTTTCAACGTGGCCATATCATCGAAGTCTACTCTTCTGCACACATTTTCCTATACAGTCCAGATCTAATCTTCCTCTGAGGTCATCAGAACTAAGCCTGTCTTTAGGACTCACATTACACATCCATCATATCATTCTCATATCATTTCTCTCCATGCAATGCATGTCCTTAACCATTACTGGTCAGTTTTCACTTCCATACATCATCACACTGCGTAAACATGCCTGATAGACTCTTCTCTTGGTCGACGGTGGTAACGCTCTGCTGGTTAGTAATGACAGAAGTTCCCTAACTCTTGCAATCACACTAGCACCTACTCTACCCTGTGCTCAATGGTATCAAAAAGGTAACAAAACTTCTTGACTACCTCAATAGATTTGCTATCAAGATATACTTTCTCCAAATCTGAGTTCTCATCCATCTCCATTGTCTTACACTTCTTGCACACAAATTGGTTTTCCTCTCTCAACCTACCAGTAATTCCACTGCACTTCTTGTGTACAGGTACCACAAAAAATTGAATTTCCACAAACTGAGCAGTGGAACTTTCCTCTTTTTGGGGAGCTTTCCAACACTACAACCACTGATCATAACTTTGGTCTTGGTAACATTCATTTTCAGATCTTTACATTTCATAGACTGTGAAAGAAAAATTTTAAATACCTTAAAGATAATTCTACATGGAATCGAAAGTACTTAGTTAAATGAAGTATCATCGCTGTCCACAACTGGACACAACATGCAAAATTGTCACTAATTTTCACTTGCCCTGATGGTCCTCTTTAGTTCAGGAATAGTCTGGGGATTCTTTTGATAGAAATTATCTTTGGAATTACACCACATATAAAAAATAGGGAGGCAGGGTAAGGTCCAATGACTGTTAAGCCCATTCAGGATCACATCTCTGAATGATAAGATAATCACCAAAGTGCCCTCCATATCATTAAACGGCAATAAAAAAAAGACTGTTGGACATTCATGACTGAAACTTGGTGGACAAGTCAGGCATAGACTGAAGTTTAGTTGTACCAAATATGATTGGATTGCAGAAAGTATTGTGAACTTTATCAACGATTTAATGAGTGGCATTTTTGGGGGGTCATCCTGTATTTGATAATATAAGTATATAATAAAAAACAGTAATAAATATATACACATATGTATGTGCGTGTGTATGTATGTGAATGAACAAACCAAATCGTAGTTTCCATCAAAAACCTCAATTCATTTGGCAAATTGCAAAGCATCGATTGGCCGCAAGAATTATTTATCGGCATTGTGTTTCGTCCATTCACCAATCAAAACAAATATTAATCTTTCCACACTGGTATGAATGAAACATTAATGAGGCTTTAAAAATTGGATTTATAGCTCAAATATCCGTCTCTGCTGCTGCTGCTGTTGTGTTTATTGTTAAGTGAGTCGAACTTCTGAATAGAGCTCACGAAGATCGTGCCTCAGGATTGTCTGGCCTGCATGAAGTCCTACTTGTTGGTCGCAGGTATTGGTTAATCCACAAGATTACAAGGTTTTACCCCTGACACCAAAAACAGCTAGGCACAATGGTTGCATACGAAGTCGAGGAAGGTTTGGCCTAGAACACAAAAAGGAATGGGTCGGAGCAATGTTTCTACTCTCAGTCCATAGATTTGCGGTTCCGCACTTGGCACGTCTTTGCTTGCCACATGCTGAAAGGATGACGGAGCCCTGTTAGCCAGGTTGCGACCATAATACCATTTGGTTCTAAACCTGTGTACCATAGCTGGCCCTGCTAGGAACCAGAGTTCCAGATGGCATAGCTCTGACACTACTGTGTTGCCTACCATGGTGAGAAAGGGTCGAACTTTAAGGGGTTGCTGCTGCTGCATACAAAGTCAGGGAAGGTTATGTCCAGAAGCAACGTTTCCACTTTCATTCTATTGATTTGCTGTTCCACACCTGATACGTCTTTGCTTGTCACATGCCACGGCAGAGACGACCAGAGGATGATAGATCCTGATACTGACTTCTGGATTTTCACCAGAGCTCTGTTTGTTAGGTTGCAGCCCTAATACCACGTGGTGTCAAGCCTGTCTACCAAGGGTGGCCCTGCTAAGAACCAATGTCCAGATGGCATAGCTCTTACAGTAATACATTGTCACCACCCCTATTTTGGTAAGGAAGGATTGAAGAAGGAGTGTATCTGTTGTTGGGAAGAGAACTACACTCTGCTATCAATTGCCAAAGCTTGCCACGTTTGTCTATATCAACAACACAATCTCTTTTCGTCTTGGAGACCGAAGAGTTCCACTTCCTATCAGCTCAGCCTATATAGTCCAAACTTGAATCAAGGGAGATCACTCTTATCTCCAAAATGGTCTAAGAAAGATAACTAGAGATAACTCTTAATCTACAAGAAGCAGAAACGACCACAGGATGGCAGATGCTGACGGTTACTTCTCTTAGATTTTATCCAGAACCCTGTTGATTGGTTACCTCTCACACTACCACATTGCTATTGTCCCTACCATGATTAGGAAAGGTTGGCCTTTAGAGGGGTATCCGTCTCAGTTAAGTAATAGGGTCCTACTTTATAGGCATTTATTTTTGAAAATCAGAATTTTAAATTACAAAAGACGGTGCTTGTGCTGTTCAGCGGCCGTATTAAACAATATTCAGCGTTATATTCTTACTCACTGTACAAAAAAGTAGAAAAAATTATCCACTAGAACTTTAATTACAAGTATTTTTCCATTCTGCGTATCATAACAGCGATTCGTTCACTAAACCTCCATCTTCTTTTTTAAGAAGATTTCAAGGGCAGATAATTGAAATCTTCTTAAGAAAGTAGATGGAGGCTTAGTGAACGAATCACTGTTATGATACGGAGAATGGAAAAATACTTGTATTTAAAGTTCTAGTGGATAATTTTTTCTACTTTTTGTACAGTGAGTAAGAATATAACGCTGAATAAGTATATAATATTGTTTTTATAAAAAAATAATTTTTTAATACGGCCGCTGAACAGCACAAGCACTCAAAAGACCCTAATAATCATACGTTTCTCTATATCTTCTGAACACTCGCCCAATCTAATAATATTAAACCCACAGTGACAATGGAATATATGTATACTCAAAATCTCCTTCCTGTTAGATCGGATAGCGAAGGTGGTGCCCGGATGTGAGAGTTTGTGTGGTGTCCAAGAGGGGGGGGGGGCGACCTAAAAGCAAAAGTCAAGGAAATCACATGACTTCCGGTGCAGGGGGTCTTCTTCTCTTTCCTGGCTGACACACAAAGCAAGCGAACACGAAACGTCACCGCGGGGCGGGGCGGGGCGGTCGCAAACAATGTAGTAAGAGTAATGAGGCAGGCTTGCAATCATACACACTGTGACGTCTTGAGAAAATCAACATGTAAATAATGATTTAAAAATAAAGGAATATTAGGTTTGAATCGAAATGAGGAGAGAAAGGCAAAACAAAAAGATTGGGCTTTGAAAAATATAAACAGAAACGCGCACACACGCGTTACATTACGTACATACGGCTGGGAGAGGAGGAGAAGGGTGAAACACGCATAGTGTATCACGGTGTGTACTTCTATTTGTTTTTCTTAAAGGCACTGGGCAAATAGAGAGAGTGAGAGAGGGTAAGAGTTGGCGAAGATGTGGCCTCGGCAAATTATATCGGCTGTTGTATTTCTTTTTTTCTTCTTCACTTGTGCCCATCAGGACTTAACGTAAGTAAGAGGGGGAGAAAGCGAGTGTGTGATGTTATCAGGAGGAAAAAGAAGAGAAAGAAAAAAAAAGAAATTGGAAGATAGCAGCCGACTTTTAGTAATCCAAAATGCCAAACTCAACTCCCTTAAACTTTGTTTAAGGGAGTTGAGTTTGGCATTTTGCATTACGATGACATGAACAGAGATCAGAGGAAAAGAGAAATGATTTTAAACAGTCGAATTTAGGAGATGGAATAGCGAAGATGTAAAGAAAGATGTTGTAGAAAAAAAAGAGGATCTAATGAGAAAAGAAAAAGGAGAAGAGAAATGTACACAGATAAGTGAACTTTAAAACTATTGACAATATGAATGTCTTTTACGTTTTGCGGACGATGTCTGATCTCCCTGGAAAGAAACATTTGTCATTGTTATTTGTCTTGATTGATATGCTCGTTGCGTTATGGTATTAAGTTTGTTTGTTCATTTTTAATGTCTGTGTTTCTTTTGACAATTATTTCATATCGTGTGTTTCACTGTTAAACATCATAACATAATTCGGGAAGCTTCCCTTCGAGCCAAATTCTTGCAAAATATAAATGTTATTTTGTATCGTCCTAGTATTAATACGGCACGTCACATAATTGAGGTGTTCATCCTGTGTGTTTTTAACATTATTTGGAGTACAGTGGGTGGGATGGCAGAAGATTACTTAATAGGACTTGATTTTCTAAGAGGACGAATCAACAAGTATTTTCTCACATTAGACTTGAAGACGACCATGCTGTAGTCGGTTGGGAAGTAGACTCGTGGCATCTTGTTCCACAGATGGGATATTCTAGGAAAGAAACTTTGTTCATGGAAGTTCCGCTTGGTTTTTGGTGCAGAGAGAGAGAGAGAGAGAGAGAGAGAGAGAAAGGAAAGTTCTTTGCTGTGCTTGTAACCAGATGAGTTTCAGCTGTGAATGTTTTACAGGAATGGGGGAGGACCAGGGATTTGAGCCCAGTTGAACACCTATCATAAACATGGCGATAGAGTATTGATTTACTCCTCTCCAGGAGTTAGGCACAAGGCCAGTTTTTATCTTACCCCCACAAGTAAGATGTGACCCAAGGTCGGGTCGGGAAAGTGGGGTTTAAAAATTGCCTGGGCAGCCCCGTCGGCATTCCCCGGTAGGGGCGCCTCAGGCAGTAAGCAATAAACTTACTCCTCCCCAAAGAGGGGAGGCGAAGCCTGGGAGGGTAGAACTCCTAGAACTGCACAGGACAGACCCATAGACCGGCGTAAATCAAGCCCCGAAGGCCAAGACAATACCAGTCTATGGGGTGCAGTATCCATCGGAACAGATACTACACTTTGATCTTAGCCAAAAGGCCAAGCAACATCTCTTCTGTGTGAAAGAGGCTGTAGGGACAAGAAGAAAGCATCCCCCACTAGATTGTGAAGTCGATTTTGTACTCTGTCAAGACAAGAAAGAGTGCTCCAAGCGGCACCTCCCCAAAAGTTGTTATTAAGCAAACAACAATATATAAGTTGTTGCTCAGCAAGCAAATATTATTTCCAAGTATAAATGAGACTAAAGTTAGATCATGTAATTGATTATGTATATTATGTATGGTTGCATCATTCATTGTGGAAAACCTGTTTTTCATGTGAATTGCAATGGTTCATTAAGCAGGCTAAATGATCTCTTAAATGAGTGGTATGATGGAGAAGTAGACATAGTGTGACAGACAGGATGCGGACGATATTTGTTGGCAAGATTACTGTCTGGAAAAAATAACATGGTACTTTAATTTTTTAGATTTATTCAGAAAACTTGGGTCAGTTTGTCTTCATGTGTTATTCTGTCAATTTCACTGGCCTTTTGGCCAAGATCAAAGTGTAGTATCTGTTCCGATAGATGCTCACTTTGTAGACCGGTATTGTCTTGTCCTTCGGGCCTTGATTCCGCCGGTCTGAGGTACTGTCCTGTGCAGTTCTAAGAGGTCCACTCTCCCAGGCTTTGTCTCCCCTCTTTGGGGAGGAGTAATTTATTGCTTACTGCCTGAGGCACACCTACCGGGTAATGCTGACGGGGCTGCCCAGGCAATTTTTAAATGGCCAGAGTGTTCACCTCTCGGGCGCTGGCTTTTCTAATCCCACTTTCCCGATCTTGTGTCACATCTTACCTTGGGGGGGTAGATAAATCTCTTCACTCATAAATGTATACACATACTTCTTGTATCGAGGATACATCCTCGACAATCAGTCCGCCAGTGACTTTGTTGCTGTTGGGCTGAGATATGATCCTGTTCAGTCTCAGCAGGTCCACCCTCTCAGGTTTTATCCCTTTCTCTGAGAAGGGGTTAGTTTTTTGCTAATCGCCTGAGGCGTCCCTACCGGGAATGCCAATGGAGCTGCACAGGCATTTCTTGTAGGCCAGAGCGCGCTAATCCTGGTGCGCTGTCTTTTCCAAAACCATACCTGACTTTGTGTCTAACCTCCTGGAGCGGATGTAAATAAAATACTTAATACACATAGAGATAAATAGTGTATTACGTCTTTTGGTACAGATACTGTTTTAGAACCAGACAAAACCGACTTTCGGCGACGCAGAATTGCGTAAACAGCTGAATGAAAACGAACCAGCGTCAAAATAAAAAAAGAAGCTGTATTTCAACAGAAAAAAATAAAATAAAACATTTAAAGAATGTAGTATGTTTATTTTTATTAAAAATTATTTATTTTTTGACAAAAAATTCATGAAACAACTTTTATAATTTTTTTTTTTACAAGAAACTTTTTTTTTCAGTATTAGTCCAGCTTTTGAACTAGATAAAAACCGAACCTTTCTTTTAGCCTAACCCTAAACTAACCCTACCCTACTTATATTGCTTTTGGTAACAGTTATTTATTGACTATTTGTTTTGTTTTTTTGCACCCCTTTTTTTCTCTGTTGGAAATTATTGACAATCGCAAATTTACCATTTGCTTAATTTACAATTTAACTTGTCGTCTGCTTTTCTCACCTTCTGATTGGATAAGCGCTTCGGCATTTTCCGGCTGTTTACGTAAACAGTCAGAAAAAGATGAGCGAAAAGTCGGTTTTGTCTGGCTCAAAAGCTGTACCAGTACCCATCTTTTACATTCAAGTAGAATTGTTCAGTTGCCTCAATCATTGTAATCTTGTTCTTAAAAATGATTACAAATTAATTTTTCTAATTCGTAGAATTTGTTCATTGGAAGTGATTTATTACAATAATTATTGTTCTACCATTTCTTTTGACAGAGTTAGCCCGAGACACTCTTAACAAGACAGGCAGGTACCGAGTCATTGCTGGAATTATGTCTCCTGTGTCTGATCATTATGCTAAAAAGGTATGACTGGACAATGTTCTTTTTTCCAAAATATCATATATATAAAATTATGTCAACCGGATTTTAAAAGTTGGACCTAAATAGCATTTAAGCTGACAAATCAAACTGATTCTTACTAGCCAATTTTAATTTGTTATTGTTGTACCATGTTATTGTTAATAAACGGGCATACTTTGCTTAGCAATACACATGAAAAAATTTAAATTGCTTAAAATATCTCAATAATGGCATATATAGAAAGAGCTTGATGATCTAAGAAAGAATCTTTTTAAAATTTTTTAAATCTGACTAAAAATAAGGAAGTTATGACTATTTTTGTGCCTCACACGATTGGATATTTTCCCCTCTTTAAGACCATATGCGTTTCGTCACATTTTTTACATTAATTTTTCAGTAAAAATTTTATATCTTTATTAAAATACAAGATTAAGCAATGAAATTTACCATATAAATGTATTTTTGTACAAGGAATCAGAATGTGCCACTGAAAATCTCCAGAAATTAATGGTTTCCAAGTAATCTTCACTAAGTGCACATAAATATGCTGCAATACCTTAAAAATATCATGTATCCATTAAAAGAAAGAAGTTAGAAAACTCAAAGTTGAATTGTAATACATTTTATGTACAAGAAACTAAAATCTAATACTAGGACTGTTTAATAATGAATATATTGCAAGATTTCTTTGGCATTATTGTAGATTAACACCTTCCGCTAACTCACCCCCTTACCTCCCCAAAATATGAGATTCTACTTTTTTTATTTAGGCAATTAAAAAAAATTAAAAAACTTGGCAGAAAGAAAGAAACAAAAACAATTATTTTAGAATTTAGAGTGGGGATCAGTTTCACATAAAATAATCCCCCATTTCAAGGCCATTCTAGCGTTTTAGGACAGTTAATTATTTTTTCTATGGGAGATAAATCCTGTGCGTTTTTCTTGTTTTTATTCTTTTTTTTTAGACGATTATGAGGGTCTTTGTGGGAGGAGGGGGGGCTTACCACTTGAACTTCAGGTTAGTGGTAGGGCTAGGGGCAATTAAGTGTGAACACCCTGAAAACTTAGCAGAAAGAACAAAAACCAATTCATTTAGAATTTCGAGTGGGGGATTAGTTTCACATATATTTAATGTAGAATAATTCACCATTTCCGGGCCATTCTAGCGTTTTAGGGCATTAATCATTTTTTTTCTATGGCAAATAAATCCTGTGCGTTTTTTTTTTATGGGGTCTGCTTTTAAAAAAATTTTTTTTTAGACGATTATGTTTGGTTTTAATGGGCTTTTTTGTAGGATTAGGGCTTCCTACTCGGACTTAGGGTTAGTGATAAGGTTAAGGAAGGGGTTTTGTTTTGGATGGAGGTTGCCATTCGGACTTAGTGTTAGGGTTAAGGGAGTTTTTTAGGGGGTGGCTTGCCACTCATATTTAAGGTTAATGGTACGATACGTTCAAGAGGCATTTTTAGGAGGTGGGCTTGTTAGTCGTACCTAGAGTTAATGGTAGAGTAATTATTTATTTTATAAATTTCACTAAAAGGCAAGAATGGCCGGGAAATCGGAGATCATTTTACATTAAATTTATATGCGAAACTGATCCCCCACTCTAAATTCTAAATTATTTTTTGTTTTGTTTTTTCTTTTTTTCGCCAAGACTTTAAAGGTGTTTACACGTAATCGCCTAAAAAAGTAGAATCTTAATTTTTTTTTTAAATTGGCGACTAGAAAGTCATTACTACTAGAAGTTCGAAAGTTGAGTGAAAACCAGTATTTTTTAAAGTATTTTTTATAAAAGAACCAAATAGGATTAACTTTTTTAAGCACAAACATATATTTTTGTCTTATTTTTACAAAGCTTTACAAGACTAGTTAGCTGCTGCTGATGTTATATCAGCAATACTAGCAGCCATTGTTGACTTTCGCTCAAAAAAAGGACAATATTTTTTCGGATAAGGTAATTTAAAATTACTACTACGGAAAGACAAAACAACATACAATTATAATTTTAATGCATAAAAAAAGATAAAAGATTAATTTATTTACTAGTTGGGTACGAAAAATGTAACAACATTTTTTATATTCATATTTAAAAATTTTTCAAATTCGTTCTAGAATGAAAATAAACAAAAATCGCCTCGTGTTTATAACTGCTACTACAATGTTTTTCAAACGAAATAGAAAACGCTTTTTTTTTCTGGATAGGGTCATGAAATATCAGGACTACCAAAAGAGAACACATATATACAATTATAATTTTAATGCATAAAAAAGTAAAATGATTGATTTACTTACTAATTGGGCGACGGAAATGTATTTTGCAAAAATGTTCCACCGACGGCGAGTTGAAGTCTTATTTTTAAAATTTCAAAAAAATGAATGAGCCGAATTACTTCGTACACTGACAAACATTAAAAGTGATACTTTCTCTAATTAGTCTCCAAATTTCAGGACGAAATTCCACACACAGCAATGGTACGAGACTTTTAAACGAAGGGGGGGGTCAAAGAAAAAAGTGACGTAAATTGCTGAAAATAGCGTTAACATTTTTTTGCCTTTATTTGCTCAAAACTCTTAAAAATATATAATGTATATTATTATTCATGAATGCACCTGAAAGGATATTCATTTCCTAACAAAATGATGGTATTTTGAGCACTTAAATTGATTTAGTTTTTAAGATATGACTATTTTACTAGAACTACCCTCAAATCTGCGATTATCCAAACAGTTTTCTGGTCGATGTGTATTGCTACTTTGCTCCAATTTATTTAAAACACCTACTTAATCTGATTCAGCACATTGTTAATATTCAGACATTCTTAAATAAACACCTAAAAAGAAAAGTCAGCTAAGGAGAATAACTTATTCTTTTAATAAGACTTAGCGTTCCTGTTTGCTTTTATTTATATAAATACTTATAAAACAAATTTGAAAGTAATGGATTCAGGGCGACACCGAATCAGTGAAGCTAGTTCTATATATATAACAATAATAAATAATTAAAGGGAGGGGGCTTATCTTTATACTTTACTGCAGTTTCCTGGTAGTCCTGATCATTATATCTCATACGTTGGTATATATTTAAATGCAAGTCTAAACCAAGCTGGGAATCGAATTCTAACAGTATTTTTCAAATTTATTCGGCATGATATCAGTAAACGACATTACCTTTTCATTATTACAGCATGAGAATATTTGTAAATATGTGATTTTATTTTCTATTTGAATTATTAATAATGTTATTTGTTTTTGTTTTAAATGTGTAATATTACTGATAATATTTGTGTCTGTGCAAAATTTTCTGCTTTTGTTAAGCTGTGTTCCAATTCCGATAAGTTTATTTTTCATGTTTGTAATCTGTTATATAAAGGGCAGGTGTCTGTGTGTGTCCAGCTAAAAGTTAAAAACTATAATACAAAACCTCACAAAGTTGGTATATTCTTGAGCAGAATTCCCGCAAATCTAAAATTTATAAAAACAATTCATTCTTTGACTCTAAACTGGCACAGATTTCGTCAGGGGGTATCTGTTTTCTAGCCATAAACTAAAGGGAAGTAACTATGATTTTTTTTTCACAGAGTTAATTCCCTTACGCCGACTCATTCCTCGAGTTGTCTGTGTGTATGTGTGTGTCCAGAAAGCGGAGAAGAAAGAGAGGGTGGAGTGGGAAGAGGGAGGGGAAAAATGAAGGTGGAGTAAGAGAGAGAGATAGAAGTTTTAATAGAAATATGTTACACTTTTTCCCCGGGCAATGCCGGGTAGTGTTTCGTGTTATAGGAGAAAAACCTAAAGTGCTCAATTACTTATGCAAGAGGATATATATTTTAAAAATTTCAATTGACCATATACATTAGTATAATCTTCCAGCAATACCTTTGTTTTCACAGAAACACTGGAAACTCAGCCTGCAAGGCAAAAGCTACTAAACGTAATCGATTCTTCAGTTGCTGTTTTGATAGTGTGAGCCACTATGGTACTCTTCGTCTGGTGAGGGTGAAAACGGTCTATGGTAACATATAGTGACTAGTACTAAAAACGTTGAGTGGAAATAGAAATATAATCTATTGATAAAGCATATAATAAATATAAAAACATTATTTAAAGTCTAAATAAAATGTTAACGTTAAACTACATCGTTAAATTCTAGGCTATCCACTAATGCCATTCGTTCTTTATCGAAACGAAACTGAAAGGAAGCATAGAATGCCAGCTCTCAGTATATTCACCTTTTACTGGTGCCGGATTATTTTCTTTTTTCTTCTCTTCTCCAACAAAAGTTAAGACATTTATTCTTAGTAGCAGCAGCAGTAGCTGTACTCACCCTAATTCAACTAAGTGGCGGGCCAAAACGAAATAATGTTGTCGACGATAGTCCAAACACACGCAAACGCGTCCAATACATATCTCTGCCTCAAACAAAAATGTCACTCCTTTTATTCAACTCTTTTGGACTGCCAAAAGCGCTTATTTTGCATAATCATTACCGTCGCCTGGAAATCAGACAGTTCCAGGTTCGCTCCCACGCGCAGCCACTGTTTCTTTGCAGCGGACGCATACTAGTTATGGCTGTTCATCCCTTGATCTCACCGCACCATCACCACAGGAACAAAACACATTCACCTACTTGTATATAAACAAACCCTTTAGGTAATAGTTTGAATATGATTGGATGCCATTCGATTTTAGATGCCGCTGAACCGTCGCCAACCCTCCTCTGCACACCATTGGCCTTCATGCTTGGTCTACAAAATTCTAGGAATAGTTCAGAGGCAACTTTTCAATTCTTTGGAAAAAGGTATAATGTAGATATTTGCCATAACATGTACACATGAACTATAACAATTGAATCCTGAAGGAGCGAAAGAAGAGGATTCGTTTTTTTCAGCATCTGATAATACTTTCATTAATTATCGTCTCATAATCAGTCTATACTTATACTTCCCTTAAAAACTATTACTACTTCTATTGAATAATCAGTGCTACTATTGCTGTCTCTATTTTTACCTTGTTTGTTCTTTACAACTATTGATACTACTATTTCTTCTGTCCGACTTCTTTCTTATTCTTCATATCCTGAATAACAGTTCATTTTTTCATCGGATGATAGTCAGAGCACTCATTTTATAAGCCTAGAAGTTTAATCTAGAGTTTTAACAATCTTGTCTTGTACCAAAGCTGGTTTAGTCAAATGAAGACCTTGTATACATATTAACGAAATATTCTGGGAATTCTGCATTTATTTTTTTCATCTATTACTAATAGAGATTTGGTATCAGTCAGTCTGAAGCTGAACCTATACTATTACTTCTATCGATGTAATATTGTACTATCTTTTAATATCACGTGACAGCCATTTTTGTTTTCTTTTGCTAAATATTGCTCTGGAAGCTCGTTTTGTAAAAAAAATGTAATTTCTTTTTTAGATGTGATTTTTGGGGCATGGTTTGTGTTTTTTTTTGCATACGCCGTTGGTCAATTAATATAATAGGATTGGGGGATATATATAAATCCTTTAACCTCTTCCTTTTTTTTTGAGTGGGGGTCAATGTAGTATATATTTGTTCGTCATGATACAATCCTCCCAGGAATTACCTCCTTTTTTTGTGGGGGGAGGGGGAGTTTAGTTTCTGTTCTGTAGTCATGATACCATTCTCCCAGGGATTACCTTCTCCTTTTTTTGAGGGATTAGTGATATACTAGCAAAAATATACGATGAGAGATGTAAGAATTTCTTTAAGGGAATCCTAAAAAATGCTGCTCTGAAATATTTGGAAGGTCCAAATACTATGAAATGTAAGAATTTCTTTAATATCAACCTTAAGGGAATCCTAAGAAATGCTGGTCGGAAATATTTCAAAGGTCCAAATACTATGAAATGTAAGAATTTCTTTAATATCAACCTTAAGGGAATCCTAAGAAATGCTGGTCGGAAATATTTCAAAGGTCCAAATACTATGAAATGTAAGAATTTCTTTAATATCAACCTTAAGGGAATCCTAAGAACTGCTGCTTGGAAATATTTGAAAACACCTAATTATTGCATAATGCCATCTATATAATGATATGCTAAGATAATCTTATGTTCGTATGTACGTTATCACCCTCTACCTTTTTTTTAAAAGATGGGATCGCTCGATCTGATGCTGCTGTTTTGTCAAATGTGAAACTTGAACTAAAATACCCTGTCTTGTTCTCGGGATAGGATCAAAGTCTAGTATCTGTTCTGTCCAAAGTTGGTAAAATAATATTGTGGGGTTTGTGTTTGCGTTGGATGTCCATAGAATGGAAATATGACACAAATTCCAACAAGGGTTTTGGAGATAGACCCATGTAACCGGGTATATTCTGAAAGTGCTTTAATTAGAGTGCTTAGATGAGTTGAACATTGGTGGTACAATAATATTGTGGAGTCTGCGCTCACGCCGGACATCCATAGAATGGAAATATTTTTATGCACGGCAGCAATATGCAACAGATGAAGGATACACCTGTGGAATTTCCACGGGTCGCGCTAGTTATTATTAGTATTATACTAAAGCTAAGTTAATGAACGTTTATTTCCCTAAGGCTTTTTGGTTATATATTTCAATCACAGAAAATGCATGCTATCATATTCCTCAGTTTTGGGATTGAGTTATGTTTAAATAACCTTTTACTTTAGATGTTCTTATTAGCTGTAATTTGCAACTAACTCACTAAGAGATCTAGCTCTTGCTAACTCTCTATCTATCACTCTCACCCTCTCTCACTCTATGTTGTTTGGCCCCCTCACTCTTATTTTATACAGTATCTATCACTTTCATTTTCATCCCACTGTATTTTAAATTTTGTCTTTTTACTTTTTTAATATTTAACTACATTTGCAAACCCACCTTTTCCTGATTCTAACAATCTAACCTGAGCTCAATGGGCAACCTAACAGGCCACAGCTTTTTCTTCTATTAATGTTTTTTAAAAAAATAAACAGTAAGTTATAGCAACTTGAATAGGGCACACAAAATGGTGAAAAAAACATCTTGTCACATTAAATTTATTTAATATGGCCGAAGTAAATAAATTGGTGTAAGATGGAAGGAAAAAAATACTTATTTATATTCATATTTCGTTATTTGTAAATAAAGGTCAGACAATTTGAACCATTTTCTTTCCATTAGTGTCAGGAATATTAATCAGGAATCGGAAAAATCGGAAAAATCGGAACTTGTTGGAGTATCGGAATCAAAAAAATGTGTGCCTATTTTCCTATGCCAAAAACGATTCTTTTAATTTTTTTTTTTTCTGTTTAAAACTAAATTTTCCATTACTGATATTAATGATAAAATGATAAATATTTATTGATTTTTAACTATTTAAAAAAAATTAAAATCTATAGTGTATTTTTACGTTTATGAAAAGATATATGCAAATATTACATGGATTCCTTTTGGCCAGGAACAAAGTGTAGTATCTGTTCCGATGGATACTGCACCCCATAGAAAATTTGACTTTAATTTCTGATTCCAACATTTTTTTATTTTATTTTTATTTTTGTTCATAAACTTAATTTTCCATTTCTGGTTCTAATGATAAAATGATAAATATTTTAAACTACCAGTAAAACTAAAATCCACAGACCATAATAACAAATTTAGGTAAAAATGACACCAGAAAAAATGGCATGGTAAAAATGGCTCAAGTGAATAAATAGGGAAAAAAGAAAGAAAAAAGAGAACAGTTTCTGATTTCTTCTCTCTTTGCAGTATTTTCATAGAAAAAAAAAGTTACTTTCTAGTCTATTTTTTATTTTTTTTTATTACTAAAAAAGGTCCTGGTTGATTATGTTCAATTGTTTATGCAAAAATTTCAAATAACATTTGTCAACTTACGACGAACTACTTCTAATCGACTTTGTTTTAAAGAAAAATAAATCTTTAATTGCCTCACTATTTTCACTCAATTACGGGGAAAACATTGTAGAAAAAAATAAAAATATCTACTCGTGTAATGTATGCAGCTCCTACAAGTGTGGTTTTACTTTTACGAAATTATATGCACACTGAATATTTTGAAATTTTAAAAGAATCGAAATCGATAATTGTATTAGAATCGGTAATTCAGAACAGGATCGGTAATTGTATCGGAATCAGGAAGAATAATAGAATCGTTCCACCACTAGTTTCCACAAAGTTATTTAAAAAAGAATATGACATTGAACCACTAAATGTAAATGAAAATGTACGTTAAATTAAGATCACAATCTAAAAATTAAACAGGTATGTTAAAACAAAAATCTGAAAAGGTGGTGCTTATTTAAGAAAAAAAAGAAGTCAATAGGGAAATTTTCAAGATTCCCCATCTCTAAAATTGTTATTACTGCTTTTAATCTTCGATTAAAAAAATTAAATATCATTCACAAATAAAATATTTTGTACACTTTCTCTTTGTTCTACATGTAAAATTAGTTATTATGCTCAGAAGAATGGTGTAATAAAATTAAAAACGAATAACATTTTCTTTTATTTGGATTATCCGGACTACTATCCTCATCTTTGTTGTTTTTGTTGTTTTTTTCACAATGTTTCAGGTGCATCTTTTCAGACTTGGGAATCGAACTCGACAACCTATATAGAATAAAGGGTTTAGTTCGAAATTTTGTATAGTTTTCTTGAGTTTGACATAAAGTTTCCAGAGTTCGCAAAGACGCACCTGGAGAAGGTTGGAGGTCACATCAGCTGGAATGGTATGAGAATAACATCCAAGATGAGAACAGTAGTTTGAAGAATCCAAATAATATAAACTATCAATTCTTCATCTAAAAAACTCTGAAACGAATCAGTCATTTATTAAAAGAAGATTTTGCAAATTAGAAGTCCAATGAATTTGTAAAAACATTTTAACAATACTATTCAAACAATGTTTTAGTCAAACCTTGTGTCATTGTGATTTCAGAATAATAATGGTGTCCATTTTGTTTACAAATAAATATGTAAATATTTGGAAAATTTTGCATTTATTTTCATGGAAGGACAAATAAAATATTAATTTTTAGCTTTATATTTACAAATTTTCCTTCTATAGGGTGACCCCCCCCCCCTAAAATATGGTTAAAAAGTAATACATTATTTTATTTATTTTTAATAAATAATATAATATTTTTTAGGATAACCGCCCAACCAAAATGCCATCCATGGAATCGTTAATACAATTCACAATCATTTTTGCAATGCAACCATATTTGGTACAAATAAACTTCAATCTATTTTTGACTTGCTCACCCGGTTTCAGTCATGAATGTCCAACAGTCTTTGTTTGATCACTATTCAATTATATATGGGGAATTAAATTCATTTGTAATCATTTTAAAGAACACACTCACACTGATTGAGACAACCACTACCACAATTTGTTTTACTTAGATTTCATTTGAAAATTCATAAACTGTGGCATATTTGTTAAGAGATTACCTACTAGACACCATCCTCGAGTGTCTTCGGTCTCTCTTTTAAAGGGTTTGTCAGGAAAACCTGACATGAGGATACTTCACCTGCTAGACACCATCCTCGAGTGTCTTCGGTCTCTCTTTTAAAGGGTTTGTCAGGAAAACCTGACATGAGGATACTTCACCCTACAAGTAAACCCTGACCAAATATTCTAAATAACATAGAATTCGAAGCCCAAATAAGATCTCCTTGGTTTGCTTACATGCCTATACGAGGAATGCTGCACCTTCTCCTAGTGATGTTACTTCAGCACTTAACTGGATACTCCACCAAACCTGATGAATTCTTGTCCTGAAATCCGGTAAGACCAAGAGACCAAAAGAAATATATACTATAACATAATCAACTAATCAATTGGGGAGAGGCAAATTAATGATCTTAACTTCTTTACAAATTCAACGCTAAAGAGGTAAAGGAGTACTTTAATGGAACACGCAATTATCTATATATCTTATATAGAGATCAAGTCTTAGCCCCAGGAAGAGGCCCCTTGATTTCTGAGAACTTCGACTGAAGTAAAATGAAAATCAGGAGAGAATTTGAATGCCTACTAGACAGGAGAGAATTAGAATGCCTACTAGAGGGGAAAGAATTTGAATGCCTACTAGAAGGGAGAGAATTTGAATGCCTACTAGACAGGAGATAATTAGAATGCCTACTAGACAGGAGAGAATTAGAATGCCTACTAGAAGAAAGAGAATTTGAATGTCTACTAGACAAGAGAGAATTTGAATGATTACTAGACAGGAGAGAATTTGAATGCCTACTAGACAGGAGAGAATTAGAATGCCTACTAGACAGGAGAGAATTAGAATGCCTACTAGAGGAAAGAGAATTTGAATGTCTACTAGACAAGAGAGAATTTGAATGCTTACTAGACAGAAGAGAATTTGAATGCCTACTAGACAGGAGAGAATTAAAATGCCTACTAGAAGAAAGAGAATTTGAATGTCTACTAGACAAGAGAGAATTTGAATGCTTACTAGACAGGAGAGAATTTGAATGCCTACTAGACAGGAGAGAATTAGAATGCCTACTAGACAGGAGAGAATTAGAATGCCTACTAGAGGAAAGAGAATTTGAATGTCTACTAGACAAGAGAGAATTTGAATGCTTACTAGACACCATCCTTGGGTGTCTTTGGTCTCTGTTTTTCAGGAAAACCTGACATGAGGATACTTCACCCTACAAGTAAACCATGACCAAATATTCTAAATAACATAGTATTCAAAGTCAAAATAAGATCCCTTTGACACGGCTATAAACTGGTTCATCATTTTTCTATTTACTCTGCATACATATTTACGGTGTTTACGATCACACTAAGTTACTCTTTCTCTAAATGCGTACAGAGACATTAAAAATACTATTGGAGAGTGGTTGAATCAACATAGAATGAAAGGGATCCAGAGAAATAGATAGATAGCTAAGTGAGAGATGAGTGACTTGTTCAGTTAATTACAAATTACAGCTGATTAGAAAAATTAAAATGTAATTCTTTTCAAGCATAACCCAATCCCAGAAGTACAAAATATTTTAGCATATAGGAAACCAGCTTTTAGGAAAGAAACGTTGATTAACTCAGCTTTAGCATAATTATATATATATATATATATATATATATATATATATATATATATATATATATATATACCGGCGGTATGGTTATGTAATTCCATACTGACGAATGTACAGAACACGAAACATATATATATATCTATGGATATTAAAAATATTTATTCATTAATAATTATTAAGCTTTGTTAAGTTGAGCCCTTTCAAGAGATATTAAAAATTAAAGATTAAAAAATTACCCACGTTTCAAGGTTCTCTCTCTTTAGGAGAGCAGAACTCTCTTTAGAATCTCATTATTTGTATTTACATTCAAAATACAAGGCATATTTCTCTCGCATTTCAAAGGGTGATCGTCACATTGTCCAAATGGTTATGAAGCAAGAATTAATAATACTTTGATCCGGTGTTCGAATCATCTGACCGGCAGTACAATTATGTAATTCCATACGTAGAAAACAGAAAACGTATATATATATATATATATATATATGCCTGTGGATATTAAAAATTATTTATTTATTAATAATTGTATCGATATATAGATAGACATAATTGTGTAGGTCACATTCGTTTATTTATCTATATTTTGTTGAAAACAATAGGCATTGATCATTCTTATGTAAGTCAGACCGTAAGGAAAATGAAATATTTTCAAAAGTTGTTTTGAACTTTCTTTATTTTTTCTTGATTTCTCAAGTTTCGCCATATTGTGGAACAATTCAAATGATGTAATATTGCCTATATCTCAACTTATAATCAGCAATGAAATTATTCATACACCCATGAATATTGAATATTTGAATACTTGTATAGGGTGATCTCCAGAAAAATGCAACCTATGCTCGTTAAGAAATTTTGGACAGCCTTGATACATAAAAAATCTAATGCCATTAGGCGATGAAGTATTTATTCGAGGTGTCTATTAGGCTAATAGACACCTTTGTTCTACAAGTACACTTGAGCATTGCCACACAAATACAACGCTTCTAACTGTGTCTGTGATAAGTCTCATCTCAGCGCTACAGACGCAGGTCTCCGCACCTGAAATAAGTCTGTGTGCTTGCAAAAAAATCTATTAATTTGCCCTTATCTCTAATTAAAAAAAAAGGTCTATGTTCATACCATTTACGTCCATTTTTTGGAGAAATCAGATTTGACAAAAAATTTGAATTATCTCCCCCTTTCAAGCCACTCTTTTAATTTTTTTAATTTTTAAATTTTTTTTCATAGTTCACCCCAAACAAGGCAGGCCGCCACTGTAGACGTAAGAGGCTACTGAGAAAAAAGAAAAGGGGAGAAGGTTGGAGGAGGGGGGGGGGTCAACCTAAATTGGGATCTGCGTAGCGAGATGTCTGTTTACATTAGTTTTAAATTTCTGCATGTCAGTACTGTCGGGGAAACAGGGGGCAGGGAGGGAGTTCCAGAGGCCAGCAGCACGAGGAAAGAAGCTATTTGAGTAGAAAGCTCTCCGGCATCTGGGGACCTCCACAGTGAATGGATGTGATTTAGTTGATTGTCGAGTTGGTCTAGTGAATTTACGTCGAGGGGGCACCAGAGTAGCTAATTCATCGGAGCATAATCCATTAAAGTATTTGTAAAACAAGCACAAGGATGCTACATTGCGGCGATGGGACAGGGACTGGAGCTTGGTTGACAGTGCGGGACCTATTAGGTTGGCGACTCTTTTTTGGACCTTGTCAAGGAGGGAGAGACTAGTAGATGATGCACAAATTAAAGAAGAAACTATTTCATATGTACACAATACTGCAAACACACCCAGATTTTTGTTAAGAACTTTCTTCAGCTAAATGTTTTGTGATTAAATCAGTTGTCATTAACTTCTTGTTCACATATACAAATAAAGCTGTATCAATACTACCACTGCATCCCGTTGATTTAGTGCATGCGTATTGGCAGCCTTACATTCATATTAACTCATTAAATGAGGGAATAGTGTAATTATTAGGAAGACGAATTTCTCGTCCTCCACTTCCTGCTCCTGTTTTTTTTTCTCTCTCTCTCCCTCTCTTTATTCTTCTTCTTTCTTTTCTTTCTGATTTAAAGATCTGTAACATGTAACATATGAGGCCATTTACCAGTGGTGTTATTTTTTATAGAACTTTTTTCCACATAATATCGAGGATTGTTTTTTTTTTAAATATTAATTTACTACACAGGGTACAAAATTATTAAATTAGTAGTTCTTCCTACCTGGCACTGCCCGGGATATAGTGAAGTCATTTTGGTTCTTAATTTTTATTTGTTTGCACACTTTTTAAACTTATACAGAAAAAGAAATAAAATTAAAACTTTTTTATAAACGTCAAATAAAAATATGAGTTATTATCCTTGCTGATTTTGAGGTTTTGATCATAATTGAAAAACGTTTTCATATTGCCAGTTGTTTGGGCGGGAGTACATACTTTTTAAAATAAACTGTAACGAAGGATATTATTATAGTGCCAATAACATTGCACAACAATAACACATGAAAGTTTGTTAGTCAGAATCAGAGTTTGATATGTCACCCTAAATGCTATTTAGATCCAACTTTTAAAATCCGACAAGATAACTTTATATGTTAGATTAGATTCACAAGAAGTTCATGACGTGAAAACTACTTGACAGATATCTTCCATGGGGTCATATGCTGAGATTTCGTTTTGTGTTTGTTTGCATAAATGAGGTCCATTTGTCAGAAAAATTTTTAACCCTTTTTTCATTACTTACTATGAAGTTCCAGGTTGTCTCTCTGTTTGTGTATATCATTTTTTCTCTTTATTTTCCTTTTGCCTGTCTAATCCAGTGTGTCTGTGGATGAAAAAATTGATTTTTTAAGGTCAGCAGATGGGTCAAAAGCTATTATTTTTCCAAAATTTAGATTCTAACTGAAACTGAATAAAAAAAAAATTAGGTCCAAAGCTTAACCACAAACACATAAAATATCACATATTCTTATTTTACAAATTAAATATAATTTACAAATAAATTACTTTTACACTTTACTTTGTTATATAAATAAAACTATTTATTATACTTATTATTTGTTTGTTATGTCTCCTTGGGCATCTCCCCTTTAACTATCTTCTCAATTCAACTGTTAAAAAAAAAAAAAAAATCAAACGCTTAGTACAGTATCGATATCCAGATCAAATTCTGTTAAATATTTCATTAGATAACTCCCAAAAGTGCCCCTTCAATTTCTCCCTCCTACCACCTTCTCTGAATTCATCCAACCTCATCTTAAACTGATCCACGCTATTGCTGTTCTTAATCCGATCTGGCAACTTATTCCAAAAACATCTTACTCTGTGAGCAAAAAAACTTAACTGGTTAACAGATCTAGTTTTTGAAAACTACCTTGACAATAACCTTCCAGATCTAGGAGAAATACTAAAAAAATGCCCACCACAGTTAGAAATGCCATTTATTATCTTGAAAGTCTCAATCATATCACCTCTCATTCTTCTCTCCAAGTAGTCAATCCTAATTTATCCAATCTCTCCCTGTAACTGCACTCCTTTACTGAGCAAAAAATACAATAAAATAAGAAATGATGAACAGTTATTTATTAAAAGAGGGTTCTGAAATATTTTATGCAAATTAGATGTCCAATAAATTCTTTTGGGCGGCTCTTTTGTGCGGTGGTTATGTAAACCACATATTGAGAGTGGAGAATTACCGCCTATTCAATTAGCGATTATTCATTTGTTTTATTTTATCGGCCATTCAGTGCCATAAAAATTACAATGCTAAAGTAATTATAATAATTGGTTTGATCTGTACTTCGTTTTGTGACATTTCCAACTCGTAAAAATCAACAGCGAATATCCTTTGGTTACTATGGTGATTTATCCGCACCTCCAGAGAAATGATCTTTTATCAAGCAATAAGCCGTTTGAAGCTAAGACAGATAATCCTCAACTAATGTCACTCATTATCGTCATTAGCGTTTATTTTTTCTTTTCTTTTCTGATTTTTTTTTTAATCTCAAGATTAATTTGGTGTCGATTTATTACTGTCTTCATTCTTCTTGGATATTCCTTTGTGATCGTCTTAGTGGCTTCTCTGAACTCCAACGTGTGGACTGCATCACTTGCTGCCATCTTGCTTTCGTCTCCTCATTACCATGAATCTGCTTTGGAACGAATTGGATGACCATGGACAAAATACAATATTTAAAACGAATTGTGCTACTTGGTTTAGATCGGGAGTTAATTTGATGTTGTTAAAATATTACCTGATAAATCATCATCATCATCATCATCATCATCATCATCATCGTCATCGTCATAATCATAATCATCTATTCGTGGTAGATCCTCTTACAGCAGACCAAATACAGATAAATGAATATGATCAGCACAGACCAAAACCACATAGAAGAAGAAATGGCGCTTGTTCGTAATTGTCCACAACCCGTTTTTCCCAACGTTTTTACTGACCAATTTTTTCCTTTTTTGGTGTACAATTACCTACTTGGTCTCTAGAGAATTCTGTATTTCTTAGAACTTTTTCTCTCAAATAATTTAGATTTTAGACGGGGGGATCAGTTTCCTATATAAATTTAATGTAAACTGATCCCCCACTTTTTGACCATCACAAATTTAAAAAAAGATTTTCTGTGTACAATTACCTATAATGTCGCTAAAGAATTCCATGGTTTTAGAATTTAGAAAAAAAATATTTTAGATTTTAGGAAGGGGATCAGTTTCATATATAAATTTTATGTAAACTAATCCCCCACTTTTTGACCATCACAAATTTTTCCAAAAATTTCCAGACAACCCGGAATTCTCTAGCGGCATGATAGGTAATTGTACACAGAAAAAAGGAGAAAATTTAGTCTGTAAAAAAGGTGAAAAAAAATGGGTGAATAAACAACAACATGCAACATTATCAAAAAAGTGGGTGATCAGTTTACGTTAACTTTATATAGGAAACTGATGCCCCCGCCTAAAATCTAAAATATTTGAAAAAATGTTCCAAAGAACACGGAATTCTCTAGCAACCTGATAGGTAATTGTACACCGAAAAAAGAATAAAATTTGGTCAGTAAAAAAAGTTGGGAAAAATGGGTTGTTACGAACAAGCGCTAAAAAAATTGACCACAATGGAAATTAGACTAGTAATGGAGTGATATTTCAAAAGCAAACCCCACAGAGGGGCCCCTTTACACATACACTACATAATCCTTAAGTTATGCTATTGATTTTCCAAACATGCAATATAGTTATTTTCTTTTAAAGGCAGTTTTTTCCCTGGTTTGCATGAACACAAGTTTCATGAAGATACTGCCCGTATTCTGATTTTTCAATTTTCACTTCATGGTACCCAAGTGAAATATATTGAGTTAACCAACGACCAAAAGCTGCATGTCTCCCAGCAACACCGACTCAAACAAAACACTTGTTATCGCTAAATCTCTCGCTAGAGACGTTCTGAATTTTTTATCTCAGTCGAACAAGCAAATCCTCCATCTTATATGGAGCTACAAATGACGAATCATTTGTAACCCTGAGATCGACAGTTCAAATCAGTCTCTCTGCATCTCACTTTTTTGTTAGAGGATTTTTAGGCACAGCACAGGCAATTCTTTTTCTTGTTTACTTCTGGGGATTGGCTTTGCCTATTACCAAACGCGAAGCATTTATTCATGAAAATCAGACTTTAATAACTATGGATGGCCCAAATAAATTATAATTTTCCTTCATCTCTCCTGTATACTAGCCTAGTCTGATATTAATCCCCACAAGCATTTATGAGTGTAAATCAAATTGGAAAAGTTAAAAAATTAAATTTGTCGTGAATAGGATAATTTGTTGCTTGGAGTCAGTTGAAACTGAAGCTGAAATAAATTGTAGCTGGCTGGAACAAGCTTAGGTGAGATGTTGCTGGAAGTAGAAGCAGGCTGTTGCTAGGTTAGTGAAGGGATTAAAGGGTCAGATTTTCACCGTTACTGTTTGTATGAACAAAAAACTTACCAGCATTATATATATATATATATATATATATATATATATATATATATATAGTTTGAAAAGTCACACATTGAAAACGTTGCTAAAATGGCAATAATAAGGAGAATATTTTTTTAAAATATTTTGAAAACAACGAAAATTATTTATGTTTTTTAAAATAAATTATTTATTTACTTTAAAAACTTCTTTTTTTTTTAACTTGAGTACTTTCGGTGGTAAACACCCTTGTTAGAAGCATAAGCATATTTTTTTTTCTCTTCTTTTTTCGTCTGAATATATTTATATAAAAATAACAAATTACATAAAAAAAATGAAAAATGTAGCAAAAATAACACTAAGAAGAACAAAAATATAAACAATACAAATAGAAATAAACAAAACACTAATAGTAACCACCCGAATAGAAATTAAAAATTTAGCAATGAAGAGAAAATATGTAACTGCATAAATCGTACACTTTGTCCACTACAAAACAAATGCCTAACCAAAAGTATTGTATATCAAGCCACAATAGTTGCGAAGGAATTACAGAATAAGAAGAAGTACTTCGTGGGTATGACCTCCCTAGATTTTAAAACCAGATAATATGACCACAAAAGCACATTTAAAAACAGAGAATTAAAACAGCACTAGCAAACCACTATTGGGAGCTCAAAGAAAATGGATGCTCACCACTAATTGAATGGAAAATAATACGACAGGCTAGTACATGTAGAAATTTAGACGACCCGTGTAGATTATGTCCGAATTAAAAATTTGAAATCCTAAACTTTAAAGACCCTCGAAATCTATTAAACTGTAGAAGTGAGATAGCAAACAGCTGCCTACACAGAAATGAATTTAACGATACATAAATAAACAAATAAGTAAAAAAACATAAACTAAACAAAAACCTAATAATTTAAAAATTAAAACCTAAAATAGAAATACAAGGAACCACGTGTTTAAATAAATTCACTTATTATATTGGCACAACAAAAAAACAGGATATAGGCCAATCTATAGAAAACAGAACAATAGAACAGGATATAGGAAGTAACACTAACCAGACCTTTGTTCATGGGAACCCCAACGATTGGCTGAGAGAACAACAAAGAATCTGATTGGTTAACTAGCTAGCCGTGTATATAAAAAAACCTGGCAAAAATAACTTCATGCATTTTAGCCTGAAGATTCCCCCCGGGGATGAAACGCGGGAGTCTCTGTGTAGCTTAATTGCCATAAATATATTTTCATAGCTTACTATATTTATATATCTCTCTCTATATATATATATTTATACATATATATATTTATACATATATATATTTATACATATATATATTTATATATATATATTTATATATATATATTTATATATATATTTATATATATATTTATATATATTTATATATATTTATATATATATATATATATATATATGCAAAATAAAAATGGAATTGAGGATAATTGAATCTAACAAAAATATAAACTCAAACACATAAAAGCTCTACCAAGATATTTCAGTTGCTAGGAAGCAACCATCCTCGGTTGGCAGTAAGAACTTTAATGAACAGAAATTCAAATTAAAGTTCTTACTTCTAATTGAGGATGGTTGCTTTCTAGCAACTGAAATATCTTGGTAGAGCTTTTATGTGTTTGAGTTTATATTTTTGTTAGTTTGTTGATTCGCTTATCCTTAATTCCATTATTATTTTGCATTTTGTCTGAAATATTGTTTCTATTTTTCCTCATTCATATATATATATATATATATATATATATATATATATAAATATATGTGTGTTGTTTGTCTTGTAGGTATCATTATCTGAGAGTGTAAATAGTAAATAATTTCCAGTGGGCTGATCTCTGCTAATAACCAGGTTTGAGGTATTGAGGTCATGTTCCACTGACTTACAATTGTATCTTTATAACATAATTTGTAGCTTTTCACATTTAAAAAATCAATTGAAAGGTTTATTGCAACTTGAACACAAATTGACATTTCAATGGAAGCAATTGTTTTTCAAAAAATGTCATTCATTTATTATTGATTAAAAGACAAAAAAATGTCAATTTTGATGGTAAGTTTTTCATTATTTTTAAATATATATATATATATATATATATATATATCAGGACCGGCGGGACAGTTATAAAAGTGGCGGGGGGGGCTCTCCAAAAAGTGGGGGGCCCGGTTAAACACATGCAAATATAACTTCATTATTGATTACCGTAAAGTGGGCAAGTGAAAAAGGGGGGGGGGGGGCTTGAGCCCCCCCCCCCCTGCGCCCCCCCCCCTCCCGGTGCCGCCGTCCATGTATATATATATATATATATATATATATATATATAAAGTAAGTTGAAATAAATAAAATTAGAATATTATTTATATCAGTTCCAAGAATTCACACACACACACATATATATATATATATATATATATATATATTGATTAATTAATTAAACAAGTTCAAATATATTAATAAACTGAACATGAAACCAATATTTTCAAGAGTACTCAATATCAAGTAGAGCTGGCTATTTGGTGTAGACTAATAATGTTTATTTAATTTTATGCATACAAAGGAATTAACTAA